>CM075863.1:55889625-56357682 GCA_038021265.1 Cyprinella venusta | reverse complement strand
TCTAGACCCTTCCAGAGCCGAGATATCGAAGGTCAAAATTTGGACCTGAAAAAAAAAAACATAAGGGGTAACACTGTCATTTTTTTTTTGGCCAAAATTTTGACCCCCTCCGATTTTCTTGAAACTCTGGATTCTGACAGAGGGCCACGAGACTTCGACCAGCGCGCAAAAATGGAGGCTCTAGACCCTTCCAGAGCCGAGATATCGAAGGTCAAAATTTGGCCCTGAAAAAAAAAACATAAGGGGTAACACTGTCATTTTTTTTTTTGGCCGAAATTTTGACCCCCTCCGATTTTCTTGAAACTCTGGATTCTGACAGAGGGCCACGAGACTTCGACCAGCGCGCAAAAATGGAGGCTCTAGACCCTTCCAGAGCCGAGATATCGAAGGTCAAAATTTGGCCCTGAAAAAAAAACATAAGGGGTAACACTGTCATTTTTTTTTTTGGCCGAAATTTTGACCCCCTCCGATTTTCTTGAAACTCTGGATTCTGACAGAGGGCCCCGAGACTTCGACCAGCGCGCAAAAATGGAGGCTCTAGACCCTTCCAGAGCCGAGATATCGAAGGTCAAAATTTGGCCCTGAAAAAAAAACATAAGGGGTAACACTGTCATTTTTTTTTTTGGCCAACATTTTGACCCCCTCCAATTTTCTTGAAACTCTGGATTCTGACAGAGGGCCACGAGACTTCGACCAGCGCGCAAAAATGGAGGCTCTAGACCCTTCCAGAGCCGAGATATCGAAGGTCAAAATTTGGACCTGAAAAAAAACATAAGGGGTAACACTGTCATTTTTTTTTTTGGCCGAAATTTTGACCCCCTCCGATTTTCTTGAAACTCTGGTATCTGACAGAGGGCCACGAGACTTCGACCAGCGCGCAAAAATGGAGGCTCTAGACCCTTCCAGAGCCGAGATATCGAAGGTCAAAATTTGGACCTGAAAAAAAAACATAAGGGGTAACACTGTCATTTTTTTTTTGGCCGAAATTTTGACCGCCTCCGATTTTCTTGAAACTCTGGATTCTGACAGAGGGCCACGAGACTTCGACCAGCGCGCAAAAATGGAGGCTCTAGACCCTTCCAGAGCCGAGATATCGAAGGTCAAAATTTGGACCTGAAAAAAAAACATAAGGGGTAACACTGTCATTTTTTTTTTTGGCCGAAAATTTGACCCCCTCCGATTTTCTTGAAACTCTGGATTCTGACAGAGGGCCACGAGACTTCGACCAGCGCGCAAAAATGGAGGCTCTAGACCCTTCCAGAGCCAAGATATCGAAGGTCAAAATTTGGACCTGAAAAAAAAAACATAAGGGGTAACACTGTCATTTTTTGTTTTTGGCCGAAATTTTGACCCCCTCCGATTTTCTTGAAACTCTGGATTCTGACAGAGGGCCACGAGACTTCGACCAGCGCGCAAAAATGGAGGCTCTAGACCCTTCCAGAGCCGAGATATCGAAGGTCAAAATTTGGACCTGAAAAAAAAACATAAGGGGTAACACTGTCATTTTTTGTTTTTGGCCGAAATTTTGACCCCCTCCGATTTTCTTGAAACTCTGGATTCTGACAGAGGGCCACGAGACTTCGACCAGCGCGCAAAAATGGAGGCTCTAGACCCTTCCAGAGCCGAGATATCGAAGGTCAAAATTTGGACCTGAAAAAAAAAACATAAGGGGTAACACTGTCATTTTTTTTTTGGCCAAAATTTTGACCCCCTCCGATTTTCTTGAAACTCTGGATTCTGACAGAGGGCCACGAGACTTCGACCAGCGCGCAAAAATGGAGGCTCTAGACCCTTCCAGAGCCGAGATATCGAAGGTCAAAATTTGGCCCTGAAAAAAAAACATAAGGGGTAACACTGTAATTTTTTTTGGGCCGAAATTTTGACCCCCTCCGATTTTCTTGAAACTCTGGATTCTGACAGAGGGCCCCGAGACTTCGACCAGTGCGCAAAAATGGAGGCTCTAGACCCTTCCAGAGCCGAGATATCGAAGGTCAAAATTTGGACCTGAAAAAAAAACATAAGGGGTAACACTGTCATTTTTTGTTTTTGGCCGAAATTTTGACCCCCTCCGATTTTCTTGAAACTCTGGATTCTGACAGAGGGCCCAGAGACTTCGACCAGTGCGCAAAAATGGAGGCTCTAGACCCTTCCAGAGCCGAGATATCGAAGGTCAAAATTTGGACCTGAAAAAAAACATAAGGGGTAACACTGTCATTTTTTGTTTTTGGGCGAAATTTTGACCCCCTCCGATTTTCTTGAAACTCTGGATTCTGACAGAGGGCCACGAGACTTCGACCAGCGCGCAAAAATGGAGGCTCTAGACCCTTCCAGAGCCGAGATATCGAAGGTCAAAATTTGGACCTGAAAAAAAAACATAAGGGGTAACACTGTCATTTTTTGTTTTTGGCCGAAATTTTGACCCCCTCCGATTTTCTTGAAACTCTGGATTCTGACAGAGGGCCACGAGACTTCGACCAGCGCGCAAAAATGGAGGCTCTAGACCCTTCCAGAGCCGAGATATCGAAGGTCAAAATTTGGACCTGAAAAAAAAACATAAGGGGTAACACTGTCATTTTTTGTTTTTGGCCGAAATTTTGACCCCCTCCGATTTTCTTGAAACTCTGGATTCTGACAGAGGGCCACAAGACTTCGACCAGCGCGCAAAAATGGAGGCTCTAGACCCTTCCAGAGCCGAGATATCGAAGGTCAAAATTTGGACCTGAAAAAAAAAACATAAGGGGTAACACTGTCATTTTTTGTTTTTGGCCGAAATTTTGACCCCCTCCGATTTTCTTGAAACTCTGGATTCTGACAGAGGGCCACGAGACTTCGACCAGCGCGCAAAAATGGAGGCTCTAGACCCTTCCAGAGCCGAGATATCGAAGGTCAAAATTTGGCCCTGAAAAAAAAAACATAAGGGGTAACACTGTCATTTTTTTTTGGCCGAAATTTTGACCCCCTCCGATTTTCTTGAAACTCTGGATTCTGACAGAGGGCCCCGAGACTTCGACCAGCGCGCAAAAATGGAGGCTCTAGACCCTTCCAGAGCCGAGATATCGAAGGTCAAAATTTGGACCTGAAAAAAAAAACATAAGGGGTAACACTGTCATTTTTTTTTTGGCCAAAATTTTGACCCCCTCCGATTTTCTTGAAACTCTGGATTCTGACAGAGGGCCACGAGACTTCGACCAGCGCGCAAAAATGGAGGCTCTAGACCCTTCCAGAGCCGAGATATCGAAGGTCAAAATTTGGCCCTGAAAAAAAAACATAAGGGGTAACACTGTAATTTTTTTTGGGCCGAAATTTTGACCCCCTCCGATTTTCTTGAAACTCTGGATTCTGACAGAGGGTCCCGAGACTTCGACCAGTGCGCAAAAATGGAGGCTCTAGACCCTTCCAGAGCCGAGATATCGAAGGTCAAAATTTGGACCTGAAAAAAAAACATAAGGGGTAACACTGTCATTTTTTGTTTTTGGCCGAAATTTTGACCCCCTCCGATTTTCTTGAAACTCTGGATTCTGACAGAGGGCCCCGAGACTTCGACCAGTGCGCAAAAATGGAGGCTCTAGACCCTTCCAGAGCCGAGATATCGAAGGTCAAAATTTGGACCTGAAAAAAAACATAAGGGGTAACACTGTCATTTTTTGTTTTTGGCCGAAATTTTGACCCCCTCCGATTTTCTTGAAACTCTGGATTCTGACAGAGGGCCACGAGACTTCGACCAGCGCGCAAAAATGGAGGCTCTAGACCCTTCCAGAGCCGAGATATCGAAGGTCAAAATTTGGACCTGAAAAAAAAACATAAGGGGTAACACTGTCATTTTTTGTTTTTGGCCGAAATTTTGACCCCCTCCGATTTTCTTGAAACTCTGGATTCTGACAGAGGGCCACGAGACTTCGACCAGCGCGCAAAAATGGAGGCTCTAGACCCTTCCAGAGCCGAGATATCGAAGGTCAAAATTTGGACCTGAAAAAAAAACATAAGGGGTAACACTGTCATTTTTTGTTTTTGGCCGAAATTTTGACCCCCTCCGATTTTCTTGAAACTCTGGATTCTGACAGAGGGCCACAAGACTTCGACCAGCGCGCAAAAATGGAGGCTCTAGACCCTTCCAGAGCCGAGATATCGAAGGTCAAAATTTGGACCTGAAAAAAAAACATAAGGGGTAACACTGTCATTTTTTGTTTTTGGCCGAAATTTTGACCCCCTCCGATTTTCTTGAAACTCTGGATTCTGACAGAGGGCCACGAGACTTCGACCAGCGCGCAAAAATGGAGGCTCTAGACCCTTCCAGAGCCGAGATATCGAAGGTCAAAATTTGGCCCTGAAAAAAAAACATAAGGGGTAACACTGTCATTTTTTTTTGGCCGAAATTTTGACCCCCTCCGATTTTCTTGAAACTCTGGATTCTGACAGAGGGCCCCGAGACTTCGACCAGCGCGCAAAAATGGAGGCTCTAGACCCTTCCAGAGCCGAGATATCGAAGGTCAAAATTTGGCCCTGAAAAAAAAACATAAGGGGTAACACTGTCATTTTTTTTTTTTGGCCAACATTTTGACCCCCTCCAATTTTCTTGAAACTCTGGTATCTGACAGAGGGCCACGAGACTTCGACCAGCGCGCAAAAATGGAGGCTCTAGACCCTTCCAGAGCCGAGATATCGAAGGTCAAAATTTGGACCTGAAAAAAAAAACACAAGGGGTAACACTGTCATTTTTTTTTTGGCCGAAATTTTGACCGCCTCCGATTTTCTTGAAACTCTGGATTCTGACAGAGGGCCACGAGACTTCGACCAGCGCGCAAAAATGGAGGCTCTAGACCCTTCCAGAGCCGAGATATCGAAGGTCAAAATTTGGACCTGAAAAAAAACATAAGGGGTAACAGTCATTTTTTTTTTTGGCCGAAAATTTGACCTCCTCCGATTTTCTTGAAACTCTGGATTCTGACAGAGGGCCACGAGACTTCGACCAGCGCGCAAAAATGGAGGCTCTAGACCCTTCCAGAGCCGAGATATCGAAGGTCAAAATTTGGACCTGAAAAAAAAAACATAAGGGGTAACACTGTCATTTTTTTTTTTTGGCCGAAATTTTGACCCCCTCCGATTTTCTTGAAACTCTGGATTCTGACAGAGGGCCACGAGACTTCGACCAGCGCGCAAAAATGGAGGCTCTAGACCCTTCCAGAGCCGAGATATCGAAGGTCAAAATTTGGACCTGAAAAAAAAACATAAGGGGTAACACTGTCATTTTTTGTTTTTGGCCGAAATTTTGACCCCCTCCGATTTTCTTGAAACTCTGGATTCTGACAGAGGGCCACGAGACTTCGACCAGCGCGCAAAAATGGAGGCTCTAGACCCTTCCAGAGCCGAGATATCGAAGGTCAAAATTTGGACCTGAAAAAAAAAACATAAGGGGTAACACTGTCATTTTTTTTTTGGCCAAAATTTTGACCCCCTCCGATTTTCTTGAAACTCTGGATTCTGACAGAGGGCCACGAGACTTCGACCAGCGCGCAAAAATGGAGGCTCTAGACCCTTCCAGAGCCGAGATATCGAAGGTCAAAATTTGGCCCTGAAAAAAAAACATAAGGGGTAACACTGTAATTTTTTTTGGGCCGAAATTTTGACCCCCTCCGATTTTCTTGAAACTCTGGATTCTGACAGAGGGCCCCGAGACTTCGACCAGTGCGCAAAAATGGAGGCTCTAGACCCTTCCAGAGCCGAGATATCGAAGGTCAAAATTTGGACCTGAAAAAAAAACATAAGGGGTAACACTGTCATTTTTTTTTTTGGCCAACATTTTGACCCCCTCCAATTTTCTTGAAACTCTGGATTCTGACAGAGGGCCACGAGACTTCGACCAGCGCGCAAAAATGGAGGCTCTAGACCCTTCCAGAGCCGAGATATCGAAGGTCAAAATTTGGACCTGAAAAAAAACATAAGGGGTAACACTGTCATTTTTTTTTTTGGCCGAAATTTTGACCCCCTCCGATTTTCTTGAAACTCTGGTATCTGACAGAGGGCCACGAGACTTCGACCAGCGCGCAAAAATGGAGGCTCTAGACCCTTCCAGAGCCGAGATATCGAAGGTCAAAATTTGGACCTGAAAAAAAAAACATAAGGGGTAACACTGTCATTTTTTTTTTGGCCGAAATTTTGACCGCCTCCGATTTTCTTGAAACTCTGGATTCTGACAGAGGGCCACGAGACTTCGACCAGCGCGCAAAAATGGAGGCTCTAGACCCTTCCAGAGCCGAGATATCGAAGGTCAAAATTTGGACCTGAAAAAAAAACATAAGGGGTAACACTGTCATTTTTTTTTTTTTGGCCGAAAATTTGACCCCCTCCGATTTTCTTGAAACTCTGGATTCTGACAGAGGGCCACGAGACTTCGACCAGCGCGCAAAAATGGAGGCTCTAGACCCTTCCAGAGCCGAGATATCGAAGGTCAAAATTTGGACCTGAAAAAAAAAACATAAGGGGTAACACTGTCATTTTTTGTTTTTGGCCGAAATTTTGACCCCCTCCGATTTTCTTGAAACTCTGGATTCTGACAGAGGGCCACGAGACTTCGACCAGCGCGCAAAAATGGAGGCTCTAGACCCTTCCAGAGCCGAGATATCGAAGGTCAAAATTTGGACCTGAAAAAAAAAACATAAGGGGTAACACTGTCATTTTTTGTTTTTGGCCGAAATTTTGACCCCCTCCGATTTTCTTGAAACTCTGGATTCTGACAGAGGGCCACGAGACTTCGACCAGCGCGCAAAAATGGAGGCTCTAGACCCTTCCAGAGCCGAGATATCGAAGGTCAAAATTTGGACCTGAAAAAAAAAACATAAGGGGTAACACTGTCATTTTTTTTTTTGGCCAAAATTTTGACCCCCTCCGATTTTCTTGAAACTCTGGATTCTGACAGAGGGCCACGAGACTTCGACCAGCGCGCAAAAATGGAGGCTCTAGACCCTTCCAGAGCCGAGATATCGAAGGTCAAAATTTGGCCCTGAAAAAAAAACATAAGGGGTAACACTGTAATTTTTTTTGGGCCGAAATTTTGACCCCCTCCGATTTTCTTGAAACTCTGGATTCTGACAGAGGGCCCCGAGACTTCGACCAGTGCGCAAAAATGGAGGCTCTAGCCCCCTCCAGAGCCGAGATATCGAAGGTCAAAATTTGGACCTGAAAAAAAAACATAAGGGGTAACACTGTCATTTTTTGTTTTTGGCCGAAATTTTGACCCCCTCCGATTTTCTTGAAACTCTGGATTCTGACAGAGGGCCCCGAGACTTCGACCAGTGCGCAAAAATGGAGGCTCTAGACCCTTCCAGAGCCGAGATATCGAAGGTCAAAATTTGGACCTGAAAAAAAAAACATAAGGGGTAACACTGTCATTTTTTGTTTTTGGCCGAAATTTTGACCCCCTCCGATTTTCTTGAAACTCTGGATTCTGACAGAGGGCCACGAGACTTCGACCAGCGTGCAAAAATGGAGGCTCTAAACCCTTCCAGAGCCGAGATATCGAAGGTCAAAATTTGGACCTGAAAAAAAAAAACATAAGGGGTAACACTGTCATTTTTTGTTTTTGGCCGAAATTTTGACCCCCTCCGATTTTCTTAAAACTCTGGATTCTGACAGAGGACCACGAGACTTCGACCAGCGCGCAAAAATGGAGGCTCTAGACCCTTCCAGAGCCGAGATATCGAAGGTCAAAATTTGGACCTGAAAAAAAAAACATAAGGGGTAACACTGTCATTTTTTTTTGGGCCAAAATTTTGACCCCCTCCGATTTTCTTGAAACTCTGGATTCTGACAGAGGGCCCCGAGACTTCGACCAGCGCGCAAAAATGGAGGCTCTAGACCCTTCCAGAGCCGAGATATCGAAGGTCAAAATTTGGCCCTGAAAAAAAAACATAAGGGGTAACACTGTCATTTTTTTTTTTGGCCAACATTTTGACCCCCTCCGATTTTCTTGAAACTCTGGATTCTGACAGAGGGCCACGAGACTTCGACCAGCGCGCAAAAATGGAGGCTCTAGACCCTTCCAGAGCCGAGATATCGAAGGTCAAAATTTGGACCTGAAAAAAAAAACATAAGGGGTAACACTGTCATTTTTTTTTTTTGGCCGAAATTTTGACCCCCTCCGATTTTCTTGAAACTCTGGATTCTGACAGAGGGCCACGAGACTTCGACCAGCGCGCAAAAATGGAGGCTCTAGACCCTTCCAGAGCCGAGATATCGAAGGTCAAAATTTGGACCTGAAAAAAAAAACATAAGGGGTAACACTGTCATTTTTTTTTTTTGGCCGAAATTTTGACCCCCTCCAATTTTCTTGAAACTCTGGATTCTGACAGAGGGCCACGAGACTTCGACCAGCGCGCAAAAATGGAGGCTCTAGACCCTTCCAGAGCCGAGATATCGAAGGTCAAAATTTGGACCTGAAAAAAAACCATAAGGGGTAACACTGTCATTTTTTGTTTTTGGCCGAAATTTTGACCCCCTCCGATTTTCTTGAAACTCTGGATTCTGACAGAGGGCCACGAGACTTCGACCAGCGCGCAAAAATGGAGGCTCTAGACCCTTCCAGAGCCGAGATATCGAAGGTCAAAATTTGGACCTGAAAAAAAAAACATAAGGGGTAACACTGTCATTTTTTGTTTTTGGCCGAAATTTTGACCCCCTCCGATTTTTTGAAACTCTGGATTCTGACAGAGGGCCACGAGACTTCGACCAGCGCGCAAAAATGGAGGCTCTAGACCCTTCCAGAGCCGAGATATCAAAGGTCAAAATTTGGACCTGAAAAAAAAACCATAAGGGGTAACACTGTCATTTTTTGTTTTTGGCCGAAATTTTGACCCCCTCCGATTTTCTTGAAACTCTGGATTCTGACAGAGGGCCACGAGACTTCGACCAGCGCGCAAAAATGGAGGCTCTAGACCCTTCCAGAGCCGAGATATCGAAGGTCAAAATTTGGACCTGAAAAAAAAAACATAAGGGGTAACACTGTCATTTTTTGTTTTTGGCCGAAATTTTGACCCCCTCCGATTTTTTGAAACTCTGGATTCTGACAGAGGGCCACGAGACTTCGACCAGCGCGCAAAAATGGAGGCTCTAGACCCTTCCAGAGCCGAGATATCGAAGGTCAAAATTTGGACCTGAAAAAAAAAACATAAGGGGTAACACTGTAATTTTTTGTTTTTGGCCGAAATTTTGACCCCCTCCGATTTTCTTGAAACTCTGGATTCTGACAGAGGGCCACGAGACTTCGACCAGCGCGCAAAAATGGAGGCTCTAGACCCTTCCAGAGCCGAGATATCGAAGGTCAAAATTTGGACCTGAAAAAAAAACATAAGGGGTAACACTGTCATTTTTTGTTTTTGGCCGAAATTTTGACCCCCTCCGATTTTCTTGAAACTCTGGATTCTGACAGAGGGCCACGAGACTTCGACCAGCGCGCAAAAATGGAGGCTCTAGACCCTTCCAGAGCCGAGATATCGAAGGTCAAAATTTGGACCTGAAAAAAAAAAATAAGGGGGTAACACTGTTAAATTTTTGTTTTGGGCCGAAATTTTGACCCCCTCCGATTTTCTTGAAACTCTGGATTCTGACAGAGGGCCACGAGACTTCGACCAGCGCGCAAAAATGGAGGCTCTAGACCCTTCCAGAGCCGAGATATCGAAGGTCAAAATTTGGACCTGAAAAAAAAACATAAGGGGTAACACTGTCATTTTTTGTTTTTGGCCGAAATTTTGACCCCCTCCGATTTTCTTGAAACTCTGGGTTCTGACAGAGGGCCATGAGACTTCGACCAGCGCGCAAAAATGGAGGCTCTAGACCCTTCCAGAGCCGAGATATCGAAGGTCAAAATTTAGACCTGAAAAAAAAAACATAAGGGGTAACACTGTCATTTTTTGTTTTTGGCCGAAATTTTGACCCCCTCCGATTTTCTTGAAACTCTGGATTGTGACAGAGGGCCACGAGACTTCGACCAGCGCGCAAAAATGGAGGCTCTAGACCCTTCCAGAGCCGAGATATCGAAGGTCAAAATTTGGACCTGAAAAAAAAAACATAAGGGGTAACACTGTCATTTTTTGTTTTTGGCCGAAATTTTGACCCCCTCCGATTTTCTTGAAACTCTGGATTCTGACAGAGGGCCACGAGACTTCGACCAGCGTGCAAAAATGGAGGCTCTAAACCCTTCCAGAGCCGAGATATCGAAGGTCAAAATTTGGACCTGAAAAAAAAAACATAAGGGGTAACACTGTCATTTTTTGTTTTTGGCCGAAATTTTGACCCCCTCCGATTTTCTTGAAACTCTGGATTCTGACAGAGGACCATGAGACTTCGACCAGCGCGCAAAAATGGAGGCTCTAGACCCTTCCAGAGCCGAGATATCGAAGGTCAAAATTTGGACCTGAAAAAAAAACATAAGGGGTAACACTGTCATTTTTTTTTTTGGCCAAAATTTTGACCCCCTCCGATTTTCTTGAAACTCTGGATTCTGACAGAGGGCCACGAGACTTCGACCAGCGCGCAAAAATGGAGGCTCTAGACCCTTCCAGAGCCGAGATATCGAAGGTCAAAATTTGGCCCTGAAAAAAAAAACATAAGGGGTAACACTGTCATTTTTTTTTTTTGGCCGAAATTTTGACCCCCTCCGATTTTCTTGAAACTCTGGATTCTGACAGAGGGCCCCGAGACTTCGACCAGCGCGCAAAAATGGAGGCTCTAGACCCGTCCAGAGCCGAGATATCGAAGGTCAAAATTTGGCCCTGAAAAAAAAACATAAGGGGTAACACTATCATTTTTTTTTTGGCCGAAATTTTGACCCCCTCCGATTTTCTTGAAACTCTGGATTCTGACAGAGGGCCCCGAGACTTCGACCAGCGCGCAAAAATGGAGGCTCTAGACCCTTCCAGAGCCGAGATATCGAAGGTCAAAATTTGGCCCTGAAAAAAAAACATAAGGGGTAACACTGTCATTTTTTTTTTTGGCCAACATTTTGACCCCCTCCAATTTTCTTGAAACTCTGGATTCTGACAGAGGGCCACGAGACTTCGACCAGCGCGCAAAAATGGAGGCTCTAGACCCTTCCAGAGCCGAGATATCGAAGGTCAAAATTTGGACCTGAAAAAAAACGTAAGGGGTAACACTGTCATTTTTTTTTTGGCCGAAATTTTGACCCCCTCCGATTTTCTTGAAACTCTGGTATCTGACAGAGGGCCACGAGACTTCGACCAGCGCGCAAAAATGGAGGCTCTAGACCCTTCCAGAGCCGAGATATCGAAGGTCAAAATTTGGACCTGAAAAAAAAAACATAAGGGGTAACACTGTCATTTTTTTTTTGGCCGAAATTTTGACCCCCTCCGATTTTCTTGAAACTCTGGATTCTGACAGAGGGCCACGAGACTTCGACCAGCGCGCAAAAATGGAGGCTCTAGACCCTTCCAGAGCCGAGATATCGAAGGTCAAAATTTGGACCTGAAAAAAAAACATAAGGGGTAACACTGTCATTTTTTTTTTGGCCGAAAATTTGACCCCCTCCGATTTTCTTGAAACTCTGGATTCTGACAGAGGGCCACGAGACTTCGACCAGCGCGCAAAAATGGAGGCTCTAGACCCTTCCAGAGCCGAGATATCGAAGGTCAAAATTTGGACCTGAAAAAAAAACATAAGGGGTAACACTGTCATTTTTTGTTTTTGGCCGAAATTTTGACCCCCTCCGATTTTCTTGAAACTCTGGATTCTGACAGAGGGCCACGAGACTTCGACCAGCGCGCAAAAATGGAGGCTCTAGACCCTTCCAGAGCCGAGATATCGAAGGTCAAAATTTGGCCCTGAAAAAAAAACATAAGGGGTAACACTGTCATTTTTTTTTTTGGCCGAAATTTTGACCCCCTCCGATTTTCTTGAAACTCTGGATTCTGACAGAGGGCCACGAGACTTCGACCAGCGCGCAAAAATGGAGGCTCTAGACCCTTCCAGAGCCGAGATATCGAAGGTCAAAATTTGGACCTGAAAAAAAAAACATAAGGGGTAACACTGTCATTTTTTGTTTTTGGCCGAAATTTTGACCCCCTCCGATTTTCTTGAAACTCTGGATTCTGACAGAGGGCCACGAGACTTCGACCAGCGCGCAAAAATGGAGGCTCTAGACCCTTCCAGAGCCGAGATATCGAAGGTCAAAATTTGGACCTGAAAAAAAAAACATAAGGGGTAACACTGTCATTTTTTTTTTGGCCAAAATTTTGACCCCCTCCGATTTTCTTGAAACTCTGGATTCTGACAGAGGGCCACGAGACTTCGACCAGCGCGCAAAAATGGAGGCTCTAGACCCTTCCAGAGCCGAAATATCGAAGGTCAAAATTTGGACCTGAAAAAAAAAACATAAGGGGTAACACTGTCATTTTTTGTTTTTGGCCGAAATTTTGACCCCCTCCGATTTTCTTGAAACTCTGGATTCTGACAGAGGGCCACGAGACTTCGACCAGCGCGCAAAAATGGAGGCTCTAGACCCTTCCAGAGCCGAGATATCGAAGGTCAAAATTTGGACCTGAAAAAAAAAACATAAGGGGTAACACTGTCATTTTTTGTTTTTGGCCGAAATTTTGACCCCCTCCGATTTTCTTGAAACTCTGGATTCTGACAGAGGGCCACGAGACTTCGACCAGCGCGCAAAAATGGAGGCTC
The DNA here is from genome assembly GCA_038021265.1 of Cyprinella venusta. Lineage (NCBI taxonomy): Eukaryota > Metazoa > Chordata > Actinopteri > Cypriniformes > Leuciscidae > Cyprinella > Cyprinella venusta. The sequence goes on along the minus strand of CM075863.1, from coordinate 56,345,001 downwards.
TAGACCCTTCCAGAGCCGAGATATCGAAGGTCAAAATTTGGACCTGAAAAAAAAACATAAGGGGTAACACTGTCATTTTTTGTTTTTGGCCGAAATTTTGACCCCCTCCGATTTTCTTGAAACTCTGGATTCTGACAGAGGGCCACGAGACTTCGACCAGCGCGCAAAAATGAAGGCTCTAGACCCTTCCAGAGCCGAGATATCGAAGGTCAAAATTTGGACCTGAAAAAAAAAACATAAGGGGTAACACTGTCATTTTTTTTTTGCCAAAATTTTGACCCCCTCCGATTTTCTTGAAACTCTGGATTCTGACAGAGGGCCACGAGACTTCGACCAGCGCGCAAAAATGGAGGCTCTAGACCCTTCCAGAGCCGAGATATCGAAGGTCAAAATTTGGCCCTGAAAAAAAAACATAAGGGGTAACACTGTAATTTTTTTTGGGCCGAAATTTTGACCCCCTCCGATTTTCTTGAAACTCTGGATTCTGACAGAGGGCCCCGAGACTTCGACCAGTGCGCAAAAATGGAGGCTCTAGACCCTTCCAGAGCCGAGATATCGAAGGTCAAAATTTGGACCTGAAAAAAAAAACATAAGGGGTAACACTGTCATTTTTTTTTGGCCGAAATTTTGACCCCCTCCGATTTTCTTGAAACTCTGGATTCTGACAGAGGGCCCCGAGACTTCGACCAGCGCGCAAAAATGGAGGCTCTAGACCCTTCCAGAGCCGAGATATCGAAGGTCAAAATTTGGACCTGAAAAAAAAAACATAAGGGGTAACACTGTCATTTTTTTTTTGGCCAAAATTTTGACCCCCTCCGATTTTCTTGAAACTCTGGATTCTGACAGAGGGCCACGAGACTTCGACCAGCGCGCAAAAATGGAGGCTCTAGACCCTTCCAGAGCCGAGATATCGAAGGTCAAAATTTGGCCCTGAAAAAAAAACATAAGGGGTAACACTGTAATTTTTTTGGGGCCGAAATTTTGACCCCCTCCGATTTTCTTGAAACTCTGGATTCTGACAGAGGGTCCCGAGACTTCGACCAGTGCGCAAAAATGGAGGCTCTAGACCCTTCCAGAGCCGAGATATCGAAGGTCAAAATTTGGACCTGAAAAAAAAACATAAGGGGTAACACTGTCATTTTTTGTTTTTGGCCGAAATTTTGACCCCCTCCGATTTTCTTGAAACTCTGGATTCTGACAGAGGGCCCCGAGACTTCGACCAGTGCGCAAAAATGGAGGCTCTAGACCCTTCCAGAGCCGAGATATCGAAGGTCAAAATTTGGACCTGAAAAAAAACATAAGGGGTAACACTGTCATTTTTTGTTTTTGGCCGAAATTTTGACCCCCTCCGATTTTCTTGAAACTCTGGATTCTGACAGAGGGCCACGAGACTTCGACCAGCGCGCAAAAATGGAGGCTCTAGACCCTTCCAGAGCCGAGATATCGAAGGTCAAAATTTGGACCTGAAAAAAAAACATAAGGGGTAACACTGTCATTTTTTGTTTTTGGCCGAAATTTTGACCCCCTCCGATTTTCTTGAAACTCTGGATTCTGACAGAGGGCCACGAGACTTCGACCAGCGCGCAAAAATGGAGGCTCTAGACCCTTCCAGAGCCGAGATATCGAAGGTCAAAATTTGGACCTGAAAAAAAAACATAAGGGGTAACACTGTCATTTTTTGTTTTTGGCCGAAATTTTGACCCCCTCCGATTTTCTTGAAACTCTGGATTCTGACAGAGGGCCACAAGACTTCGACCAGCGCGCAAAAATGGAGGCTCTAGACCCTTCCAGAGCCGAGATATCGAAGGTCAAAATTTGGACCTGAAAAAAAAACATAAGGGGTAACACTGTCATTTTTTGTTTTTGGCCGAAATTTTGACCCCCTCCGATTTTCTTGAAACTCTGGATTCTGACAGAGGGCCACGAGACTTCGACCAGCGCGCAAAAATGGAGGCTCTAGACCCTTCCAGAGCCGAGATATCGAAGGTCAAAATTTGGCCCTGAAAAAAAAACATAAGGGGTAACACTGTCATTTTTTTTTGGCCGAAATTTTGACCCCCTCCGATTTTCTTGAAACTCTGGATTCTGACAGAGGGCCCCGAGACTTCGACCAGCGCGCAAAAATGGAGGCTCTAGACCCTTCCAGAGCCGAGATATCGAAGGTCAAAATTTGGCCCTGAAAAAAAAACATAAGGGGTAACACTGTCATTTTTTTTTTTTTGGCCAACATTTTGACCCCCTCCAATTTTCTTGAAACTCTGGTATCTGACAGAGGGCCACGAGACTTCGACCAGCGCGCAAAAATGGAGGCTCTAGACCCTTCCAGAGCCGAGATATCGAAGGTCAAAATTTGGACCTGAAAAAAAAAACACAAGGGGTAACACTGTCATTTTTTTTTTGGCCGAAATTTTGACCGCCTCCGATTTTCTTGAAACTCTGGATTCTGACAGAGGGCCACGAGACTTCGACCAGCGCGCAAAAATGGAGGCTCTAGACCCTTCCAGAGCCGAGATATCGAAGGTCAAAATTTGGACCTGAAAAAAAACATAAGGGGTAACAGTCATTTTTTTTTTTGGCCGAAAATTTGACCTCCTCCGATTTTCTTGAAACTCTGGATTCTGACAGAGGGCCACGAGACTTCGACCAGCGCGCAAAAATGGAGGCTCTAGACCCTTCCAGAGCCGAGATATCGAAGGTCAAAATTTGGACCTGAAAAAAAAAACATAAGGGGTAACACTGTCATTTTTTTTTTTTGGCCGAAATTTTGACCCCCTCCGATTTTCTTGAAACTCTGGATTCTGACAGAGGGCCACGAGACTTCGACCAGCGCGCAAAAATGGAGGCTCTAGACCCTTCCAGAGCCGAGATATCGAAGGTCAAAATTTGGACCTGAAAAAAAAACATAAGGGGTAACACTGTCATTTTTTGTTTTTGGCCGAAATTTTGACCCCCTCCGATTTTCTTGAAACTCTGGATTCTGACAGAGGGCCACGAGACTTCGACCAGCGCGCAAAAATGGAGGCTCTAGACCCTTCCAGAGCCGAGATATCGAAGGTCAAAATTTGGACCTGAAAAAAAAAACATAAGGGGTAACACTGTCATTTTTTTTTTGGCCAAAATTTTGACCCCCTCCGATTTTCTTGAAACTCTGGATTCTGACAGAGGGCCACGAGACTTCGACCAGCGCGCAAAAATGGAGGCTCTAGACCCTTCCAGAGCCGAGATATCGAAGGTCAAAATTTGGCCCTGAAAAAAAAACATAAGGGGTAACACTGTAATTTTTTTTGGGCCGAAATTTTGACCCCCTCCGATTTTCTTGAAACTCTGGATTCTGACAGAGGGCCCCGAGACTTCGACCAGTGCGCAAAAATGGAGGCTCTAGACCCTTCCAGAGCCGAGATATCGAAGGTCAAAATTTGGACCTGAAAAAAAAACATAAGGGGTAACACTGTCATTTTTTTTTTTGGCCAACATTTTGACCCCCTCCAATTTTCTTGAAACTCTGGATTCTGACAGAGGGCCACGAGACTTCGACCAGCGCGCAAAAATGGAGGCTCTAGACCCTTCCAGAGCCGAGATATCGAAGGTCAAAATTTGGACCTGAAAAAAAACATAAGGGGTAACACTGTCATTTTTTTTTTTGGCCGAAATTTTGACCCCCTCCGATTTTCTTGAAACTCTGGTATCTGACAGAGGGCCACGAGACTTCGACCAGCGCGCAAAAATGGAGGCTCTAGACCCTTCCAGAGCCGAGATATCGAAGGTCAAAATTTGGACCTGAAAAAAAAAACATAAGGGGTAACACTGTCATTTTTTTTTTGGCCGAAATTTTGACCGCCTCCGATTTTCTTGAAACTCTGGATTCTGACAGAGGGCCACGAGACTTCGACCAGCGCGCAAAAATGGAGGCTCTAGACCCTTCCAGAGCCGAGATATCGAAGGTCAAAATTTGGACCTGAAAAAAAAACATAAGGGGTAACACTGTCATTTTTTTTTTTTTGGCCGAAAATTTGACCCCCTCCGATTTTCTTGAAACTCTGGATTCTGACAGAGGGCCACGAGACTTCGACCAGCGCGCAAAAATGGAGGCTCTAGACCCTTCCAGAGCCGAGATATCGAAGGTCAAAATTTGGACCTGAAAAAAAAAACATAAGGGGTAACACTGTCATTTTTTGTTTTTGGCCGAAATTTTGACCCCCTCCGATTTTCTTGAAACTCTGGATTCTGACAGAGGGCCACGAGACTTCGACCAGCGCGCAAAAATGGAGGCTCTAGACCCTTCCAGAGCCGAGATATCGAAGGTCAAAATTTGGACCTGAAAAAAAAAACATAAGGGGTAACACTGTCATTTTTTGTTTTTGGCCGAAATTTTGACCCCCTCCGATTTTCTTGAAACTCTGGATTCTGACAGAGGGCCACGAGACTTCGACCAGCGCGCAAAAATGGAGGCTCTAGACCCTTCCAGAGCCGAGATATCGAAGGTCAAAATTTGGACCTGAAAAAAAAAACATAAGGGGTAACACTGTCATTTTTTTTTTTGGCCAAAATTTTGACCCCCTCCGATTTTCTTGAAACTCTGGATTCTGACAGAGGGCCACGAGACTTCGACCAGCGCGCAAAAATGGAGGCTCTAGACCCTTCCAGAGCCGAGATATCGAAGGTCAAAATTTGGCCCTGAAAAAAAAACATAAGGGGTAACACTGTAATTTTTTTTGGGCCGAAATTTTGACCCCCTCCGATTTTCTTGAAACTCTGGATTCTGACAGAGGGCCCCGAGACTTCGACCAGTGCGCAAAAATGGAGGCTCTAGCCCCCTCCAGAGCCGAGATATCGAAGGTCAAAATTTGGACCTGAAAAAAAAACATAAGGGGTAACACTGTCATTTTTTGTTTTTGGCCGAAATTTTGACCCCCTCCGATTTTCTTGAAACTCTGGATTCTGACAGAGGGCCCCGAGACTTCGACCAGTGCGCAAAAATGGAGGCTCTAGACCCTTCCAGAGCCGAGATATCGAAGGTCAAAATTTGGACCTGAAAAAAAAAACATAAGGGGTAACACTGTCATTTTTTGTTTTTGGCCGAAATTTTGACCCCCTCCGATTTTCTTGAAACTCTGGATTCTGACAGAGGGCCACGAGACTTCGACCAGCGTGCAAAAATGGAGGCTCTAAACCCTTCCAGAGCCGAGATATCGAAGGTCAAAATTTGGACCTGAAAAAAAAAAACATAAGGGGTAACACTGTCATTTTTTGTTTTTGGCCGAAATTTTGACCCCCTCCGATTTTCTTAAAACTCTGGATTCTGACAGAGGACCACGAGACTTCGACCAGCGCGCAAAAATGGAGGCTCTAGACCCTTCCAGAGCCGAGATATCGAAGGTCAAAATTTGGACCTGAAAAAAAAAACATAAGGGGTAACACTGTCATTTTTTTTTGGGCCAAAATTTTGACCCCCTCCGATTTTCTTGAAACTCTGGATTCTGACAGAGGGCCCCGAGACTTCGACCAGCGCGCAAAAATGGAGGCTCTAGACCCTTCCAGAGCCGAGATATCGAAGGTCAAAATTTGGCCCTGAAAAAAAAACATAAGGGGTAACACTGTCATTTTTTTTTTTGGCCAACATTTTGACCCCCTCCAATTTTCTTGAAACTCTGGATTCTGACAGAGGGCCACGAGACTTCGACCAGCGCGCAAAAATGGAGGCTCTAGACCCTTCCAGAGCCGAGATATCGAAGGTCAAAATTTGGACCTGAAAAAAAACATAAGGGGTAACACTGTCATTTTTTTTTTTGGCCGAAATTTTGACCCCCTCCGATTTTCTTGAAACTCTGGTATCTGACAGAGGGCCACGAGACTTCGACCAGCGCGCAAAAATGGAGGCTCTAGACCCTTCCAGAGCCGAGATATCGAAGGTCAAAATTTGGACCTGAAAAAAAAAACATAAGGGGTAACACTGTCATTTTTTTTTTGGCCGAAATTTTGACCGCCTCCGATTTTCTTGAAACTCTGGATTCTGACAGAGGGCCACGAGACTTCGACCAGCGCGCAAAAATGGAGGCTCTAGACCCTTCCAGAGCCGAGATATTGAAGGTCAAAATTTGGACCTGAAAAAAAAACATAAGGGGTAACACTGTCATTTTTTTTTTTTGGCCGAAAATTTGACCCCCTCCGATTTTCTTGAAACTCTGGATTCTGACAGAGGGCCACGAGACTTCGACCAGCGCGCAAAAATGGAGGCTCTAGACCCTTCCAGAGCCGAGATATCGAAGGTCAAAATTTGGACCTGAAAAAAAAAACATAAGGGGTAACACTGTCATTTTTTGTTTTTGGCCGAAATTTTGACCCCCTCCGATTTTCTTGAAACTCTGGATTCTGACAGAGGGCCACGAGACTTCGACCAGCGCGCAAAAATGGAGGCTCTAGACCCTTCCAGAGCCGAGATATCGAAGGTCAAAATTTGGACCTGAAAAAAAAAACATAAGGGGTAACACTGTCATTTTTTGTTTTTGGCCGAAATTTTGACCCCCTCCGATTTTCTTGAAACTCTGGATTCTGACAGAGGGCCACGAGACTTCGACCAGCGCGCAAAAATGGAGGCTCTAGACCCTTCCAGAGCCGAGATATCGAAGGTCAAAATTTGGACCTGAAAAAAAAAACATAAGGGGTAACACTGTCATTTTTTTTTTTGGCCAAAATTTTGACCCCCTCCGATTTTCTTGAAACTCTGGATTCTGACAGAGGGCCACGAGACTTCGACCAGCGCGCAAAAATGGAGGCTCTAGACCCTTCCAGAGCCGAGATATCGAAGGTCAAAATTTGGCCCTGAAAAAAAAACATAAGGGGTAACACTGTAATTTTTTTTGGGCCGAAATTTTGACCCCCTCCGATTTTCTTGAAACTCTGGATTCTGACAGAGGGCCCCGAGACTTCGACCAGTGCGCAAAAATGGAGGCTCTAGCCCCCTCCAGAGCCGAGATATCGAAGGTCAAAATTTGGACCTGAAAAAAAAACATAAGGGGTAACACTGTCATTTTTTGTTTTTGGCCGAAATTTTGACCCCCTCCGATTTTCTTGAAACTCTGGATTCTGACAGAGGGCCCCGAGACTTCGACCAGTGCGCAAAAATGGAGGCTCTAGACCCTTCCAGAGCCGAGATATCGAAGGTCAAAATTTGGACCTGAAAAAAAAAACATAAGGGGTAACACTGTCATTTTTTGTTTTTGGCCGAAATTTTGACCCCCTCCGATTTTCTTGAAACTCTGGATTCTGACAGAGGACCACGAGACTTCGACCAGCGCGCAAAAATGGAGGCTCTAGACCCTTCCAGAGCCGAGATATCGAAGGTCAAAATTTGGACCTGAAAAAAAAAAACATAAGGGGTAACACTGTCATTTTTTTTTTGGCCAAAATTTTGACCCCCTCCGATTTTCTTGAAACTCTGGATTCTGACAGAGGGCCACGAGACTTCGACCAGCGCGCAAAAATGGAGGCTCTAGACCCTTCCAGAGCCGAGATATCGAAGGTCAAAATTTGGCCCTGAAAAAAAAAACATAAGGGGTAACACTGTCATTTTTTTTTTTGGCCGAAATTTTGACCCCCTCCGATTTTCTTGAAACTCTGGATTCTGACAGAGGGCCACGAGACTTCGACCAGCGCGCAAAAATGGAGGCTCTAGACCCTTCCAGAGCCGAGATATCGAAGGTCAAAATTTGGCCCTGAAAAAAAAACATAAGGGGTAACACTGTCATTTTTTTTTTTGGCCGAAATTTTGACCCCCTCCGATTTTCTTGAAACTCTGGATTCTGACAGAGGGCCCCGAGACTTCGACCAGCGCGCAAAAATGGAGGCTCTAGACCCTTCCAGAGCCGAGATATCGAAGGTCAAAATTTGGCCCTGAAAAAAAAACATAAGGGGTAACACTGTCATTTTTTTTTTTGGCCAACATTTTGACCCCCTCCAATTTTCTTGAAACTCTGGATTCTGACAGAGGGCCACGAGACTTCGACCAGCGCGCAAAAATGGAGGCTCTAGACCCTTCCAGAGCCGAGATATCGAAGGTCAAAATTTGGACCTGAAAAAAAACATAAGGGGTAACACTGTCATTTTTTTTTTTGGCCGAAATTTTGACCCCCTCCGATTTTCTTGAAACTCTGGTATCTGACAGAGGGCCACGAGACTTCGACCAGCGCGCAAAAATGGAGGCTCTAGACCCTTCCAGAGCCGAGATATCGAAGGTCAAAATTTGGACCTGAAAAAAAAACATAAGGGGTAACACTGTCATTTTTTTTTTGGCCGAAATTTTGACCGCCTCCGATTTTCTTGAAACTCTGGATTCTGACAGAGGGCCACGAGACTTCGACCAGCGCGCAAAAATGGAGGCTCTAGACCCTTCCAGAGCCGAGATATCGAAGGTCAAAATTTGGACCTGAAAAAAAAACATAAGGGGTAACACTGTCATTTTTTTTTTTGGCCGAAAATTTGACCCCCTCCGATTTTCTTGAAACTCTGGATTCTGACAGAGGGCCACGAGACTTCGACCAGCGCGCAAAAATGGAGGCTCTAGACCCTTCCAGAGCCAAGATATCGAAGGTCAAAATTTGGACCTGAAAAAAAAAACATAAGGGGTAACACTGTCATTTTTTGTTTTTGGCCGAAATTTTGACCCCCTCCGATTTTCTTGAAACTCTGGATTCTGACAGAGGGCCACGAGACTTCGACCAGCGCGCAAAAATGGAGGCTCTAGACCCTTCCAGAGCCGAGATATCGAAGGTCAAAATTTGGACCTGAAAAAAAAACATAAGGGGTAACACTGTCATTTTTTGTTTTTGGCCGAAATTTTGACCCCCTCCGATTTTCTTGAAACTCTGGATTCTGACAGAGGGCCACGAGACTTCGACCAGCGCGCAAAAATGGAGGCTCTAGACCCTTCCAGAGCCGAGATATCGAAGGTCAAAATTTGGACCTGAAAAAAAAAACATAAGGGGTAACACTGTCATTTTTTTTTTGGCCAAAATTTTGACCCCCTCCGATTTTCTTGAAACTCTGGATTCTGACAGAGGGCCACGAGACTTCGACCAGCGCGCAAAAATGGAGGCTCTAGACCCTTCCAGAGCCGAGATATCGAAGGTCAAAATTTGGCCCTGAAAAAAAAACATAAGGGGTAACACTGTAATTTTTTTTGGGCCGAAATTTTGACCCCCTCCGATTTTCTTGAAACTCTGGATTCTGACAGAGGGCCCCGAGACTTCGACCAGTGCGCAAAAATGGAGGCTCTAGACCCTTCCAGAGCCGAGATATCGAAGGTCAAAATTTGGACCTGAAAAAAAAACATAAGGGGTAACACTGTCATTTTTTGTTTTTGGCCGAAATTTTGACCCCCTCCGATTTTCTTGAAACTCTGGATTCTGACAGAGGGCCCAGAGACTTCGACCAGTGCGCAAAAATGGAGGCTCTAGACCCTTCCAGAGCCGAGATATCGAAGGTCAAAATTTGGACCTGAAAAAAAACATAAGGGGTAACACTGTCATTTTTTGTTTTTGGGCGAAATTTTGACCCCCTCCGATTTTCTTGAAACTCTGGATTCTGACAGAGGGCCACGAGACTTCGACCAGCGCGCAAAAATGGAGGCTCTAGACCCTTCCAGAGCCGAGATATCGAAGGTCAAAATTTGGACCTGAAAAAAAAACATAAGGGGTAACACTGTCATTTTTTGTTTTTGGCCGAAATTTTGACCCCCTCCGATTTTCTTGAAACTCTGGATTCTGACAGAGGGCCACGAGACTTCGACCAGCGCGCAAAAATGGAGGCTCTAGACCCTTCCAGAGCCGAGATATCGAAGGTCAAAATTTGGACCTGAAAAAAAAACATAAGGGGTAACACTGTCATTTTTTGTTTTTGGCCGAAATTTTGACCCCCTCCGATTTTCTTGAAACTCTGGATTCTGACAGAGGGCCACAAGACTTCGACCAGCGCGCAAAAATGGAGGCTCTAGACCCTTCCAGAGCCGAGATATCGAAGGTCAAAATTTGGACCTGAAAAAAAAAACATAAGGGGTAACACTGTCATTTTTTGTTTTTGGCCGAAATTTTGACCCCCTCCGATTTTCTTGAAACTCTGGATTCTGACAGAGGGCCACGAGACTTCGACCAGCGCGCAAAAATGGAGGCTCTAGACCCTTCCAGAGCCGAGATATCGAAGGTCAAAATTTGGCCCTGAAAAAAAAAACATAAGGGGTAACACTGTCATTTTTTTTTGGCCGAAATTTTGACCCCCTCCGATTTTCTTGAAACTCTGGATTCTGACAGAGGGCCCCGAGACTTCGACCAGCGCGCAAAAATGGAGGCTCTAGACCCTTCCAGAGCCGAGATATCGAAGGTCAAAATTTGGACCTGAAAAAAAAAACATAAGGGGTAACACTGTCATTTTTTTTTTGGCCAAAATTTTGACCCCCTCCGATTTTCTTGAAACTCTGGATTCTGACAGAGGGCCACGAGACTTCGACCAGCGCGCAAAAATGGAGGCTCTAGACCCTTCCAGAGCCGAGATATCGAAGGTCAAAATTTGGCCCTGAAAAAAAAACATAAGGGGTAACACTGTAATTTTTTTTGGGCCGAAATTTTGACCCCCTCCGATTTTCTTGAAACTCTGGATTCTGACAGAGGGTCCCGAGACTTCGACCAGTGCGCAAAAATGGAGGCTCTAGACCCTTCCAGAGCCGAGATATCGAAGGTCAAAATTTGGACCTGAAAAAAAAACATAAGGGGTAACACTGTCATTTTTTGTTTTTGGCCGAAATTTTGACCCCCTCCGATTTTCTTGAAACTCTGGATTCTGACAGAGGGCCCCGAGACTTCGACCAGTGCGCAAAAATGGAGGCTCTAGACCCTTCCAGAGCCGAGATATCGAAGGTCAAAATTTGGACCTGAAAAAAAACATAAGGGGTAACACTGTCATTTTTTGTTTTTGGCCGAAATTTTGACCCCCTCCGATTTTCTTGAAACTCTGGATTCTGACAGAGGGCCACGAGACTTCGACCAGCGCGCAAAAATGGAGGCTCTAGACCCTTCCAGAGCCGAGATATCGAAGGTCAAAATTTGGACCTGAAAAAAAAACATAAGGGGTAACACTGTCATTTTTTGTTTTTGGCCGAAATTTTGACCCCCTCCGATTTTCTTGAAACTCTGGATTCTGACAGAGGGCCACGAGACTTCGACCAGCGCGCAAAAATGGAGGCTCTAGACCCTTCCAGAGCCGAGATATCGAAGGTCAAAATTTGGACCTGAAAAAAAAACATAAGGGGTAACACTGTCATTTTTTGTTTTTGGCCGAAATTTTGACCCCCTCCGATTTTCTTGAAACTCTGGATTCTGACAGAGGGCCACAAGACTTCGACCAGCGCGCAAAAATGGAGGCTCTAGACCCTTCCAGAGCCGAGATATCGAAGGTCAAAATTTGGACCTGAAAAAAAAACATAAGGGGTAACACTGTCATTTTTTGTTTTTGGCCGAAATTTTGACCCCCTCCGATTTTCTTGAAACTCTGGATTCTGACAGAGGGCCACGAGACTTCGACCAGCGCGCAAAAATGGAGGCTCTAGACCCTTCCAGAGCCGAGATATCGAAGGTCAAAATTTGGCCCTGAAAAAAAAACATAAGGGGTAACACTGTCATTTTTTTTTGGCCGAAATTTTGACCCCCTCCGATTTTCTTGAAACTCTGGATTCTGACAGAGGGCCCCGAGACTTCGACCAGCGCGCAAAAATGGAGGCTCTAGACCCTTCCAGAGCCGAGATATCGAAGGTCAAAATTTGGCCCTGAAAAAAAAACATAAGGGGTAACACTGTCATTTTTTTTTTTTGGCCAACATTTTGACCCCCTCCAATTTTCTTGAAACTCTGGTATCTGACAGAGGGCCACGAGACTTCGACCAGCGCGCAAAAATGGAGGCTCTAGACCCTTCCAGAGCCGAGATATCGAAGGTCAAAATTTGGACCTGAAAAAAAAAACACAAGGGGTAACACTGTCATTTTTTTTTTGGCCGAAATTTTGACCGCCTCCGATTTTCTTGAAACTCTGGATTCTGACAGAGGGCCACGAGACTTCGACCAGCGCGCAAAAATGGAGGCTCTAGACCCTTCCAGAGCCGAGATATCGAAGGTCAAAATTTGGACCTGAAAAAAAACATAAGGGGTAACAGTCATTTTTTTTTTTGGCCGAAAATTTGACCTCCTCCGATTTTCTTGAAACTCTGGATTCTGACAGAGGGCCACGAGACTTCGACCAGCGCGCAAAAATGGAGGCTCTAGACCCTTCCAGAGCCGAGATATCGAAGGTCAAAATTTGGACCTGAAAAAAAAAACATAAGGGGTAACACTGTCATTTTTTTTTTTTGGCCGAAATTTTGACCCCCTCCGATTTTCTTGAAACTCTGGATTCTGACAGAGGGCCACGAGACTTCGACCAGCGCGCAAAAATGGAGGCTCTAGACCCTTCCAGAGCCGAGATATCGAAGGTCAAAATTTGGACCTGAAAAAAAAACATAAGGGGTAACACTGTCATTTTTTGTTTTTGGCCGAAATTTTGACCCCCTCCGATTTTCTTGAAACTCTGGATTCTGACAGAGGGCCACGAGACTTCGACCAGCGCGCAAAAATGGAGGCTCTAGACCCTTCCAGAGCCGAGATATCGAAGGTCAAAATTTGGACCTGAAAAAAAAAACATAAGGGGTAACACTGTCATTTTTTTTTTGGCCAAAATTTTGACCCCCTCCGATTTTCTTGAAACTCTGGATTCTGACAGAGGGCCACGAGACTTCGACCAGCGCGCAAAAATGGAGGCTCTAGACCCTTCCAGAGCCGAGATATCGAAGGTCAAAATTTGGCCCTGAAAAAAAAACATAAGGGGTAACACTGTAATTTTTTTTGGGCCGAAATTTTGACCCCCTCCGATTTTCTTGAAACTCTGGATTCTGACAGAGGGCCCCGAGACTTCGACCAGTGCGCAAAAATGGAGGCTCTAGACCCTTCCAGAGCCGAGATATCGAAGGTCAAAATTTGGACCTGAAAAAAAAACATAAGGGGTAACACTGTCATTTTTTTTTTTGGCCAACATTTTGACCCCCTCCAATTTTCTTGAAACTCTGGATTCTGACAGAGGGCCACGAGACTTCGACCAGCGCGCAAAAATGGAGGCTCTAGACCCTTCCAGAGCCGAGATATCGAAGGTCAAAATTTGGACCTGAAAAAAAACATAAGGGGTAACACTGTCATTTTTTTTTTTGGCCGAAATTTTGACCCCCTCCGATTTTCTTGAAACTCTGGTATCTGACAGAGGGCCACGAGACTTCGACCAGCGCGCAAAAATGGAGGCTCTAGACCCTTCCAGAGCCGAGATATCGAAGGTCAAAATTTGGACCTGAAAAAAAAAACATAAGGGGTAACACTGTCATTTTTTTTTTGGCCGAAATTTTGACCGCCTCCGATTTTCTTGAAACTCTGGATTCTGACAGAGGGCCACGAGACTTCGACCAGCGCGCAAAAATGGAGGCTCTAGACCCTTCCAGAGCCGAGATATCGAAGGTCAAAATTTGGACCTGAAAAAAAAACATAAGGGGTAACACTGTCATTTTTTTTTTTTTGGCCGAAAATTTGACCCCCTCCGATTTTCTTGAAACTCTGGATTCTGACAGAGGGCCACGAGACTTCGACCAGCGCGCAAAAATGGAGGCTCTAGACCCTTCCAGAGCCGAGATATCGAAGGTCAAAATTTGGACCTGAAAAAAAAAACATAAGGGGTAACACTGTCATTTTTTGTTTTTGGCCGAAATTTTGACCCCCTCCGATTTTCTTGAAACTCTGGATTCTGACAGAGGGCCACGAGACTTCGACCAGCGCGCAAAAATGGAGGCTCTAGACCCTTCCAGAGCCGAGATATCGAAGGTCAAAATTTGGACCTGAAAAAAAAAACATAAGGGGTAACACTGTCATTTTTTGTTTTTGGCCGAAATTTTGACCCCCTCCGATTTTCTTGAAACTCTGGATTCTGACAGAGGGCCACGAGACTTCGACCAGCGCGCAAAAATGGAGGCTCTAGACCCTTCCAGAGCCGAGATATCGAAGGTCAAAATTTGGACCTGAAAAAAAAAACATAAGGGGTAACACTGTCATTTTTTTTTTTGGCCAAAATTTTGACCCCCTCCGATTTTCTTGAAACTCTGGATTCTGACAGAGGGCCACGAGACTTCGACCAGCGCGCAAAAATGGAGGCTCTAGACCCTTCCAGAGCCGAGATATCGAAGGTCAAAATTTGGCCCTGAAAAAAAAACATAAGGGGTAACACTGTAATTTTTTTTGGGCCGAAATTTTGACCCCCTCCGATTTTCTTGAAACTCTGGATTCTGACAGAGGGCCCCGAGACTTCGACCAGTGCGCAAAAATGGAGGCTCTAGCCCCCTCCAGAGCCGAGATATCGAAGGTCAAAATTTGGACCTGAAAAAAAAACATAAGGGGTAACACTGTCATTTTTTGTTTTTGGCCGAAATTTTGACCCCCTCCGATTTTCTTGAAACTCTGGATTCTGACAGAGGGCCCCGAGACTTCGACCAGTGCGCAAAAATGGAGGCTCTAGACCCTTCCAGAGCCGAGATATCGAAGGTCAAAATTTGGACCTGAAAAAAAAAACATAAGGGGTAACACTGTCATTTTTTGTTTTTGGCCGAAATTTTGACCCCCTCCGATTTTCTTGAAACTCTGGATTCTGACAGAGGGCCACGAGACTTCGACCAGCGTGCAAAAATGGAGGCTCTAAACCCTTCCAGAGCCGAGATATCGAAGGTCAAAATTTGGACCTGAAAAAAAAAAACATAAGGGGTAACACTGTCATTTTTTGTTTTTGGCCGAAATTTTGACCCCCTCCGATTTTCTTAAAACTCTGGATTCTGACAGAGGACCACGAGACTTCGACCAGCGCGCAAAAATGGAGGCTCTAGACCCTTCCAGAGCCGAGATATCGAAGGTCAAAATTTGGACCTGAAAAAAAAAACATAAGGGGTAACACTGTCATTTTTTTTTGGGCCAAAATTTTGACCCCCTCCGATTTTCTTGAAACTCTGGATTCTGACAGAGGGCCCCGAGACTTCGACCAGCGCGCAAAAATGGAGGCTCTAGACCCTTCCAGAGCCGAGATATCGAAGGTCAAAATTTGGCCCTGAAAAAAAAACATAAGGGGTAACACTGTCATTTTTTTTTTTGGCCAACATTTTGACCCCCTCCGATTTTCTTGAAACTCTGGATTCTGACAGAGGGCCACGAGACTTCGACCAGCGCGCAAAAATGGAGGCTCTAGACCCTTCCAGAGCCGAGATATCGAAGGTCAAAATTTGGACCTGAAAAAAAAAACATAAGGGGTAACACTGTCATTTTTTTTTTTTGGCCGAAATTTTGACCCCCTCCGATTTTCTTGAAACTCTGGATTCTGACAGAGGGCCACGAGACTTCGACCAGCGCGCAAAAATGGAGGCTCTAGACCCTTCCAGAGCCGAGATATCGAAGGTCAAAATTTGGACCTGAAAAAAAAAACATAAGGGGTAACACTGTCATTTTTTTTTTTTGGCCGAAATTTTGACCCCCTCCAATTTTCTTGAAACTCTGGATTCTGACAGAGGGCCACGAGACTTCGACCAGCGCGCAAAAATGGAGGCTCTAGACCCTTCCAGAGCCGAGATATCGAAGGTCAAAATTTGGACCTGAAAAAAAACCATAAGGGGTAACACTGTCATTTTTTGTTTTTGGCCGAAATTTTGACCCCCTCCGATTTTCTTGAAACTCTGGATTCTGACAGAGGGCCACGAGACTTCGACCAGCGCGCAAAAATGGAGGCTCTAGACCCTTCCAGAGCCGAGATATCGAAGGTCAAAATTTGGACCTGAAAAAAAAAACATAAGGGGTAACACTGTCATTTTTTGTTTTTGGCCGAAATTTTGACCCCCTCCGATTTTTTGAAACTCTGGATTCTGACAGAGGGCCACGAGACTTCGACCAGCGCGCAAAAATGGAGGCTCTAGACCCTTCCAGAGCCGAGATATCAAAGGTCAAAATTTGGACCTGAAAAAAAAACCATAAGGGGTAACACTGTCATTTTTTGTTTTTGGCCGAAATTTTGACCCCCTCCGATTTTCTTGAAACTCTGGATTCTGACAGAGGGCCACGAGACTTCGACCAGCGCGCAAAAATGGAGGCTCTAGACCCTTCCAGAGCCGAGATATCGAAGGTCAAAATTTGGACCTGAAAAAAAAAACATAAGGGGTAACACTGTCATTTTTTGTTTTTGGCCGAAATTTTGACCCCCTCCGATTTTTTGAAACTCTGGATTCTGACAGAGGGCCACGAGACTTCGACCAGCGCGCAAAAATGGAGGCTCTAGACCCTTCCAGAGCCGAGATATCGAAGGTCAAAATTTGGACCTGAAAAAAAAAACATAAGGGGTAACACTGTCATTTTTTGTTTTTGGCCGAAATTTTGACCCCCTCCGATTTTCTTGAAACTCTGGATTCTGACAGAGGGCCACGAGACTTCGACCAGCGCGCAAAAATGGAGGCTCTAGACCCTTCCAGAGCCGAGATATCGAAGGTCAAAATTTGGACCTGAAAAAAAAACATAAGGGGTAACACTGTCATTTTTTGTTTTTGGCCGAAATTTTGACCCCCTCCGATTTTCTTGAAACTCTGGATTCTGACAGAGGGCCACGAGACTTCGACCAGCGCGCAAAAATGGAGGCTCTAGACCCTTCCAGAGCCGAGATATCGAAGGTCAAAATTTGGACCTGAAAAAAAAAAATAAGGGGGTAACACTGTTAAATTTTTGTTTTGGGCCGAAATTTTGACCCCCTCCGATTTTCTTGAAACTCTGGATTCTGACAGAGGGCCACGAGACTTCGACCAGCGCGCAAAAATGGAGGCTCTAGACCCTTCCAGAGCCGAGATATCGAAGGTCAAAATTTGGACCTGAAAAAAAAACATAAGGGGTAACACTGTCATTTTTTGTTTTTGGCCGAAATTTTGACCCCCTCCGATTTTCTTGAAACTCTGGGTTCTGACAGAGGGCCATGAGACTTCGACCAGCGCGCAAAAATGGAGGCTCTAGACCCTTCCAGAGCCGAGATATCGAAGGTCAAAATTTAGACCTGAAAAAAAAAACATAAGGGGTAACACTGTCATTTTTTGTTTTTGGCCGAAATTTTGACCCCCTCCGATTTTCTTGAAACTCTGGATTGTGACAGAGGGCCACGAGACTTCGACCAGCGCGCAAAAATGGAGGCTCTAGACCCTTCCAGAGCCGAGATATCGAAGGTCAAAATTTGGACCTGAAAAAAAAAACATAAGGGGTAACACTGTCATTTTTTGTTTTTGGCCGAAATTTTGACCCCCTCCGATTTTCTTGAAACTCTGGATTCTGACAGAGGGCCACGAGACTTCGACCAGCGTGCAAAAATGGAGGCTCTAAACCCTTCCAGAGCCGAGATATCGAAGGTCAAAATTTGGACCTGAAAAAAAAAACATAAGGGGTAACACTGTCATTTTTTGTTTTTGGCCGAAATTTTGACCCCCTCCGATTTTCTTGAAACTCTGGATTCTGACAGAGGACCATGAGACTTCGACCAGCGCGCAAAAATGGAGGCTCTAGACCCTTCCAGAGCCGAGATATCGAAGGTCAAAATTTGGACCTGAAAAAAAAACATAAGGGGTAACACTGTCATTTTTTTTTTTGGCCAAAATTTTGACCCCCTCCGATTTTCTTGAAACTCTGGATTCTGACAGAGGGCCACGAGACTTCGACCAGCGCGCAAAAATGGAGGCTCTAGACCCTTCCAGAGCCGAGATATCGAAGGTCAAAATTTGGCCCTGAAAAAAAAAACATAAGGGGTAACACTGTCATTTTTTTTTTTTGGCCGAAATTTTGACCCCCTCCGATTTTCTTGAAACTCTGGATTCTGACAGAGGGCCCCGAGACTTCGACCAGCGCGCAAAAATGGAGGCTCTAGACCCGTCCAGAGCCGAGATATCGAAGGTCAAAATTTGGCCCTGAAAAAAAAACATAAGGGGTAACACTATCATTTTTTTTTTGGCCGAAATTTTGACCCCCTCCGATTTTCTTGAAACTCTGGATTCTGACAGAGGGCCCCGAGACTTCGACCAGCGCGCAAAAATGGAGGCTCTAGACCCTTCCAGAGCCGAGATATCGAAGGTCAAAATTTGGCCCTGAAAAAAAAACATAAGGGGTAACACTGTCATTTTTTTTTTTGGCCAACATTTTGACCCCCTCCAATTTTCTTGAAACTCTGGATTCTGACAGAGGGCCACGAGACTTCGACCAGCGCGCAAAAATGGAGGCTCTAGACCCTTCCAGAGCCGAGATATCGAAGGTCAAAATTTGGACCTGAAAAAAAACGTAAGGGGTAACACTGTCATTTTTTTTTTGGCCGAAATTTTGACCCCCTCCGATTTTCTTGAAACTCTGGTATCTGACAGAGGGCCACGAGACTTCGACCAGCGCGCAAAAATGGAGGCTCTAGACCCTTCCAGAGCCGAGATATCGAAGGTCAAAATTTGGACCTGAAAAAAAAAACATAAGGGGTAACACTGTCATTTTTTTTTTGGCCGAAATTTTGACCCCCTCCGATTTTCTTGAAACTCTGGATTCTGACAGAGGGCCACGAGACTTCGACCAGCGCGCAAAAATGGAGGCTCTAGACCCTTCCAGAGCCGAGATATCGAAGGTCAAAATTTGGACCTGAAAAAAAAACATAAGGGGTAACACTGTCATTTTTTTTTTGGCCGAAAATTTGACCCCCTCCGATTTTCTTGAAACTCTGGATTCTGACAGAGGGCCACGAGACTTCGACCAGCGCGCAAAAATGGAGGCTCTAGACCCTTCCAGAGCCGAGATATCGAAGGTCAAAATTTGGACCTGAAAAAAAAACATAAGGGGTAACACTGTCATTTTTTGTTTTTGGCCGAAATTTTGACCCCCTCCGATTTTCTTGAAACTCTGGATTCTGACAGAGGGCCACGAGACTTCGACCAGCGCGCAAAAATGGAGGCTCTAGACCCTTCCAGAGCCGAGATATCGAAGGTCAAAATTTGGCCCTGAAAAAAAAACATAAGGGGTAACACTGTCATTTTTTTTTTTGGCCGAAATTTTGACCCCCTCCGATTTTCTTGAAACTCTGGATTCTGACAGAGGGCCACGAGACTTCGACCAGCGCGCAAAAATGGAGGCTCTAGACCCTTCCAGAGCCGAGATATCGAAGGTCAAAATTTGGACCTGAAAAAAAAAACATAAGGGGTAACACTGTCATTTTTTGTTTTTGGCCGAAATTTTGACCCCCTCCGATTTTCTTGAAACTCTGGATTCTGACAGAGGGCCACGAGACTTCGACCAGCGCGCAAAAATGGAGGCTCTAGACCCTTCCAGAGCCGAGATATCGAAGGTCAAAATTTGGACCTGAAAAAAAAAACATAAGGGGTAACACTGTCATTTTTTTTTTGGCCAAAATTTTGACCCCCTCCGATTTTCTTGAAACTCTGGATTCTGACAGAGGGCCACGAGACTTCGACCAGCGCGCAAAAATGGAGGCTCTAGACCCTTCCAGAGCCGAAATATCGAAGGTCAAAATTTGGACCTGAAAAAAAAAACATAAGGGGTAACACTGTCATTTTTTGTTTTTGGCCGAAATTTTGACCCCCTCCGATTTTCTTGAAACTCTGGATTCTGACAGAGGGCCACGAGACTTCGACCAGCGCGCAAAAATGGAGGCTCTAGACCCTTCCAGAGCCGAGATATCGAAGGTCAAAATTTGGACCTGAAAAAAAAAACATAAGGGGTAACACTGTCATTTTTTGTTTTTGGCCGAAATTTTGACCCCCTCCGATTTTCTTGAAACTCTGGATTCTGACAGAGGGCCACGAGACTTCGACCAGCGCGCAAAAATGGAGGCTCTAGACCCTTCCAGAGCCGAGATATCGAAGGTCAAAATTTGGACCTGAAAAAAAAACATAAGGGGTAACACTGTCATTTTTTGTTTTTGGCCGAAATTTTGACCCCCTCCGATTTTCTTGAAACTCTGGATTCTGACAGAGGGCCACGAGACTTCGACCAGCGCGCAAAAATGAAGGCTCTAGACCCTTCCAGAGCCGAGATATCGAAGGTCAAAATTTGGACCTGAAAAAAAAAACATAAGGGGTAACACTGTCATTTTTTTTTTGCCAAAATTTTGACCCCCTCCGATTTTCTTGAAACTCTGGATTCTGACAGAGGGCCACGAGACTTCGACCAGCGCGCAAAAATGGAGGCTCTAGACCCTTCCAGAGCCGAGATATCGAAGGTCAAAATTTGGCCCTGAAAAAAAAACATAAGGGGTAACACTGTAATTTTTTTTGGGCCGAAATTTTGACCCCCTCCGATTTTCTTGAAACTCTGGATTCTGACAGAGGGCCCCGAGACTTCGACCAGTGCGCAAAAATGGAGGCTCTAGACCCTTCCAGAGCCGAGATATCGAAGGTCAAAATTTGGACCTGAAAAAAAAAACATAAGGGGTAACACTGTCATTTTTTGTTTTTGGCCGAAATTTTGACCCCCTCCGATTTTCTTGAAACTCTGGATTCTGACAGAGGGCCCCGAGACTTCGACCAGTGCGCAAAAATGGAGGCTCTAGACCATTCCAGAGCCGAGATATCGAAGGTCAAAATTTGGACCTGAAAAAAAACATAAGGGGTAACACTGTTATTTTTTGTTTTTGGCCGAAATTTTGACCCCCTCCGATTTTCTTGAAACTCTGGATTCTGACAGAGGGCCACGAGACTTTGACCAGCGCGCAAAAATGGAGGCTCTAGACCCTTCCAGAGCCGAGATATCGAAGGTCAAAATTTGGACCTGAAAAAAAAACATAAGGGGTAACACTGTCATTTTTTGTTTTTGGCCGAAATTTTGACCCCCTCCGATTTTCTTGAAACTCTGGATTCTGACAGAGGGCCACGAGACTTCGACCAGCGCGCAAAAATGGAGGCTCTAGACCCTTCCAGAGCCGAGATATCGAAGGTCAAAATTTGGACCTGAAAAAAAAACATAAGGGGTAACACTGTCATTTTTTGTTTTTGGCCGAAATTTTGACCCCCTCCGATTTTCTTGAAACTCTGGATTCTGACAGAGGGCCACGAGACTTCGACCAGCGCGCAAAAATGGAGGCTCTAGACCCTTCCAGAGCCGAGATATTGAAGGTCAAAATTTGGCCCTGAAAAAAAAACATAAGGGGTAACACTGTCATTTTTTTTTTTTGGCCGAAATTTTGACCCCCTCCGATTTTCTTGAAACTCTGGATTCTGACAGAGGGCCCCGAGACTTCGACCAGCGCGCAAAAATGGAGGCTCTAGACCCTTCCAGAGCCGAGATATCGAAGGTCAAAATTTGGCCCTGAAAAAAAAACATAAGGGGTAACACTGTCATTTTTTTTTTTGGCCAACATTTTGACCCCCTCCAATTTTCTTGAAACTCTGGATTCTGACAGAGGGCCACGAGACTTCGACCAGCGCGCAAAAATGGAGGCTCTAGACCCTTCCAGAGCCGAGATATTATCGAAGGTCAAAATTTGGACCTGAAAAAAAACATAAGGGGTAACACTGTCATTTTTTTTTTAGCCGAAATTTTGACCCCCTCCGATTTTCTTGAAACTCTGGTGTCTGACAGAGGGCCACGAGACTTCGACCAGCGCGCAAAAATGGAGGCTCTAGACCCTTCCAGAGCCGAGATATCGAAGGTCAAAATTTGGACCTGAAAAAAAAAACATAAGGGGTAACACTGTCATTTTTTTTTTGGCCGAAATTTTGACCGCCTCCGATTTTCTTGAAACTCTGGATTCTGACAGAGGGCCACGAGACTTCGACCAGCGCGCAAAAATGGAGGCTCTAGACCCTTCCAGAGCCGAGATATCGAAGGTCAAAATTTGGACCTGAAAAAAAAACATAAGGGGTAACACTGTCATTTTTTGTTTTTGGCCGAAATTTTGACCCCCTCCGATTTTCTTGAAACTCTGGATTCTGACAGAGGGCCACGAGACTTCGACCAGCACGCAAAAATGGAGGCTCTAGACCCTTCCAGAGCCGAGATATCGAAGGTCAAAATTTGGACCTGAAAAAAAAAACAGAAGGGGTAACACTGTCATTTTTTTTTTGGCCGAAATTTTGACCCCCTCCGATTTTCTTGAAACTCTGGATTCTGACAGAGGGCCCCGAGACTTCGACCAGCGAAGTCAGTGTTACCCCTTATGTTTTTTTTTCAGGTCCAAATTTTGACCTTCGATATCTCGGCTCTGGAAGGGTCTGGTGCCCCAATTTTTGCGCGTTGGTCGAAGTCTCGTGGCCCTCTGTCAGAATCCAGAGTTTCAAGAAGATCGGAGGGGGTCAAAATTTCGGCCAAAAAAAAAAATGACAGTGTTACCCCTTATGTTTTTTTTTCAGGTCCAAATTTTGACCTTCGATATCTCGGCTCTGGAAGGGTCTAGAGCCTCCATTTTTGCGCGTTGGTCGACGTCTCGTGGCCCTCTGTCAGAATCCAGAGTTTCAAGAAGATCGGAGGGGGTCAAAATTTCGGCCAAAAAAAAAAAAAATGACAGTGTTACCCCTTATGTTTTTTTTTCAGGTCCAAATTTTGACCTTCGATATCTCGGCTCTGGAAGGGTCTAGAGCCCCAATTTTTGCGCGTTGGTCGAAGTCTCGTGGCCCTCTGTCAGAATCCAGAGTTTCAAGAAGATCGGAGGGGGTCAAAATTTCGGCCAAAAAAAAAATGACAGTGTTACCCCTTATGTTTTTTTTTTCAGGTCCAAATTTTGACCTTCGATATCTCGGCTCTGGAAGGGTCTAGAGCCCCAATTTTTGCGCGGTGGTCGAAGTCTCGTGGCCCTCTGTCAGAATCCAGAGTTTCAAGAAGATCGGAGGGGGTCAAAATTTCGGCCAAAAAAAAAAATTACAGTGTTACCCCTTATGTTTTTTTTTCAGGTCCAAATTTTGACCTTCGATATCTCGGCTCTGGAAGGGTCTAGAGCCCCAATTTTTGCGCGTTGGTCGAAGTCTCGTGGCCCTCTGTCAGAATCCAGAGTTTCAGGAAGATCGGAGGGGGTCAAAATTTCGGCCAAAAAAAAAAATGACAGTGTTACCCCTTATGTTTTTTTTTTCAGGTCCAAATTTTGACCTTCGATATCTCGGCTCTGGAAGGGTCTAGAGCCTCCATTTTTGCGCGCTGGTCGAAGTCTCGTGGCCCTCTGTCAGAATCCAGAGTTTCAGGAAGATCGGAGGGGGTCAAAATTTCGGCCAAAAAAAAAAATGACAGTGTTACCCCTTATGTTTTTTTTTCAGGTCCAAATTTTGACCTTCGATATCTCGGCTCTGGAAGGGTCTAGAGCCCCAATTTTTGCGCGTTGGTCGAAGTCTCGTGGCCCTCTGTCAGAATCCAGAGTTTCAAGAAGATCGGAGGGGGTCAAAATTTCGGCCAAAAAAAAAATTACAGTGTTACCCCTTATGTTTTTTTTTCAGGTCCAAATTTTGACCTTCGATATCTCAGCTCTGGAAGGGTCTAGAGCCCCAATTTTTGCGCGTTGGTCGAAGTCTCGTGGCCCTCTGTCAGAATCCAGAGTTTCAGGAAGATCGGAGGGGGTCAAAATTTCGGCCAAAAAAAAAATGACAGTGTTACCCCTTATGTTTTTTTTTCAGGTCCAAATTTTGACCTTCGATATCTCGGCTCTGGAAGGGTCTAGAGCCTCAATTTGTGCGCGTTGGTCGAAGTCTCGTGGCCCTCTTTCAGAATCCAGAGTTTCAAGAAGATCGGAGGGGGTCAAAATTTCGGCCAAAAAAAAAAAAATGACAGTGTTACCCCTTATGTTTTTTTTTCAGGTCCAAATTTTGACCTTCGATATCTCGGCTCCTGAAGGGTCTAGAGCCTCCATTTTTGCGTGCTGGTCGAAGTCTCGTGGCCCTCTGTCAGAATCCAGAGTTTCAAGAAGATCGGAGGGGGTCAAAATTTCGGCCAAAAAAAAATGACAGTGTTACCCCTTATGTTTTTTTTTTCAGGTCCAAATTTTGACCTTCGATATCTCGGCTCTGGAAGGGTCTAGAGCCTCCATTTTTGCGCGTTGGTCGACGTCTCGTGGCCCTCTGTCAGAATCCAGAGTTTCAAGAAGATCGGAGGGGGTCAAAATTTCGGCCAAAAAAAAAAAATGACAGTGTTACCCCTTATGTTTTTTTTCAGGTCCAAATTTTGACCTTCGATATCTCGGCTTTGCAAGGGTCTAGAGCCCCAATTTTTGCGCGTTGGTCGAAGTCTCGTGGCCCTCTGTCAGAATCCAGAGTTTCAAGAAGATCGGAGGGGGTCAAAATTTCGGCCAAAAAAAAAAAAAATGACAGTGTTACCCCTTATGGTTTTTTTTCAGGTCCAAATTTTGACCTTCGATATCTCAGCTCTGGAAGGGTCTAGAGCCTCCATTTTTGCGCGTTGGTCGACGTCTCGTGGCCCTCTGTCAGAATCCAGAGTTTCAAGAAGATCGGAGGGGGTCAAAATTTCGGCCAAAAAAAAAAATGACAGTGTTACCCCTTATGTTTTTTTTCAGGTCCAAATTTTGACCTTCGATATCTCGGCTCTGGAAGGGTCTAGAGCCCCAATTTTTGCGCGTTGGTCGAAGTCTCGTGGCCCTCTGTCAGAATCCAGAGTTTCAAGAAGATCGGAGGGGGTCAAAATTTCGGCCAAAAAAAAAAATGACAGTGTTACCCCTTATGGTTTTTTTTTCAGGTCCAAATTTTGACCTTCGATATCTCGGCTCTGGAAGGGTCTAGAGCCTCCATTTTTGCGCGCTGGTCGAAGTCTTGTGGCCCTCTGTCAGAGTCCAGAGTTTCAAGAAGATATGAGGTGGTCAAAATTTCGGCCAAAAAAAAAAATGACAGTGTTACCCCTTATGTTTTTTTTTTCAGGTCCAAATTTTGACCTTCGATATCTCGGCTCTGGAAGGGTCTAGAGCCTCCATTTTTGCGCGTTGGTCGACGTCTCGTGGCCCTCTGTCAGAATCCAGAGTTTCAAGAAGATCGGAGGGGGTCAAAATTTCGGCCAAAAAAAAAATGACAGTGTTACCCCTTATGTTTTTTTTTCAGGTCCAAATTTTGACCTTCGATATCTCGGCTCTGGAAGGGTCTAGAGCCTCCATTTTTGCGCGCTGGTCGAAGTCTCGTGGCCCTTTGTCAGAGTCCAGAGTTTCAAGAAGATCGGAGGGGGTCAAAATTTCGGCCAAAAAAAAAAATGACAGTGTTACCCCTTATGTTTTTTTTCAGGTCCAAATTTTGACCTTCGATATCTCGGCTCTGGAAGGGTCTAGAGCCCCAATTTTTGCGCGTTGGTCGAAGTCTCGTGGCCCTCTGTCAGAATCCAGAGTTTCAAGAAGATCGGAGGGGGTCAAAATTTCGGCCAAAAAAAAAAAATGACAGTGTTACCCCTTATGTTTTTTTTTCAGGTCCAAATTTTGACCTTCGATATCTCGGCTCTGGAAGGGTCTAGAGCCTCCATTTTTGCGCGCTGGTCGAAGTCTCGTGGCCCTCTGTCAGAGTCCAGAGTTTCAAGAAGATCGGAGGGGGTCAAAATTTCGGCCAAAAAAAAAAATGACAGTGTTACCCCTTATATTTTTTTTTTCAGGTCCAATTTTTGACCTTCGATATCTCGGCTCTGGAAGGGTCTAGAGCCTCAATTTTTGCGCGTTGGTCGACGTCTCGTGGCCCTCTGTCAGAATCCAGAGTTTCAAGAAGATCGGAGGGGGTCAAAATTTCGGCCAAAAAAAAAAATGACAGTGTTACCCCTTATGTTTTTTTTCAGGTCCAAATTTTGACCTTCGATATCTCGGCTCTGGAAGGGTCTAGAGCCTCCATTTTTGCGCGCTGGTCGAAGTCTCGTGGCCCTTTGTCAGAGTCCAGAGTTTCAAGAAGATCGGAGGGGGTCAAAATTTCGGCCAAAAAAAAAAAATGACAGTGTTACCCCTTATGTTTTTTTTTCAGGTCCAAATTTTGACCTTCGATATCTCGGCTCTGGAAGGGTCTAGAGCCTCCATTTTTGCGCGCTGGTCGAAGTCTCGTGGCCCTCTGTCAGAGTCCAGAGTTTCAAGAAGATCGGAGGGGGTCAAAATTTCGGCCAAAAAAAAAAATGACAGTGTTACCCCTTGTGTTTTTTTTTCAGGTCCAAATTTTGACCTTCGATATCTCGGCTCTGGAAGGGTCTAGAGCCCCAATTTTTGCGTGTTGGTCGAAGTCTCGTGGCCCTCTGTCAGAGTCCAGAGTTTCAAGAAGATCGGAGGGGGTCAAAATTTCGGCCAAAAAAAAATGACAGTGTTACCCCTTATGTTTTTTTTTCAGGTCCAAATTTTGACCTTCGATATCTCGGCTCTGGAAGGGTCTAGAGCCCCAATTTTTGCGTGTTGGTAGAAGTCTCGTGGTCCTCTGTCAGAATCCAGAGTTTCAAGAAGATCGGAGGGGGTCAAAATTTCGGCCAAAAAAAAAATGACAGTGTTACCCCTTATGTTTTTTTTTTCAGGTCCAAATTTTGACCTTCGATATCTCGGCTCTGGAAGGGTCTAGAGCCTCCTTTTTTGCGCGCTGGTCGAAGTCTCGTGGCCCTCTGTCAGAGTCCAGAGTTTCAAGAAGATCGGAGGGGGTCAAAATTTCGGCCAAAAAAAAAATGACAGTGTTACCCCTTATGTTTTTTTTTAAGGTCCAAATTTTGACCTTCGATATCTCGGCTCTGGAAGGGTCTAGAGCCTCCATTTTTGCGCGTTGGTCGACGTCTCGTGGCCCTCTGTCAGAATCCAGAGTTTCAAGAAGATCGGAGGGGGTCAAAATTTCGGCCAAAAAAAAAATGACAGTGTTACCCCTTATGTTTTTTTTTTCAGGTCCAAATTTTGACCTTCGATATCTCAGCTCTGGAAGGCTCTAGAGCCTCCATTTTTGTGCGCTGGTCGAAGTCTCTTGGCCCTCTGTCAGAGTCCAGAGTTTCAAGAAGATCGGAGGGGGTCAAAATTTCGGCCAAAAAAAAAATGACAGTGTTACCCCTTATGTTTTTTTTTTCAGGTCCAAATTTTGACCTTCGATATCTCGGCTCTGGAAGGGTCTAGAGCCTCCATTTTTGCGCGCTGGTCGAAGTCTCGTGGCCCTCTGTCAGAGTCCAGAGTTTCAAGAAGATCGGAGGGGGTCAAAATTTCGGCCAAAAAAAAAAATGACAGTGTTACCCCTTATGTTTTTTTTCAGGTCCAAATTTTGACCTTCGATATCTCGGCTCTGGAAGGGTCTAGAGCCCCAATTTTTGCGTGTTGGTCGAAGTCTCGTGGCCCTCTTTCAGAATCCAGAGTTTCAAGAAGATCGGAGGGGGTCAAAATTTCGGCCAAAAAAAAAAAAAATGACAGTGTTACCCCTTATGTTTTTTTTTCAGGTCCAAATTTTGACCTTCGATATCTCGGCTCCTGAAGGGTCTAGAGCCTCCATTTTTGCGTGCTGGTCGAAGTCTCGTGGCCCTCTGTCAGAATCCAGAGTTTCAAGAAGATCGGAGGGGGTCAAAATTTCGGCCAAAAAAAAATGACAGTGTTACCCCTTATGTTTTTTTTTTCAGGTCCAAATTTTGACCTTCGATATCTCGGCTCTGGAAGGGTCTAGAGCCTCCATTTTTGCGCGTTGGTCGACGTCTCGTGGCCCTCTGTCAGAATCCAGAGTTTCAAGAAGATCGGAGGGGGTCAAAATTTCGGCCAAAAAAAAAAAATGACAGTGTTACCCCTTATGTTTTTTTTCAGGTCCAAATTTTGACCTTCGATATCTCGGCTTTGCAAGGGTCTAGAGCCCCAATTTTTGCGCGTTGGTCGAAGTCTCGTGGCCCTCTGTCAGAATCCAGAGTTTCAAGAAGATCGGAGGGGGTCAAAATTTCGGCCAAAAAAAAAAAAAATGACAGTGTTACCCCTTATGGTTTTTTTTCAGGTCCAAATTTTGACCTTCGATATCTCAGCTCTGGAAGGGTCTAGAGCCTCCATTTTTGCGCGTTGGTCGACGTCTCGTGGCCCTCTGTCAGAATCCAGAGTTTCAAGAAGATCGGAGGGGGTCAAAATTTCGGCCAAAAAAAAAAATGACAGTGTTACCCCTTATGTTTTTTTTCAGGTCCAAATTTTGACCTTCGATATCTCGGCTCTGGAAGGGTCTAGAGCCCCAATTTTTGCGCGTTGGTCGAAGTCTCGTGGCCCTCTGTCAGAATCCAGAGTTTCAAGAAGATCGGAGGGGGTCAAAATTTCGGCCAAAAAAAAAAATGACAGTGTTACCCCTTATGGTTTTTTTTTCAGGTCCAAATTTTGACCTTCGATATCTCGGCTCTGGAAGGGTCTAGAGCCTCCATTTTTGCGCGCTGGTCGAAGTCTTGTGGCCCTCTGTCAGAGTCCAGAGTTTCAAGAAGATATGAGGTGGTCAAAATTTCGGCCAAAAAAAAAAATGACAGTGTTACCCCTTATGTTTTTTTTTTCAGGTCCAAATTTTGACCTTCGATATCTCGGCTCTGGAAGGGTCTAGAGCCTCCATTTTTGCGCGTTGGTCGACGTCTCGTGGCCCTCTGTCAGAATCCAGAGTTTCAAGAAGATCGGAGGGGGTCAAAATTTCGGCCAAAAAAAAAATGACAGTGTTACCCCTTATGTTTTTTTTTCAGGTCCAAATTTTGACCTTCGATATCTCGGCTCTGGAAGGGTCTAGAGCCTCCATTTTTGCGCGCTGGTCGAAGTCTCGTGGCCCTTTGTCAGAGTCCAGAGTTTCAAGAAGATCGGAGGGGGTCAAAATTTCGGCCAAAAAAAAAAATGACAGTGTTACCCCTTATGTTTTTTTTCAGGTCCAAATTTTGACCTTCGATATCTCGGCTCTGGAAGGGTCTAGAGCCCCAATTTTTGCGCGTTGGTCGAAGTCTCGTGGCCCTCTGTCAGAATCCAGAGTTTCAAGAAGATCGGAGGGGGTCAAAATTTCGGCCAAAAAAAAAAAATGACAGTGTTACCCCTTATGTTTTTTTTTCAGGTCCAAATTTTGACCTTCGATATCTCGGCTCTGGAAGGGTCTAGAGCCTCCATTTTTGCGCGCTGGTCGAAGTCTCGTGGCCCTCTGTCAGAGTCCAGAGTTTCAAGAAGATCGGAGGGGGTCAAAATTTCGGCCAAAAAAAAAAAATGACAGTGTTACCCCTTATGTTTTTTTTTTCAGGTCCAATTTTTGACCTTCGATATCTCGGCTCTGGAAGGGTCTAGAGCCTCAATTTTTGCGCGTTGGTCGACGTCTCGTGGCCCTCTGTCAGAATCCAGAGTTTCAAGAAGATCGGAGGGGGTCAAAATTTCGGCCAAAAAAAAAAAATGACAGTGTTACCCCTTATGTTTTTTTTTCAGGTCCAAATTTTGACCTTCGATATCTCGGCTCTGGAAGGGTCTAGAGCCTCCATTTTTGCGCGCTGGTCGAAGTCTCGTGGCCCTTTGTCAGAGTCCAGAGTTTCAAGAAGATCGGAGGGGGTCAAAATTTCGGCCAAAAAAAAAAAATGACAGTGTTACCCCTTATGTTTTTTTTTCAGGTCCAAATTTTGACCTTCGATATCTCGGCTCTGGAAGGGTCTAGAGCCTCCATTTTTGCGCGCTGGTCGAAGTCTCGTGGCCCTCTGTCAGAGTCCAGAGTTTCAAGAAGATCGGAGGGGGTCAAAATTTCGGCCAAAAAAAAAAATGACAGTGTTACCCCTTGTGTTTTTTTTTCAGGTCCAAATTTTGACCTTCGATATCTCGGCTCTGGAAGGGTCTAGAGCCCCAATTTTTGCGTGTTGGTCGAAGTCTCGTGGCCCTCTGTCAGAATCCAGAGTTTCAAGAAGATCGGAGGGGGTCAAAATTTCGGCCAAAAAAAAATGACAGTGTTACCCCTTATGTTTTTTTTTCAGGTCCAAATTTTGACCTTCGATATCTCGGCTCTGGAAGGGTCTAGAGCCCCAATTTTTGCGTGTTGGTAGAAGTCTCGTGGTCCTCTGTCAGAATCCAGAGTTTCAAGAAGATCGGAGGGGGTCAAAATTTCGGCCAAAAAAAAAATGACAGTGTTACCCCTTATGTTTTTTTTTTCAGGTCCAAATTTTGACCTTCGATATCTCGGCTCTGGAAGGGTCTAGAGCCTCCTTTTTTGCGCGCTGGTCGAAGTCTCGTGGCCCTCTGTCAGAGTCCAGAGTTTCAAGAAGATCGGAGGGGGTCAAAATTTCGGCCAAAAAAAAAATGACAGTGTTACCCCTTATGTTTTTTTTTAAGGTCCAAATTTTGACCTTCGATATCTCGGCTCTGGAAGGGTCTAGAGCCTCCATTTTTGCGCGTTGGTCGACGTCTCGTGGCCCTCTGTCAGAATCCAGAGTTTCAAGAAGATCGGAGGGGGTCAAAATTTCGGCCAAAAAAAAAATGACAGTGTTACCCCTTATGTTTTTTTTTTCAGGTCCAAATTTTGACCTTCGATATCTCAGCTCTGGAAGGCTCTAGAGCCTCCATTTTTGTGCGCTGGTCGAAGTCTCTTGGCCCTCTGTCAGAGTCCAGAGTTTCAAGAAGATCGGAGGGGGTCAAAATTTCGGCCAAAAAAAAAATGACAGTGTTACCCCTTATGTTTTTTTTTTCAGGTCCAAATTTTGACCTTCGATATCTCGGCTCTGGAAGGGTCTAGAGCCTCCATTTTTGCGCGCTGGTCGAAGTCTCGTGGCCCTCTGTCAGAGTCCAGAGTTTCAAGAAGATCGGAGGGGGTCAAAATTTCGGCCAAAAAAAAAAATGACAGTGTTACCCCTTATGTTTTTTTTCAGGTCCAAATTTTGACCTTCGATATCTCGGCTCTGGAAGGGTCTAGAGCCCCAATTTTTGCGTGTTGGTCGAAGTCTCGTGGTCCTCTGTCAGAATCCAGAGTTTCAAGAAGATCGGAGGGGGTCAAAATTTCGGCCAAAAAAAAAATGACAGTGTTACCCCTTATGTTTTTTTTTCAGGTCCAAATTTTGACCTTCAATATCTCGGCTCTGGAAGGGTCTAGAGCCTCCTTTTTTGCGCGCTGGTCGAAGTCTCGTGGCCCTCTGTCAGAGTCCAGAGTTTCAAGAAGATCGGAGGGGGTCAAAATTTCGGCCAAAAAAAAAAATTACAGTGTTACCCCTTATGTTTTTTTTTAAGGTCCAAATTTTGACCTTCGATATCTCGGCTCTGGAAGGGTCTAGAGCCCCAATTTTTGCGCGTTGGTCGAAGTCTCGTGGCCCTCTGTCAGAATCCAGAGTTTCAAGAAGATCGGAGGGGGTCAAAATTTCGGCCAAAAAAAAAATGACAGTGTTACCCCTTATGTTTTCTTTTTCAGGTCCAAATTTTGACCTTCGATATCTCGGCTCTGGAAGGGTCTAGAGCCTCCATTTTTGCGCGTTGGTCGACGTCTCGTGGCCCTCTGTCAGAATCCAGAGTTTCAAGAAGATCGGAGGGGGTCAAAATTTCGGCCAAAAAAAAAAATGACAGTGTTACCCCTTATGTTTTTTTTTTTCAGGTCCAAATTTTGACCTTCGATATCTCAGCTCTGGAAGGGTCTAGAGCCTCCATTTTTGCGCGTTGGTCGACGTCTCGTGGCCCTCTGTCAGAATCCAGAGTTTCAAGAAGATCGGAGGGGGTCAAAATTTCGGCCAAAAAAAAAGATGATAGTGTTACCCTTTATGTTTTTTTTTCAGGTCCAAATTTTGACCTTCGATATCTCGGCTCTGGAAGGGTCTAGAGCCCCAATTTTTGCGCGTTGGTCGAAGTCTCGTGGCCCTCTGTCAGAATCCAGAGTTTCAAGAAGATCGGAGGGGGTCAAAATTTCGGCCAAAAAAAAAATGACAGTGTTACCCCTTATGTTTTTTTTTTCAGGTCCAAATTTTGACCTTCGATATCTCGGCTCTGGAAGGGTCTAGAGCCTCCATTTTTGCGCGCTGGTCGAAGTCTCGTGGCCCTCTGTCAGAGTCCAGAGTTTCAAGAAGATCGGAGGGGGTCAAAATTTCGGCCAAAAAAAAAATGACAGTGTTACCCCTTTTGTTTTTTTTTTCAGGTCCAAATTTTGACCTTCGATATCTCGGCTCTGGAAGGGTCTAGAGCCCCAATTTTTGCGCGTTGGTCGAAGTCTCGTGGCCCTCTGTCAGAATCCAGAGTTTCAGGAAGATCGGAGGGGGTCAAAATTTCGGCCAAAAAAAAAATGACAGTGTTACCCCTTATGTTTTTTTTTTCAGGTCCAAATTTTGACCTTCGATATCTCGGCTCTGGAAGGGTCTAGAGCCTCCATTTTTGCGCGCTGGTCGAAGTCTCGTGGCCCTCTGTCAGAGTCCAGAGTTTCAAGAAGATCGGAGGGGGTCAAAATTTCGGCCAAAAAAAAAATGACAGTGTTACCCCTTATGTTTTTTTTTTTCAGGTCCAAATTTTGACCTTCGATATCTCGGCTCTGGAAGGGTCTAGAGCCCCAATTTTTGCGTGTTGGTCGAAGTCTCGTGGCCCTCTGTCAGAGTCCAGAGTTTCAAGAAGATCGGAGGGGGTCAAAATTTCGGCCAAAAAAAAAAATGACAGTTGTCACGGATCCATCCGCACCAGATACCTGCACTCCTCCCACTCGTTCCGGCTCCCCTGAGTATTGATCATCATCACCTGTCCCCGTCAATCACCGGCTCATTAACTCTCCTTTATAAACTCACCCCTCACAAGCAGTCATTGTCTGGTCTCGTCAGTAATGCGACCTACAGACTCCCACTCTACGAACTCAACTCCAGAGAACCACTTACCTGTTTGCTCCAAGCTCCAGTCTTCCTCCTCCGCTCCGGCTCCTGTCTTCCTCTGCTCTCCGCTCCGCTGCTGCAGCACATCTGACCCTTCCAACCTGCTCCAGATAAGGAACACTCCATCAGACTCTTGGTTCCCGTTCTCCCCGGAACATTCTCTGCTTTACTCACCTGCCATTGACTCTAAACCCTCTTTCAATAAACCTGGTTAATCTCACCCATCTGTGTCCTTCTAATCCATGACAGAAGACCAGACCAACAAGATGTTACAACCCACTCCAAGCACCGGCACTGCCGCTAAGTCAGCTCCGCCACCTCTTCCCCGAACCAGCACCGCCACTCTGGCCACATCCACCGTCACTTTTTCCTCGACATCTGCCTCCGCCAGTCCCATGGCCCAACCAGCGCCCTACTCTGGCGAGGAGGAGGAGTGCAGTGGATTCCTCCTGCAGTGCGAGCTCTACATGGAAATGAATCCACACTCATTCCCCACGGATCGATCGAAGGTGGCCTTTTTCATCTCCCTGCTCAGAGGACGTGCGCTCAGCTGGGCTCACGCCCTCTGGAAGGATCGAGGCCCGGTCACACGCACGTTTACCTCCTTCTCCAGTCATTTCCTTGAGGTTTTCTCTCAGTCTGCTCACACCATCTCCGTGCAAGATCAGCTGTTCCGCCTGAGGCAAGGACGATCATCCGTGGCCTCGTACGCTCTTCAATTTCGAACCCTGGCCGCCACTCTCGGATGGAACGAGTCGGCTCTCATCACCGCCTACCGTCATGGGCTGAATCCCGACATCCGCCTCCAGTTGGCGATCTACGATGACGCGGTCGGCATCGAAAGCATCATCCAGCGTTCCATCCGCATTGACCAGCGACGCACTGCCTGCCAGCTCGACTGCCCTGCACCTCCGCCTCCTCGCCCAGCTTTCGACCATAACCCTCCAGCACCAGAACCCATGGACATCGGCACTACTCGTCTTCCCGTCTCTGAGCGCAATCGGCGCATCTCCAACGGCTTATGTCTCTACTGCGGTGCTTCGGGTCATTTACTGGCCTCCTGTCCCACTCGTCCAGCCCGACCCACTGTGAGTACAGTTCACTTACCGCTGCACATTTCTCCGTTGAAGTACACATCAGCTACTCTCACTTATCTGAACCGTTCCATCTCAGTCCAGGCGCTGATCGACTCCGGCTCCGCCGGTAACTTCATCTCTCTGTCCACACTGCATCGGCTCCAGACTACACAACGATCCATCCATCAAAATCTCCAAGTGCAAACCATCCTGGGTCAGCCCCTGGGACGCGGTCGGGTGGGACATCGAAGCCCCGACCTAGGACTGGAGATTGGCTGGCTCCATCGAGAAGAGATATCCTTTCTGGTGCTGGAGGGATCCACCGCCGAGATCATCCTGGGACGCCCCTGGCTGGAAACACATTCTCCCCGTATCCAGTGGTCCACCGGAGAGGTTTTACAGTGGGGCAACGACTGTTTCCATCGCTGCCTATCAACCGTTTCCAAGTCTACCCGACCCTCCATCACTCCAGTTGTGAAGGTGCCGCTATCCTCTACCACCATTGAGAGTCCTCCAGTCGAAGATCTACCGGAGATCCCCAAGCCATACCGGGCGTTCCAGGATGTCTTCGATAAGCAACAGGCATCCTCACTACCTCCACACCGGCCATGGGACTGCGCGATCGACTTGCTGCCTGGGGCGGTCCTCCCGCGTGGTAAGATCTACCCACTGTCCATCCCGGAGCAGAAGGCCATGGAGGAGTACGTTCACGAGGCGTTACAGCAAGGATACATCCGACCTTCGACTTCCCCTGCCGCTTCCAGCTTCTTCTTCGTGGGAAAGAAGGACGGAGGCTTGCGCCCCTGCATAGATTATCGCACCCTCAATCAAGCAACCGTTAAGTTCCGCTATCCTCTTCCTCTGGTCCCCGCCGCACTGGAACAACTCCGAGGGGCCTCTGTCTACACCAAGCTTGATCTTCGTAGTGCCTACAATCTCATCCGTGTGCGGGAGGGAGACGAATGGAAGACCGCCTTCATCACTCCCGCAGGGCACTACGAATATCTTGTCATGCCCTTCGGATTGTCCAACTCACCATCCATATTCCAAGGCTTCATGAACGAAGTATTCCGAGACCTCCTGAACCAATTTGTCATCATTTACATCGACGATATCCTCATCTACTCTCCAGACCTGAATACTCACATCCATCACGTTCAAACGGTACTCCAACGGCTCCGAGACTACCAACTCTATCTGAAACTGGAAAAATGTGAATTCCACCAGCGCACCATTCAGTTTCTCGGGTACATCATTTCACCCCAAGGCATCACCATGGACCAGAGGAAGGTGGAGGGAGTGTTACACTGGCCACAACCCACTACCCGAAAGGAACTCCAACGTTTCCTAGGGTTTGCCAATTTCTATCGACGCTTCATCCACAACTTCAGTTCCCTCAGCGCACCACTCTCCGACCTACTCAAGAAGGGGGCCAAGTCTCTGTCCTGGAACACCCTTGCCATTCAATCATTCCAAGCACTGAAGACGGCCTTTAGTTCCGCTCCAACCCTCTCACTGCCCGATCCAGCCTCACCCTTCGTCGTCGAAGTGGACGCGTCCACCAACGGGGTGGGAGCGGTACTCTCACAGCGGCAGGGGAAGTCATCTCAACTCCATCCATGCGCCTTCTACTCCAAGAAACTGTCCCCGGCGGAGCAAAATTACGACATCGGCAATCGTGAGTTGTTGGCGATCAAATTAGCTCTGGAAGAGTGGAGACACTGGCTGGAGGGAGCGCAACATCCATTCACCGTCATCACTGATCATCGCAACCTTGAATATCTCCGTGAAGCCCGAAGACTCAACCCCCGTCAAGCCCGGTGGGCCTTATTCTTCACTCGCTTCAATTTCACCGTCACCTACCGACCCGGCCACAAGAACGTGAAAGCGGATGCTCTGTCACGTCAGTTCCAGCCAGATGTTGCTCCTACAGACACCGAGACCATCCTCCCTCCAGCCATTGTTGTCAGTCCCCTTCAGTGGAGTTTGGATGACCACATCGCCGAAGCCACCCAACTCGAACCTGCTCCGCCGGGAGGTCCTGAGGGACGGGTTTATGTACCTTCCCGCCTACGCCTGTCCCTCATGGACTCAGTACACACGTCTCCGGGCTCTGGACACCCAGGCAGCCAGGCCACTCTCTCGCTCGTCCAACAACGCTACTGGTGGCCGGGTATGGCCCAAGATATCTCCCGGTACGTCAAAGGATGCTCAGTCTGTGCCATGGCCAAAGTTCCTCGCCACCTCCCTGCAGGCAAACTGGTGCCTCTACCCATTCCCACTCGACCCTGGTCCCATCTCGGAGTAGACTTCGTCACTGACCTTCCCCCATCAGACGGGCACACCTGTATACTGGTAGTAGTGGACCGCTTCTCCAAGGCATGCAAATTGATTCCTCTACCCGGTCTACCTACAGCCTTTGAAACAGCAGAAGCCTTATTCCAACACATCTTCAGAAACTTCGGAATCCCCGAAGATATCGTCTCAGACCGTGGACCTCAATTCATCTCTCGGGTGTGGAAAGCCTACTTCAACCTGCTTGGCGTGACGGTCAGTCTCACCTCGGGATACCATCCCCAGTCCAACGGCCAGACTGAGCGGAAGATCCAGGAGATCGGGAGGTATCTACGATCCTACTGTCATGACCACCAGGACTGCTGGAATCGTTTTCTGCCCTGGGCCGAGTATGCACAAAACTCCCTCCGTCAAACCACCACCGGACTCACTCCATTCCAGTGCATACTCGGCTTCCAACCCCCACTATTCCCTTGGTCTGGAGAACCATCTGACGTTCCAGCAGTCCATCACTGGTTCCAGACGAGCGAGAGAGTCTGGGACTCAGCACATATTCACCTCCAGCGGGCTGTTCGGAGACATCAGAGCCAGGCCAACGTCAGACGGTCCGATGCTCCTCAATATCTTCCAGGGCAATTGGTCTGGCTCTCAACTCGGGACATCCGTCTCCGACAGCCCTGTCGTAAGCTGAGTCCCAGATATATCGGCCCATTCCCTATACAGAGGCAGATCAACCCCGTCACCTACCGGCTATCCCTACCTACTCACTACCGTATTGCACCAACCTTCCATGTATCGTTACTCAAGCCTTACACTAATCCTCTCACTCCTTCCTCCCCAGGATCTGGTGCTACGGCGGTGCCCCCTCCTCCAGCAGATCCTGTGGACGAGAACATCTACAGAGTCCACGAGATCCTCGACTCCCGACGACGGGCCGGCCACTTGGAGTACCTCGTCGACTGGGAGGGATTCGGCGCAGAGGAGAGATGTTGGGTCCATCGTGACGACATCCTAGATCCATCTTTACTCCAAGAGTTCCATGCAGCGCACCCTGACCGTCCAGCACCCAGGGGCCGTGGCCGTCCCCGTCGTCGTTCCCGTCCGCCAGCTGGAGCTGGCCGTGGGGGGGGGGGTACTGTCACGGATCCATCCGCACCAGATACCTGCACTCCTCCCACTCGTTCCGGCTCCCCTGAGTATTGATCATCATCACCTGTCCCCGTCAATCACCGGCTCATTAACTCTCCTTTATAAACTCACCCCTCACAAGCAGTCATTGTCTGGTCTCGTCAGTAATGCGACCTACAGACTCCCACTCTACGAACTCAACTCCAGAGAACCACTTACCTGTTTGCTCCAAGCTCCAGTCTTCCTCCTCCGCTCCGGCTCCTGTCTTCCTCTGCTCTCCGCTCCGCTGCTGCAGCACATCTGACCCTTCCAACCTGCTCCAGATAAGGAACACTCCATCAGACTCTTGGTTCCCGTTCTCCCCGGAACATTCTCTGCTTTACTCACCTGCCATTGACTCTAAACCCTCTTTCAATAAACCTGGTTAATCTCACCCATCTGTGTCCTTCTAATCCATGACAACAGTGTTACCCCTTATGTTTTTTTTTCAGGTCCAAATTTTGACCTTCGATATCTCGGCTCTGGAAGGTTCTAGAGCCTCAATTTTTGCGCGTTGGTCGAAGTCTCGTGGCACTCTGTCAGACTCCAGAGTTTCAAGAAGATCGGAGGGGGTCAAAATTTCGGCCAAAAAAAAATGACAGTGTTACCCCTTATGTTTTTTTTTTTAAGGTCCAAATTTTGACCTTCGATATCTCAGCTCTGGAAGGGTCTAGAGCCCCAATTTTTGCGCGTTGGTCGAAGTCTCGTGGCCCTCTGTCAGAATCCAGAGTTTCAAGAAGATCGGAGGGGGTCAAAATTTCGGCCAAAAAAAAAAAAAGACAGTGTTACCCCTTATGTTTTTTTTTTCAGGTCCAAATTTTGACCTTCGATATCTCGGCTCTGGAAGGGTTTAGAGCCTCCATTTTTGCGCGCTGGTCGAAGTCTCGTGGCCCTCTGTCAGAGTCCAGAGTTTCAAGAAGATCGGAGGGGGTCAAAATTTCGGCCAAAAAAAAAAATGACAGTGTTACCCCTTATGTTTTTTTTTCAGGTCCAAATTTTGACCTTCGATATCTCGGCTCTGGAAGGGTCTAGAGCCTCAATTTGTGCGCGTTGGTCGAAGTCTCGTTGCCCTCTGTCAGAATCCAGAGTTTCAAGAAGATCGGAGGGGGTCAAAATTTCGGCCAAAAAAAAAAATGACAGTGTTACCCCTTATGTTTTTTTTTTCAGGTCCAAATTTTGACCTCCGATATCTCGGCTCTGGAAGGGTCTAGAGCCTCAATTTTTGCGCGCTGGTCGAAGACTCGTGGCCCTCTGTCAGAGTCCAGAGTTTCAAGAAGATCGGAGGGGGTCAAAATTTCGGCCAAAAAAAAATGACAGTGTTACCCCTTATGTTTTTTTTTTTTTTCAGGTCCAAATTTTGACCTTCGATATCTCGGCTCCTGAAGGGTCTAGAGCCTCCATTTTTGCGTGCTGGTCGAAGTCTCGTGGCCCTCTGTCAGAATCCAGAGTTTCAAGAAGATCGGAGGGGGTCAAAATTTCGGCCAAAAAAAAATTACAGTGTTACCCCTTATGTTTTTTTTTTCAGGTCCAAATTTTGACCTTCGATATCTCGGCTCTGGAAGGGTCTAGAGCCCCAATTTTTGCGTGTTGGTCGAAGTCTCGTGGCCCTCTGTCAGAGTCCAGAGTTTCAAGAAGATCGGAGGGGGTCAAAATTTCGGCCAAAAAAAAAAAATGACAGTGTTACCCCTTATGTTTTTTTTTTCAGGTCCAAATTTTGACCTTCGATATCTCGGCTCTGGAAGGTTCTAGAGCCTCAATTTTTGCGCATTGGTTGAAGTCTCGTGGCCCTCTGTCAGACTCCAGAGTTTCAAGAAGATCGGAGGGGGTCAAAATTTCGGCCAAAAAAAATGACAGTGTTACCCCTTATGTTTTTTTTTTTCAGGTCCAAATTTTGACCTTCGATATCTCGGCTCTGGAAGGGTCTAGAGCCTCAATTTGTGCGCGTTGGTCGAAGTCTCGTGGCCCTCTGTCAGAATCCAGAGTTTCAAGAAGATCGGAGGGGGTCAAAATTTCGGCCAAAAAAAAAATGACAGT
This sequence comes from Cyprinella venusta, assembly GCA_038021265.1. Classification (NCBI taxonomy): domain Eukaryota; kingdom Metazoa; phylum Chordata; class Actinopteri; order Cypriniformes; family Leuciscidae; genus Cyprinella; species Cyprinella venusta. The sequence goes on along the minus strand of CM075863.1, from coordinate 56,305,590 downwards.
GTTACCCCTTATGTTTTTTTTTTCAGGTCCAAATTTTGACCTTCGATATCTCGGCTCCTGAAGGGTCTAGAGCCTCCATTTTTGCGTGCTGGTCGAAGTCTCGTGGCCCTCTGTCAGAATCCAGAGTTTCAAGAAGATCGGAGGGGGTCAAAATTTCGGCCAAAAAAAAATGACAGTGTTACCCCTTATGTTTTTTTTTCAGGTCCAAATTTTGACCTTCGATATCTCGGCTTTGGAAGGGTCTAGAGCCTCCATTTTTGCGCGTTGGTCGAAGTCTCGTGGCCCTCTGTCAGAATCCAGAGTTTCAAGAAGATCGGAGGGGGTCAAAATTTCGGCCAAAAAAAAAATGACAGTGTTACCCCTTATGTTTTTTTTTCAGGTCCAAATTTTGACCTTCGATATCTCGGCTCTGGAAAGGTCTAGAGCCTCCATTTTTGCGCGTTGGTCGACGTCTCGTGGCCCTCTGTCAGAATCCAGAGTTTCAAGAAGATCGGAGGGAGTCAAAATTTCGGCCAAAAAAAAAAAATGACAGTGTTACCCCTTATGTTATTTTTTCACGTCCAAATTTTGACCTTCGATATCTCGGCTCTGGAAGGGTCTAGAGCCCCAATTTTTGCGCGTTGGTCGAAGTCTCGTGGCCCTCTGTCAGAATCCAGAGTTTCAAGAAGATCGGAGGGGGTCAAAATTTCGGCCAAAAAAAAAATGACAGTGTTAACCCTTATGTTTTTTTTTCAAGTCCAAATTTTGACCTTCGATATCTCGGCTCTGGAAGGGTCTAGAGCCTCCATTTTTGCGCGTTGGTCGATGTCTCGTGGCCCTCTGTCAGAATCCAGAGTTTCAAGAAGATCGGAGGGGGTCAAAATTTCGGCCAAAAAAAAAAAATGACAGTGTTACCCCTTATGTTATTTTTTCAGGTCCAAATTTTGACCTTCGATATCTCGGCTCTGGAAGGGTCTAGAGCCTCCATTTTTGCGCGCTGGTCGAAGTCTCGTGGCCCACTGTCAGAGTCCAGAGTTTCAAGAAGATCGGAGGGGGTCAAAATTTCGGGCAAAAAAAAAATGACAGTGTTAACCCTTATGTTTTTTTTTCAAGTCCAAATTTTGACCTTCGATATCTCGGCTCTGGAAGGGTCTAGAGCCTCCATTTTTGCGCGTTGGTCGATGTCTCGTGGCCCTCTGTCAGAATCCAGAGTTTCAAGAAGATCGGAGGGGGTCAAAATTTCGGCCAAAAAAAAAAATGACAGCGTTACCCCTTATGTTTTTTTTTCAGGTCCAAATTTTGACCTTCGATATCTCGGCTCTGGAAGGGTCTAGAGCCCCAATTTTTGCGCGTTGGTCGAAGTCTCGTGGCCCTCTGTCAGAATCCAGAGTTTCAAGAAGATCGGAGGGGGTCAAAATTTCGGCCAAAAAAAAATGACAGTGTTACCCCTTATGTTTTTTTTTCAGGTCCAAATTTTGACCTTCGATATCTCGGCTCTGGAAGGGTCTAGAGCCTCCATTTTTGCGCGCTGGTCGAAGTCTCGTGGCCCTCTGTCAGAGTCCAGAGTTTCAAGAAGATCGGAGGGGGTCAAAATTTCGGCCAAAAAAAAAAATGACAGTGTTACCCCTTATGTTTTTTTTCAGGTCCAAATTTTGACCTTCGATATCTCGGCTCTGGAAGGGTCTAGAGCCCCAATTTTTGCGCGTTGGTCGAAGTCTCGTGGCCCTCTGTCAGAATCCAGAGTTTCAAGAAGATCGGAGGGGGTCAAAATTTCGGCCAAAAAAAAAAATTACAGTGTTACCCCTTATGTTTTTTTTTTCAGGTCCAAATTTTGACCTTCGATATCTCGGCTCTGGAAGGGTCTAGAGCCTCCATTTTTGCGCGTTGGTCGACGTCTCGTGGCCCTCTGTCAGAATCCAGAGTTTCAAGAAGATCGGAGGGGGTCAAAATTTCGGCCAAAAAAAAAATGACAGTGTTACCCCTTATGTTTTTTTTTTAGGTCCAAATTTTGACCTTCGATATCTCGGCTCTGGAAGGGTCTAGAGCCCCAATTTTTGCGCGTTGGTCGAAGTCTCGTGGCCCTCTGTCAGAATCCAGAGTTTCAAGAAGATCGGAGGGGGTCAAAATTTCGGCCAAAAAAAAAATTACAGTGTTACCCCTTATGTTTTTTTTTCAGGTCCAAATTTTGACCTTCGATATCTCGGCTCTGGAAGGGTCTAGAGCCTCAATTTGTGCGCGTTGGTCGAAGTCTCGTGGCCCTCTGTCAGAATCCAGAGTTTCAAGAAGATCGGAGGGGGTCAAAATTTCGGCCAAAAAAAAAAAATGACAGTGTTACCCCTTATGTTTTTTTTCAGGTCCAAATTTTGACCTTCGATATCTCGGCTCCTGAAGGGTCTAGAGCCTCCATTTTTGCGTGCTGGTCGAAGTCTCGTGGCCCTCTGTCAGAATCCAGAGTTTCAAGAAGATCGGAGGGGGTCAAAATTTCGGCCAAAAAAAATGACAGTGTTACCCCTTATGTTTTTTTTTCAGGTCCAAATTTTGACCTTCGATATCTCGGCTCTGGAAGGGTCTAGAGCCTCCATTTTTGCGCGTTGGTCGACGTCTCGTGGCCCTCTGTCAGAATCCAGAGTTTCAAGAAGATCGGAGAGGGTCAAAATTTCGGCCAAAAAAAAAAAATGACAGTGTTACCCCTTATGTTTTTTTTCAGGTCCAAATTTTGACCTTCGATATCTCGGCTCTGCAAGGGTCTAGAGCCCCAATTTTTGCGCGTTGGTCGAAGTCTCGTGGCCCTCTGTCAGAATCCAGAGTTTCAAGAAGATCGGAGGGGGTCAAAATTTCGGCCAAAAAAAAAAAAATGACAGTGTTACCCCTTATGTTTTTTTTTCAGGTCCAAATTTTGACCTTCGATATCTCAGCTCTGGAAGGGTCTAGAGCCTCCATTTTTGCGCGTTGGTCGACGTCTCGTGGCCCTCTGTCAGAATCCAGAGTTTCAAGAAGATCGGAGGGGGTCAAAATTTCGGCCAAAAAAAAAAAATGACAGTGTTACCCCTTATGTTTTTTTTTCAGGTCCAAATTTTGACCTTCGATATCTCGGCTCTGGAAGGGTCTAGAGCCTCCATTTTTGCGCGCTGGTCGAAGTCTCGTGGCCCTTTGTCAGAGTCCAGAGTTTCAAGAAGATCGGAGGGGGTCAAAATTTCGGCCAAAAAAAAAAATGACAGTGTTACCCCTTATGTTTTTTTTTCAGGTCCAAATTTTGACCTTCGATATCTCGGCTCTGGAAGGGTCTAGAGCCTCCTTTTTTGCGCGCTGGTCGAAGTCTCGTGGCCCTCTGTCAGAGTCCAGAGTTTCAAGAAGATCGGAGGGGGTCAAAATTTCGGCCAAAAAAAAAAATGACAGTGTTACCCCTTATGTTTTTTTTTTAAGGTCCAAATTTTGACCTTCGATATCTCGGCTCTGGAAGGGTCTAGAGCCTCCATTTTTGCGCGTTGGTCGACGTCTCGTGGCCCTCTGTCAGAATCCAGAGTTTCAAGAAGATCGGAGGGGGTCAAAATTTCGGCCAAAAAAAAAAATGACAGTGTTACCCCTTATGTTTTTTTTTCAGGTCCAAATTTTGACCTTCGATATCTCGGCTCTGGAAGGGTCTAGAGCCTCCTTTTTTGCGCGCTGGTCGAAGTCTCGTGGCCCTCTGTCAGAGTCCAGAGTTTCAAGAAGATCGGAGGGGGTCAAAATTTCGGCCAAAAAAAAAAATTACAGTGTTACCCCTTATGTTTTTTTTTTAAGGTCCAAATTTTGACCTTCGATATCTCGGCTCTGGAAGGGTCTAGAGCCCCAATTTTTGCGCGTTGGTCGAAGTCTCGTGGCCCTCTGTCAGAATCCAGAGTTTCAAGAAGATCGGAGGGGGTCAAAATTTCGGCCAAAAAAAAAATGACAGTGTTACCCCTTATGTTTTTTTTTTCAGGTCCAAATTTTGACCTTCGATATCTCGGCTCTGGAAGGGTCTAGAGCCTCAATTTGTGCGCGTTGGTCGAAGTCTCGTTGCCCTCTGTCAGAATCCAGAGTTTCAAGAAGATCGGAGGGGGTCAAAATTTCGGCCAAAAAAAAAAAATGACAGTGTTACCCCTTATGTTTTTTTTTTCAGGTCCAAATTTTGACCTTCGATATCTCGGCTCTGGAAGGGTTTAGAGCCTCCATTTTTGCGCGCTGGTCGAAGTCTCGTGGCCCTCTGTCAGAGTCCAGAGTTTCAAGAAGATCGGAGGGGGTCAAAATTTCGGCCAAAAAAAAAATGACAGTGTTACCCCTTATGTTTTCTTTTTCAGGTCCAAATTTTGACCTTCGATATCTCGGCTCTGGAAGGGTCTAGAGCCTCCATTTTTGCGCGTTGGTCGACGTCTCGTGGCCCTCTGTCAGAATCCAGAGTTTCAAGAAGATCGGAGGGGGTCAAAATTTTGGCCAAAAAAAAAAATGACAGTGTTACCCCTTATGTTTTTTTTTTTTTCAGGTCCAAATTTTGACCTTCGATATCTCGGCTCTGCAAGGGTCTAGAGCCCCAATTTTTGCGCGTTGGTCGAAGTCTCGTGGCCCTCTGTCAGAATCCAGAGTTTCAAGAAGATCGGAGGGGGTCAAAATTTCGGCCAAAAAAAAAATGACAGTGTTACCCCTTATGTTTTTTTTTCAGGTCCAAATTTTGACCTTCGATATCTCGGCTCTGGAAGGGTCTAGAGCCTTCTTTTTTGCGCGCTGGTTGAAGTCTCGTGGCCCTCTGTCAGAGTCCAGAGTTTCAAGAAGATCGGAGGGGGTCAAAATTTCGGCCAAAAAAAAAAATGACAGTGTTACCCCTTATGTTTTTTTTTTAAGGTCCAAATTTTGACCTTCGATATCTCGGCTCTGGAAGGGTCTAGAGCCTCCATTTTTGCGCGTTGGTCGACGTCTCGTGGCCCTCTGTCAGAATCCAGAGTTTCAAGAAGATCGGAGGGGGTCAAAATTTCGGCCAAAGAAAAAAATGACAGTGTTACCCCTTATGTTTTTTTTTTTCAGGTCCAAATTTTGACCTTCGATATCTCAGCTCTGGAAGGCTCTAGAGCCTCCATTTTTGTGCGCTGGTCGAAGTCTCTTGGCCCTCTGTCAGAGTCCAGAGTTTCAAGAAGATCGGAGGGGGTCAAAATTTCGGCCAAAAAAAAAAATGACAGTGTTACCCCTTGTGTTTTTTTTTCAGGTCCAAATTTTGACCTTCGATATCTCGGCTCTGGAAGGGTCTAGAGCCCCAATTTTTGCGTGTTGGTCGAAGTCTCGTGGCCCTCTGTCAGAGTCCAGAGTTTCAAGAAGATCGGAGGGGGTCAAAATTTCGGCCAAAAAAAAAAAATGACAGTGTTACCCCTTATGTTTTTTTTCAGGTCCAAATTTTGACCTTCGATATCTCGGCTCTGGAAGGGTCTAGAGCCTCCATTTTTGCGCGCTGGTCGAAGTCTCGTGGCCCTCTGTCAGAGTCCAGAGTTTCAAGAAGATCGGAGGGGGTCAAAATTTCGGCCAAAAAAAAAAATGACAGTGTTACCCCTTATGTTTTTTTTTCAGGTCCAAATTTTGACCTTCGATATCTCGGCTCTGGAAGGGTCTAGAGCCTCCATTTTTGCGCGTTGGTCGACGTCTCGTGGCCCTCTGTCAGAATCCAGAGTTTCAAGAAGATCGGAGGGGGTCAAAATTTCGGCCAAAAAAAAAAAATGACAGTGTTACCCCTTATGTTTTTTTTTCAGGTCCAAATTTTGACCTTCGATATCTCGGCTCTGGAAGGGTCTAGAGCCCCAATTTTTGCGCGTTGGTCGAAGTCTCGTGGCCCTCTGTCAGAATCCAGAGTTTCAAGAAGATCGGAGGGGGTCAAAATTTCGGCCCAAAAAAAAATGACAGTGTTACCCCTTATGTTTTTTTTTTCAGGTCCAAATTTTGACCTTCGATATCTCGGCTCTGGAAGGGTCTAGAGCCTCCATTTTTGCGCGCTGGTCGAAGTCTCGTGGCCCTCTGTCAGAGTCCAGAGTTTCAAGAAGATCGGAGGGGGTCAAAATTTCGGCCAAAAAAAAAAATGACAGTGTTACCCCTTATGTTTTTTTTTCAGGTCCAAATTTTGACCTTCGATATCTCGGCTCTGGAAGGGTCTAGAGCCCCAATTTTTGCGCGTTGGTCGAAGTCTCGTGGCCCTCTGTCAGAATCCAGAGTTTCAAGAAGATCGGAGGGGGTCAAAATTTCGGCCAAAAAAAAAAATTACAGTGTTACCCCTTATGTTTTTTTTTCAGGTCCAAATTTTGACCTTCGATATCTCGGCTCTGGAAGGGTCTAGAGCCTCCATTTTTGTGCGCTGGTCGAAGTCTCGTGGCCCTCTGTCAGAGTCCAGAGTTTCAAGAAGATCGGAGGGGGTCAAAATTTCGGCCAAAAAAAAAATGACAGCGTTAACCCTTATGTTTTTTTTTCAGGTCCAAATTTTGACCTTCGATATCTCGGCTCTGGAAGGGTCTAGAGCCTCCATTTTTGCGCGTTGGTCGACGTCTCATGGCCCTCTGTCAGAATCCAGAGTTTCAAGAAGATCGGAGGGGGTCAAAATTTCGGCCAAAAAAAAAAATGACAGTGTTACCCCTTATGTTTTTTTTTTTCAGGTCCAAATTTTGACCTTCGATATCTCGGCTCTGGAAGGGTCTAGAGCCCCAATTTTTGCGCGTTGGTCGAAGTCTCGTGGCCCTCTGTCAGAATCCAGAGTTTCAAGAAGATCGGAGGGGGTCAAAATTTCGGCCAAAAAAAAAAAAAAGACAGTGTTACCCCTTATGTTTTTTTTCAGGTCCAAATTTTGACCTTCGATATCTCGGCTCTGGAAGGGTCTAGAGCCTCAATTTGTGCGCGTTGGTCGAAGTCTCGTTGCCCTCTGTCAGAGTCCAGAGTTTCAAGAAGATCGGAGGGGGTCAAAATTTCGGCCAAAAAAAAAATGACAGTGTTACCCCTTATGTTTTTTTTTTCAGGTCCAAATTTTGACCTCCGATATCTCGGCTCTGGAAGGGTCTAGAGCCTCAATTTTTGCGCGCTGGTCGAAGACTCGTGGCCCTCTGTCAGAGTCCAGAGTTTCAAGAAGATCGGAGGGGGTCAAAATTTCGGCCAAAAAAAAATGACAGTGTTACCCCTTATGTTTTTTTTTTTTCAGGTCCAAATTTTGACCTTCGATATCTCGGCTCCTGAAGGGTCTAGAGCCTCCATTTTTGCGTGCTGGTCGAAGTCTCGTGGCCCTCTGTCAGAATCCAGAGTTTCAAGAAGATCGGAGGGGGTCAAAATTTCGGCCAAAAAAAAATGACAGTGTTACCCCTTATGTTTTTTTTTTTCAGGTCCAAATTTTGACCTTCGATATCTCGGCTCTGGAAGGGTCTAGAGCCCCAATTTTTGCGTGTTGGTCGAAGTCTCGTGGCCCTCTGTCAGAGTCCAGAGTTTCAAGAAGATCGGAGGGGGTCAAAATTTCGGCCAAAAAAAAAAAATGACAGTGTTACCCCTTATGTTTTTTTTTTCAGGTCCAAATTTTGACCTTCGATATCTCGGCTCTGGAAGGTTCTAGAGCCTCAATTTTTGCGCATTGGTTGAAGTCTCATGGCCCTCTGTCAGACTCCAGAGTTTCAAGAAGATCGGAGGGGGTCAAAATTTCGGCCAAAAAAAAATGACAGTGTTACCCCTTATGTTTTTTTTTTCAGGTCCAAATTTTGACCTTCGATATCTCGGCTCTGGAAGGGTCTAGAGCCTCAATTTGTGCGCGTTGGTCGAAGTCTCGTGGCCCTCTGTCAGAATCCAGAGTTTCAAGAAGATCGGAGGGGGTCAAAATTTCGGCCAAAAAAAAAATGACAGTGTTACCCCTTATGTTTTTTTTTTCAGGTCCAAATTTTGACCTTCGATATCTCGGCTCCTGAAGGGTCTAGAGCCTCCATTTTTGCGTGCTGGTCGAAGTCTCGTGGCCCTCTGTCAGAATCCAGAGTTTCAAGAAGATCGGAGGGGGTCAAAATTTCGGCCAAAAAAAAATGACAGTGTTACCCCTTATGTTTTTTTTTCAGGTCCAAATTTTGACCTTCGATATCTCGGCTTTGGAAGGGTCTAGAGCCTCCATTTTTGCGCGTTGGTCGAAGTCTCGTGGCCCTCTGTCAGAATCCAGAGTTTCAAGAAGATCGGAGGGGGTCAAAATTTCGGCCAAAAAAAAAAAAATGACAGTGTTACCCCTTATGTTTTTTTTTTCAGGTCCAAATTTTGACCTTCGATATCTCGGCTCTGGAAAGGTCTAGAGCCTCCATTTTTGCGCGTTGGTCGACGTCTCGTGGCCCTCTGTCAGAATCCAGAGTTTCAAGAAGATCGGAGGGAGTCAAAATTTCGGCCAAAAAAAAAAATGACAGTGTTACCCCTTATGTTATTTTTTCACGTCCAAATTTTGACCTTCGATATCTCGGCTCTGGAAGGGTCTAGAGCCCCAATTTTTGCGCGTTGGTCGAAGTCTCGTGGCCCTCTGTCAGAATCCAGAGTTTCAAGAAGATCGGAGGGGGTCAAAATTTCGGCCAAAAAAAAAAAAATGACAGTGTTACCCCTTATGTTTTTTTTTCAGGTCCAAATTTTGACCTTCGATATCTCGGCTCTGGAAGGGTCTAGAGCCTCCATTTTTGCGCGCTGGTCGAAGTCTCGTGGCCCTCTGTCAGAGTTCAGAGTTTCAAGAAGATCGGAGGGGGTCAAAATTTCGGCCAAAATAAAAATGACAGTGTTAACCCTTATATTTTTTTTTCAAGTCCAAATTTTGACCTTCGATATCTCGGCTCTGGAAGGGTCTAGAGCCTCCATTTTTGCGCGTTGGTCGACGTCTCGTGGCCCTCTGTCAGAATCCAGAGTTTCAAGAAGATCGGAGGGGGTCAAAATTTCGGCCAAAAAAAAAAATGACAGCGTTACCCCTTATGTTTTTTTTTCAGGTCCAAATTTTGACCTTCGATATCTCGGCTCTGGAAGGGTCTAGAGCCCCAATTTTTGCGCGTTGGTCGAAGTCTCGTGGCCCTCTGTCAGAATCCAGAGTTTCAAGAAGATCGGAGGGGGTCAAAATTTCGGCCAAAAAAAAATTACAGTGTTACCCCTTATGTTTTTTTTTCAGGTCCAAATTTTGACCTTCGATATCTCGGCTCTGGAAGGGTCTAGAGCCTCCATTTTTGCGCGCTGGTCGAAGTCTCGTGGCCCTCTGTCAGAGTCCAGAGTTTCAAGAAGATCGGAGGGGGTCAAAATTTCGGCCAAAAAAAAAAATGACAGTGTTACCCCTTATGTTTTTTTTCAGGTCCAAATTTTGACCTTCGATATCTCGGCTCTGGAAGGGTCTAGAGCCCCAATTTTTGCGCGTTGGTCGAAGTCTCGTGGCCCTCTGTCAGAATCCAGAGTTTCAAGAAGATCGGAGGGGGTCAAAATTTCGGCCAAAAAAAAAAATTACAGTGTTACCCCTTATGTTTTTTTTTTCAGGTCCAAATTTTGACCTTCGATATCTCGGCTCTGGAAGGGTCTAGAGCCCCAATTTTTGCGCGCTGGTCGAAGTCTCGTGGCCCTCTGTCAGAGTCCAGAGTTTCAAGAAGATCGGAGGGGGTCAAAATTTCGGCCAAAAAAAAAATGACAGTGTTAACCCTTATGTTTTTTTTTCAGGTCCAAATTTTGACCTTCGATATCTCGGCTCTGGAAGGGTCTAGAGCCTCCATTTTTGCGCGTTGGTCGACGTCTCGTGGCCCTCTGTCAGAATCCAGAGTTTCAAGAAGATCGGAGGGGGTCAAAATTTCGGCCAAAAAAAAAAATGACAGCGTTACCCCTTATGTTTTTTTTTCAGGTCCAAATTTTGACCTTCGATATCTCGGCTCTGGAAGGGTCTAGAGCCCCAATTTTTGCGCGTTGGTCGAAGTCTCGTGGCCCTCTGTCAGAATCCAGAGTTTCAAGAAGATCGGAGGGGGTCAAAATTTCGGCCAAAAAAAAATGACAGTGTTACCCCTTATGTTTTTTTTTCAGGTCCAAATTTTGACCTTCGATATCTCGGCTCTGGAAGGGTCTAGAGCCTCCATTTTTGCGCGCTGGTCGAAGTCTCGTGGCCCTCTGTCAGAGTCCAGAGTTTCAAGAAGATCGGAGGGGGTCAAAATTTCGGCCAAAAAAAAGAAATGACAGTGTTACCCCTTATGTTTTTTTTCAGGTCCAAATTTTGACCTTCGATATCTCGGCTCTGGAAGGGTCTAGAGCCCCAATTTTTGCGCGTTGGTCGAAGTCTCGTGGCCCTCTGTCAGAATCCAGAGTTTCAAGAAGATCGGAGGGGGTCAAAATTTCGGCCAAAAAAAAAAATTACAGTGTTACCCCTTATGTTTTTTTTTCAGGTCCAAATTTTGACCTTCGATATCTCGGCTCTGGAAGGGTCTAGAGCCCCAATTTTTGCGCGCTGGTCGAAGTCTCGTGGCCCTCTGTCAGAGTCCAGAGTTTCAAGAAGATCGGAGGGGGTCAAAATTTCGGCCAAAAAAAAAATGACAGTGTTAACCCTTATGTTTTTTTTTCAGGTCCAAATTTTGACCTTCGATATCTCGGCTCTGGAAGGGTCTGGAGCCTCCATTTTTGCGCGTTGGTCGACGTCTCGTGGCCCTCTGTCAGAATCCAGAGTTTCAAGAAGATCGGAGGGGGTCAAAATTTCGGCCAAAAAAAAAAATGACAGCGTTACCCCTTATGTTTTTTTTTCAGGTCCAAATTTTGACCTTCAATATCTCGGCTCTGGAAGGGTCTAGAGCCCAAATTTTTGCGCGTTGGTCGAAGTCTCGTGGCCCTCTGTCAGAATCCAGAGTTTCAAGAAGATCGGAGGGGGTCAAAATTTCGGCCAAAAAAAAATGACAGTGTTACCCCTTATGTTTTTTTTTTCAGGTCCAAATTTTGACCTTCGATATCTCGGCTCTGGAAGGGTCTAGAGCCTCCATTTTTGCGCGCTGGTCGAAGTCTCGTGGCCCTCTGTCAGAGTCCAGAGTTTCAAGAAGATCGGAGGGGGTCAAAATTTCGGCCAAAAAAAAAAAACAGTGTTACCCCTTATGTTTTTTTTCAGGTCCAAATTTTGACCTTCGATATCTCGGCTCTGGAAGGGTCTAGAGCCCCAATTTTTGCGCGTTGGTCGAAGTCTCGTGGCCCTCTGTCAGAATCCAGAGTTTCAAGAAGATCGGAGGGGGTCAAAATTTCGGCCAAAAAAAAAATTACAGTGTTACCCCTTATGTTTTTTTTTCAGGTCCAAATTTTGACCTTCGATATCTCGGCTCTGGAAGGGTCTAGAGCCTCAATTTGTGCGCGTTGGTCGAAGTCTCGTGGCCCTCTGTCAGAATCCAGAGTTTCAAGAAGATCGGAGGGGGTCAAAATTTCGGCCAAAAAAAATGACAGTGTGACCCCTTATGTTTTTTTTTTCAGGTCCAAATTTTGACCTTCGATATCTCGGCTCCTGAAGGGTCTAGAGCCTCCATTTTTGCGTGCTGGTCGAAGTCTCGTGGCCCTCTGTCAGAATCCAGAGTTTCAAGAAGATCGGAGGGAGTCAAAATTTCGGCCAAAAAAAAATGACAGTGTTACCCCTTATGTTTTTTTTTCAGGTCCAAATTTTGACCTTCGATATCTCGGCTCTGGAAGGGTCTAGAGCCCCAATTTTTGCGCGTTGGTCGAAGTCTCGTGGCCCTCTGTCAGAATCCAGAGTTTCAAGAAGATCGGAGGGGGTCAAAATTTCGGCCAAAAAAAAAAAATGACAGTGTTACCCCTTATGTTTTTTTTTCAGGTCCAAATTTTGACCTTCAATATCTCGGCTCTGGAAGGGTCTAGAGCCTCCATTTTTGCGCGCTGGTCGAAGTCTCGTGGCCCTCTGTCAGAGTCCAGAGTTTCAAGAAGATCGGAGGGGGTCAAAATTTCGGCCAAAAAAATAAAAATGACAGTGTTACCCCTTATGGTTTTTTTTTCAGGTCCAAATTTTGACCTTCGATATCTCGGCTCTGGAAGGGTCTAGTGCCCCAATTTTTGCGCGTTGGTCGAAGTCTCGTGGCCCTCTGTCAGAATCCAGAGTTTCAAGAAGATCGGAGGGGGTCAAAATTTCGGCCAAAAAAAAATGACAGTGTTACCCCTTATGTTTTTTTTTTCAGGTCCAAATTTTGACCTTCGATATCTCGGCTCTGGAAGGGTCTAGAGCCCCAATTTTTGCGTGTTGGTCGAAGTCTCGTGGCCCTCTGTCAGAGTCCAGAGTTTCAAGAAGATCGGAGGGGGTCAAAATTTCGGCCAAAAAAAAAAATGACAGTGTTACCCCTTATGTTTTTTTTTCAGGTCCAAATTTTGACCTTCGATATCTCGGCTCTGGAAGGTTCTAGAGCCCCAATTTTTGCGCGTTGGTCGAAGTCTCGTGGCCCTCTGTCAGAATCCAGAGTTTCAAGAAGATCGGAGGGGGTCAAAATTTCGGCCAAAAAAAAAATGACAGTGTTAACCCTTATGTTTTTTTTTCAAGTCCAAATTTTGACCTTCGATATCTCGGCTCTGGAAGGGTCTAGAGCCTCCATTTTTGCGCGTTGGTCGACGTCTCGTGGCCCTCTGTCAGAATCCAGAGTTTCAAGAAGATCGGAGGGGTTCAAAATTTCGGCCAAAAAAAAAATTACAGTGTTACCCCTTATGTTTTTTTTTCAGGTCCAAATTTTGACCTTCGATATCTCGGCTCTGGAAGGGTCTAGAGCCCCAATTTTTGCGCGCTGGTCGAAGTCTCGTGGCCCTCTGTCAGAGTCCAGAGTTTCAAGAAGATCGGAGGGGGTCAAAATTTCGGCCAAAAAAAAAAAATGACAGTGTTACCCCTTATGTTTTTTTTTTCAGGTCCAAATTTTGACCTTCGATATCTCGGCTCTGGAAGGTTCTAGAGCCTCAATTTTTGCGCATTGGTTGAAGTCTCGTGGCCCTCTGTCAGACTCCAGAGTTTCAAGAAGATCGGAGGGGTTCAAAATTTCGGCCAAAAAAAAAATGACAGTGTTACCCCTTATGTTTTTTTTTTCAGGTCCAAATTTTGACCTTCGATATCTCGGCTCTGGAAGGGTCTAGAGCCTCAATTTGTGCGCGTTGGTCGAAGTCTCGTGGCCCTCTGTCAGAATCCAGAGTTTCAAGAAGATCGGAGGGGGTCAAAATTTCGGCCAAAAAAAAAATGACAGTGTTACCCCTTATGTTTTTTTTTTCAGGTCCAAATTTTGACCTTCGATATCTCGGCTCCTGAAGGGTCTAGAGCCTCCATTTTTGCGTGCTGGTCGAAGTCTCGTGGCCCTCTGTCAGAATCCAGAGTTTCAAGAAGATCGGAGGGGGTCAAAATTTCGGCCAAAAAAAAATGACAGTGTTACCCCTTATGTTTTTTTTTCAGGTCCAAATTTTGACCTTCGATATCTCGGCTTTGGAAGGGTCTAGAGCCTCCATTTTTGCGCGTTGGTCGAAGTCTCGTGGCCCTCTGTCAGAATCCAGAGTTTCAAGAAGATCGGAGGGAGTCAAAATTTCGGCCAAAAAAAAAAATGACAGTGTTACCCCTTATGTTATTTTTTCACGTCCAAATTTTGACCTTCGATATCTCGGCTCTGGAAGGGTCTAGAGCCCCAATTTTTGCGCGTTGGTCGAAGTCTCGTGGCCCTCTGTCAGAATCCAGAGTTTCAAGAAGATCGGAGGGGGTCAAAATTTCGGCCAAAAAAAAATTACAGTGTTACCCCTTATGTTTTTTTTTCAGGTCCAAATTTTGACCTTCGATATCTCGGCTCTGGAAGGGTCTAGAGCCTCCATTTTTGCGCGCTGGTCGAAGTCTCGTGGCCCTCTGTCAGAGTCCAGAGTTTCAAGAAGATCGGAGGGGGTCAAAATTTCGGCCAAAAAAAAAAATGACAGTGTTACCCCTTATGTTTTTTTTCAGGTCCAAATTTTGACCTTCGATATCTCGGCTCTGGAAGGGTCTAGAGCCCCAATTTTTGCGCGTTGGTCGAAGTCTCGTGGCCCTCTGTCAGAATCCAGAGTTTCAAGAAGATCGGAGGGGGTCAAAATTTCGGCCAAAAAAAAAAATTACAGTGTTACCCCTTATGTTTTTTTTTCAGGTCCAAATTTTGACCTTCGATATCTCGGCTCTGGAAGGGTCTAGAGCCCCAATTTTTGCGCGCTGGTCGAAGTCTCGTGGCCCTCTGTCAGAGTCCAGAGTTTCAAGAAGATCGGAGGGGGTCAAAATTTCGGCCAAAAAAAAAATGACAGTGTTAACCCTTATGTTTTTTTTTCAGGTCCAAATTTTGACCTTCGATATCTCGGCTCTGGAAGGGTCTAGAGCCTCCATTTTTGCGCGTTGGTCGACGTCTCGTGGCCCTCTGTCAGAATCCAGAGTTTCAAGAAGATCGGAGGGGGTCAAAATTTCGGCCAAAAAAAAAATGACAGCGTTACCCCTTATGTTTTTTTTTCAGGTCCAAATTTTGACCTTCGATATCTCGGCTCTGGAAGGGTCTAGAGCCCCAATTTTTGCGCGTTGGTCGAAGTCTCGTGGCCCTCTGTCAGAATCCAGAGTTTCAAGAAGATCGGAGGGGGTCAAAATTTCGGCCAAAAAAAAATGACAGTGTTACCCCTTATGTTTTTTTTTCAGGTCCAAATTTTGACCTTCGATATCTCGGCTCTGGAAGGGTCTAGAGCCTCCATTTTTGCGCGCTGGTCGAAGTCTCGTGGCCCTCTGTCAGAGTCCAGAGTTTCAAGAAGATCGGAGGGGGTCAAAATTTCGGCCAAAAAAAAGAAATGACAGTGTTACCCCTTATGTTTTTTTTCAGGTCCAAATTTTGACCTTCGATATCTCGGCTCTGGAAGGGTCTAGAGCCCCAATTTTTGCGCGTTGGTCGAAGTCTCGTGGCCCTCTGTCAGAATCCAGAGTTTCAAGAAGATCGGAGGGGGTCAAAATTTCGGCCAAAAAAAAAATTACAGTGTTACCCCTTATGTTTTTTTTTTCAGGTCCAAATTTTGACCTTCGATATCTCGGCTCTGGAAGGGTCTAGAGCCCCAATTTTTGCGCGTTGGTCGAAGTCTCGTGGCCCTCTGTCAGAGTCCAGAGTTTCAAGAAGATCGGAGGGGGTCAAAATTTCGGCCAAAAAAAAAATGGCAGTGTTAACCCTTATGTTTTTTTTTCAGGTCCAAATTTTGACCTTCGATATCTCGGCTCTGGAAGGGTC
This sequence comes from Cyprinella venusta, assembly GCA_038021265.1. Lineage (NCBI taxonomy): Eukaryota > Metazoa > Chordata > Actinopteri > Cypriniformes > Leuciscidae > Cyprinella > Cyprinella venusta. The sequence continues at coordinate 56,290,405 of CM075863.1, read as the reverse complement.
TGGAGCCTCCATTTTTGCGCGTTGGTCGACGTCTCGTGGCCCTCTGTCAGAATCCAGAGTTTCAAGAAGATCGGAGGGGGTCAAAATTTCGGCCAAAAAAAAAAATGACAGCGTTACCCCTTATGTTTTTTTTCAGGTCCAAATTTTGACCTTCAATATCTCGGCTCTGGAAGGGTCTAGAGCCCCAATTTTTGCGCGTTGGTCGAAGTCTCGTGGCCCTCTGTCAGAATCCAGAGTTTCAAGAAGATCGGAGGGGGTCAAAATTTCGGCCAAAAAAAAATGACAGTGTTACCCCTTATGTTTTTTTTTTCAGGTCCAAATTTTGACCTTCGATATCTCGGCTCTGGAAGGGTCTAGAGCCTCCATTTTTGCGCGCTGGTCGAAGTCTCGTGGCCCTCTGTCAGAGTCCAGAGTTTCAAGAAGATCGGAGGGGGTCAAAATTTCGGCCAAAAAAAAAAACAGTGTTACCCCTTATGTTTTTTTTCAGGTCCAAATTTTGACCTTCGATATCTCGGCTCTGGAAGGGTCTAGAGCCCCAATTTTTGCGCGTTGGTCGAAGTCTCGTGGCCCTCTGTCAGAATCCAGAGTTTCAAGAAGATCGGAGGGGGTCAAAATTTCGGCCAAAAAAAAAATTACAGTGTTACCCCTTATGTTTTTTTTTCAGGTCCAAATTTTGACCTTCGATATCTCGGCTCTGGAAGGGTCTAGAGCCTCAATTTGTGCGCGTTGGTCGAAGTCTCGTGGCCCTCTGTCAGAATCCAGAGTTTCAAGAAGATCGGAGGGGGTCAAAATTTCGGCCAAAAAAAATGACAGTGTGACCCCTTATGTTTTTTTTTTCAGGTCCAAATTTTGACCTTCGATATCTCGGCTCCTGAAGGGTCTAGAGCCTCCATTTTTGCGTGCTGGTCGAAGTCTCGTGGCCCTCTGTCAGAATCCAGAGTTTCAAGAAGATCGGAGGGAGTCAAAATTTCGGCCAAAAAAAAATGACAGTGTTACCCCTTATGTTTTTTTTTCAGGTCCAAATTTTGACCTTCGATATCTCGGCTCTGGAAGGGTCTAGAGCCCCAATTTTTGCGCGTTGGTCGAAGTCTCGTGGCCCTCTGTCAGAATCCAGAGTTTCAAGAAGATCGGAGGGGGTCAAAATTTCGGCCAAAAAAAAAAATGACAGTGTTACCCCTTATGTTTTTTTTTCAGGTCCAAATTTTGACCTTCAATATCTCGGCTCTGGAAGGGTCTAGAGCCTCCATTTTTGCGCGCTGGTCGAAGTCTCGTGGCCCTCTGTCAGAGTCCAGAGTTTCAAGAAGATCGGAGGGGGTCAAAATTTCGGCCAAAAAAATAAAAATGACAGTGTTACCCCTTATGGTTTTTTTTTCAGGTCCAAATTTTGACCTTCGATATCTCGGCTCTGGAAGGGTCTAGTGCCCCAATTTTTGCGCGTTGGTCGAAGTCTCGTGGCCCTCTGTCAGAATCCAGAGTTTCAAGAAGATCGGAGGGGGTCAAAATTTCGGCCAAAAAAAAATGACAGTGTTACCCCTTATGTTTTTTTTTCAGGTCCAAATTTTGACCTTCGATATCTCGGCTCTGGAAGGGTCTAGAGCCCCAATTTTTGCGTGTTGGTCGAAGTCTCGTGGCCCTCTGTCAGAGTCCAGAGTTTCAAGAAGATCGGAGGGGGTCAAAATTTCGGCCAAAAAAAAAAAATGACAGTGTTACCCCTTATGTTTTTTTTTCAAGTCCAAATTTTGACCTTCGATATCTCGGCTCTGGAAGGGTCTAGAGCCTCCATTTTTGCGCGTTGGTCGACGTCTCGTGGCCCTCTGTCAGAATCCAGAGTTTCAAGAAGATCGGAGGGGGTCAAAATTTCGGCCAAAAAAAAAAAATGACAGCGTTACCCCTTATGTTTTTTTTTCAGGTCCAAATTTTGACCTTCGATATCTCGGCTCTGGAAGGGTCTAGAGCCCCAATTTTTGCGCGTTGGTCGAAGTCTCGTGGCCCTCTGTCAGAATCCAGAGTTTCAAGAAGATCGGAGGGGGTCAAAATTTCGGCCCAAAAAAAATGACAGTGTTACCCCTTATGTTTTTTTTTCAGGTCCAAATTTTGACCTTCGATATCTCGGCTCTGGAAGGGTCTAGAGCCTCCATTTTTGCGCGCTGGTCGAAGTCTCGTGGCCCTCTGTCAGAGTCCAGAGTTTCAAGAAGATCGGAGGGGGTCAAAATTTCGGCCAAAAAAAAAATTACAGTGTTACCCCTTATGTTTTTTTTTCAGGTCCAAATTTTGACCTTCGATATCTCGGCTCTGGAAGGGTCTAGAGCCCCAATTTTTGCGCGCTGGTCGAAGTCTCGTGGCCCTCTGTCAGAGTCCAGAGTTTCAAGAAGATCGGAGGGGGTCAAAATTTCGGCCAAAAAAAAAATGACAGTGTTAACCCTTATGTTTTTTTTTCAGGTCCAAATTTTGACCTTCGATATCTCGGCTCTGGAAGGGTCTAGAGCCTCCATTTTTGCGCGTTGGTCGACGTCTCGTGGCCCTCTGTCAGAATCCAGAGTTTCAAGAAGATCGGAGGGGGTCAAAATTTCGGCCAAAAAAAAAAAATGACAGCGTTACCCCTTATGTTTTTTTTTCAGGTCCAAATTTTGACCTTCGATATCTCGGCTCTGGAAGGGTCTAGAGCCTCCATTTTTGCGCGCTGGTCGAAGTCTCGTGGCCCTCTGTCAGAGTCCAGAGTTTCAAGAAGATCGGAGGGGGTCAAAATTTCGGCCAAAAAAAAAAAAACAGTGTTACCCCTTATGTTTTTTTTCAGGTCCAAATTTTGACCTTCGATATCTCGGCTCTGGAAGGGGCTAGAGCCCCAATTTTTGCGCGTTGGTCGAAGTCTCGTGGCCCTCTGTCAGAATCCAGAGTTTCAAGAAGATCAGAGGGGGTCAAAATTTCGGCCAAAAAAAAAATTACAGTGTTACCCCTTATGTTTTTTTTCAGGTCCAAATTTTGACCTTCGATATCTCGGCTCTGGAAGGGTCTAGAGCCTCAATTTGTGCGCGTTGGTCGAAGTCTCGTGGCCCTCTGTCAGAATCCAGAGTTTCAAGAAGATCGGAGGGGGTCAAAATTTCGGCCAAAAAAAAAATGACATTTTGACCCCTTATGTTTTTTTTTTCAGGTCCAAATTTTGACCTTCGATATCTCGGCTCCTGATGGGTCTAGAGGCTCCATTTTTGCGTGCTGGTCGAAGTCTCGTGGCCCTCTGTCAGACTCCAGAGTTTCAAGAAGATCGGAGGGGGTCAAAATTTCGGCCAAAAAAAAATGACAGTGTTACCCCTTATGTTTTTTTTTCAGGTCCAAATTTTGACCTTCGATATCTCGGCTCTGGAAGGGTCTAGAGCCCCAATTTTTGCGCGTTGGTCGAAGTCTCGTGGCCCTCTGTCAGAATCCAGAGTTTCAAGAAGATCGGAGGGGGTCAAAATTTCGGCCAAAAAAAAAAAATGACAGTGTTACCCCTTATGTTTTTTTTTCAGGTCCAAATTTTGACCTTCGATATCTCGGCTCTGGAAGGGTCTAGAGCCTCCATTTTTGCGCGCTGGTCGAAGTCTCGTGGCCCTCTGTCAGAGTCCAGAGTTTCAAGAAGATCGGAGGGGGTCAAAATTTCGGCCAAAAAAAAAAAATGACAGTGTTACCCCTTATGGGTTTTTTTTCAGGTCCAAATTTTGACCTTCGATATCTCGGCTCTGGAAGGGTCTAGTGCCCCAATTTTTGCGCGTTGGTCGAAGTCTCGTGGCCCTCTGTCAGAATCCAGAGTTTCAAGAAGATCGGAGGGGGTCAAAATTTCGGCCAAAAAAAAAATGACTGTGTTACCCCTTATGTTTTTTTTTTTCAGGTCCAAATTTTGACCTTCGATATCTCGGCTCTGGAAGGGTCTAGAGCCTCCATTTTTGCGCGCTGGTCGAAGTCTCGTGGCCCTCTGTCAGAGTCCAGAGTTTCAAGAAGATCGGAGGGGGTCAAAATTTCGGCCAAAAAAAAAATGACAGTGTTACCCCTTATGTTTTTTTTTCAGGTCCAAATTTTGACCTTCGATATCTCGGCTCTGGAAGGGTCTAGAGCCTCCATTTTTGCGCGTTGGTCGACGTCTCGTGGCCCTCTGTCAGAATCCAGAGTTTCAAGAAGATCGGAGGGGGTCAAAATTTCGGCCAAAAAAAAAAAATGACAGTGTTACCCCTTATGTTTTTTTTTCAGGTCCAAATTTTGACCTTCGATATCTCGGCTCTGGAAGGGTCTAGAGCCCCAATTTTTGCGCGTTGGTCGAAGTCTCGTGGCCCTCTGTCAGAATCCAGAGTTTCAAGAAGATCGGAGGGGGTCAAAATTTCGGCCAAAAAAAAAATGACAGTGTTACCCCTTATGTTTTTTTTTTTCAGGTCCAAATTTTGACCTTCGATATCTCGGCTCTGGAAGGGTCTAGAGCCTCCATTTTTGCGCGCTGGTCGAAGTCTCGTGGCCCTCTGTCAGAGTCCAGAGTTTCAAGAAGATCGGAGGGGGTCAAAATTTCGGCCAAAAAAAAAAATGACAGTGTTACCCCTTATGTTTTTTTTTCAGGTCCAAATTTTGACCTTCGATATCTCGGCTCTGGAAGGGTCTAGAGCCCCAATTTTTGCGCGTTGGTCGAAGTCTCGTGGCCCTCTGTCAGAATCCAGAGTTTCAAGAAGATCGGAGGGGGTCAAAATTTCGGCCAAAAAAAAAAATGACAGTGTTACCCCTTATGTTTTTTTTTTCAGGTCCAAATTTTGACCTTCGATATCTCGGCTCTGGAAGGGTCTAGAGCCCCAATTTTTGCGCGTTGGTCGAAGTCTCGTGGCCCTCTGTCAGAATCCAGAGTTTCAAGAAGATCGGAGGGGGTCAAAATTTCGGCCAAAAAAAAATGACAGTGTTACCCCTTATGTTTTTTTTTCAGGTCCAAATTTTGACCTTCGATATCTCGGCTCTGGAAGGGTCTAGAGCCTCCATTTTTGCGCGCTGGTCGAAGTCTCGTGGCCCTCTGTCAGAGTCCAGAGTTTCAAGAAGATCGGAGGGGGTCAAAATTTCGGCCAAAAAAAAATGACAGTGTTACCCCTTATGTTTTTTTTCAGGTCCAAATTTTGACCTTCGATATCTCGGCTCTGGAAGGGTCTAGAGCCCCAATTGTTGCGCGTTGGTCGAAGTCTCGTGGCCCTCTGTCAGAATCCAGAGTTTCAAGAAGATCGGAGGGGGTCAAAATTTCGGCCAAAAAAAAAAAAAATGACAGTGTTACCCCTTATGTTTTTTTTTCAGGTCCAAATTTTGACCTTCGATATCTCGGCTCTGGAAGGGTCTAGAGCCTCCATTTTTGCGCGTTGGTCGACGTCTCGTGGCCCTCTGTCAGAATCCAGAGTTTCAAGAAGATCGGAGGGGGTCAAAATTTCGGCCAAAAAAAAAAAATGACAGTGTTACCCCTTATGTTTTTTTTCAGGTCCAAATTTTGACCTTCGATATCTCGGCTCTGGAAGGGTCTAGAGCCTCCATTTTTGCGCGCTGGTCGAAGTCTCGTGGCCCTCTGTCAGAGTCCAGAGTTTCAAGAAGATCGGAGGGGGTCAAAATTTCGGCCAAAAAAAAAAATGACAGTGTTACCCCTTATGTTTTTTTTTCAGGTCCAAATTTTGACCTTCGATATCTCGGCTCTGGAAGGGTCTAGAGCCTCAATTTTTGCGCGTTGGTCGACGTCTCGTGGCCCTCTGTCAGAATCCAGAGTTTCATGAAGATCGGAGGGGGTCAAAATTTCGGCCAAAAAAAAAAAATGACAGTGTTACCCCTTATGTTTTTTATTCAGGTCCAAATTTTGACCTTCGATATCTCGGCTCTGGAAGGGTCTAGTGCCCCAATTTTTGCGCGTTGGTCGAAGTCTCGTTGCCCTCTGTCAGAATCCAGAGTTTCAAGAAGATCGGAGGGGGTCAAAATTTCGGCCAAAAAAAAAAATGACAGTGTTACCCCTTATGTTTTTTTTTTTCAGGTCCAAATTTTGACCTCCGATATCTCGGCTCTGGAAGGGTCTAGAGCCTCCATTTTTGCGCGTTGGTCGAAGACTCGTGGCCCTCTGTCAGAGTCCAGAGTTTCAAGAAGATCGGAGGGGGTCAAAATTTCGGCCAAAAAAAAAATGACAGTGTTACCCCTTATGTTTTTTTTTTTCAGGTCCAAATTTTGACCTTCGATATCTCGGCTCCTGAAGGGTCTAGAGCCTCCATTTTTGCGTGCTGGTCGAAGTCTCGTGGCCCTCTGTCAGAATCCAGAGTTTCAAGAAGATCGGAGGGGGTCAAAATTTCGGCCAAAAAAAAATGACAGTGTTACCCCTTATGTTTTTTTTTCAGGTCCAAATTTTGACCTTCGATATCTCGGCTCTGGAAGGGTCTAGAGCCCCAATTTTTGCGCGTTGGTCGAAGTCTCGTGGCCCTCTGTCAAAATCCAGTGTTTCAAGAAGATCGGAGGGGGTCAAAATTTCGGCCCAAAAAAAAATGACAGTGTTACCCCTTATGTTTTTTTTTTCAGGTCCAAATTTTGACCTTCGATATCTCGGCTCTGGAAGGGTCTAGAGCCTCCATTTTTGCGCGCTGGTCGAAGTCTCGTGGCCCTCTGTCAGAATCCAGAGTTTCAGGAAGATCGGAGGGGGTCAAAATTTCGGCCAAAAAAAAAATGACAGTGTTACCCCTTATGTTTTTTTTTCAGGTCCAAATTTTGACCTTCGATATCTCGGCTCTGGAAGGGTCTAGAGCCTCCATTTTTGCGCGTTGGTCGACGTCTCGTGGCCCTCTGTCAGAATCCAGAGTTTCAAGAAGATCGGAGGGGGTCAAAATTTCGGCCAAAAAAAAATGACAGTGTTACCCCTTATGTTTTTTTTTCAGGTCCAAATTTTGACCTTCGATATCTCAGCTCTGGAAGGCTCTAGAGCCTCCATTTTTGTGCGCTGGTCGAATTCTCTTGGCCCTCTGTCAGAGTCCAGAGTTTCAAGAAGATCGGAGGGGGTCAAAATTTCGGCCAAAAAAAAGATGACAGTGTTACCCCTTATGTTTTTTTTTTAGGTCCAAATTTTGACCTTCGATGTCTCGGCTCTGGAAGGGTCTAGAGCCCCAATTTTTGTGCGTTGGTCGAAGTCTCGTGGCCCTCTGTCAGAATCCAGAGTTTCAAGAAGATCGGAGGGGGTCAAAATTTCGGCCAAAAAAAAAAATGACAGTGTTACCCCTTATGTTTTTTTTTTCAGGTCCAAATTTTGACCTTCGATATCTCGGCTCTGGAAGGGTCTAGAGCCTCCATTTTTGCTCGCTGGTCGAAGTCTCGTGGCCCTCTGTCAGAGTCCAGAGTTTCAAGAAGATCGGAGGGGGTCAAAATTTCGGCCAAAAAAAAATGACAGTGTTACCCCTTATGTTTTTTTTTCAGGTCCAAATTTTGACCTTCGATATCTCGGCTCTGGAAGGGTCTAGAGCCCCAATTTTTGCGCGTTGGTCGAAGTCTCGTGGCCCTCTGTCAAAATCCAGAGTTTCAAGAAGATCGGAGGGGGTCAAAATTTCGGCCCAAAAAAAAATGACAGTGTTACCCCTTATGTTTTTTTTCTCAGGTCCAAATTTTGACCTTCGATATCTCGGCTCTGGAAGGGTCTAGAGCCTCCATTTTTGCGCGCTGGTCGAAGTCTCGTGGCCCTCTGTCAGAATCCAGAGTTTCAGGAAGATCGGAGGGGGTCAAAATTTCGGCCAAAAAAAAAATGACAGTGTTACCCCTTATGTTTTTTTTTCAGGTCCAAATTTTGACCTTCGATATCTCGGCTCTGGAAGGGTCTAGAGCCTCCATTTTTGCGCGTTGGTCGACGTCTCGTGGCCCTCTGTCAGAATCCAGAGTTTCAAGAAGATCGGAGGGGGTCAAAATTTCGGCCAAAAAAAAAAATGACAGTGTTACCCCTTATGTTTTTTTTTCAGGTCCAAATTTTTTACCTTCGATATCTCAGCTCTGGAAGGCTCTAGAGCCTCCATTTTTGTGCGCTGGTCGAAGTCTCTTGGCCCTCTGTCAGAGTCCAGAGTTTCAAGAAGATCGGAGGGGGTCAAAATTTCGGCCAAAAAAAAAGATGACAGTGTTACCCCTTATGTTTTTTTTTTAGGTCCAAATTTTGACCTTCGATGTCTCGGCTCTGGAAGGGTCTAGAGCCCCAATTTTTGTGCGTTGGTCGAAGTCTCGTGGCCCTCTGTCAGAATCCAGAGTTTCAAGAAGATCGGAGGGGGTCAAAATTTCGGCCAAAAAAAAAATGACAGTGTTACCCCTTATGTTTTTTTTTTCAGGTCCAAATTTTGACCTTCGATATCTCGGCTCTGGAAGGGTCTAGAGCCTCCATTTTTGCTCGCTGGTCGAAGTCTCGTGGCCCTCTGTCAGAGTCCAGAGTTTCAAGAAGATCGGAGGGGGTCAAAATTTCGGCCAAAAAAAAAATGACAGTGTTACCCCTTATGTTTTTTTTTCAGGTCCAAATTTTGACCTTCGATATCTCGGCTCTGGAAGGGTCTAGAGCCCCAATTTTTGCGTGTTGGTCGAAGTCTCGTGGTCCTCTGTCAGAATCCAGAGTTTCAAGAAGATCGGAGGGGGTCAAAATTTCGGCCAAAAAAAAAATGACAGTGTTACCCCTTATGTTTTTTTTTTCAGGTCCAAATTTTGACCTTCGATATCTCGGCTCTGGAAGGGTCTAGAGCCTCCATTTTTGCTCGCTGGTCGAAGTCTCGTGGCCCTCTGTCAGAGTCCAGAGTTTCAAGAAGATCGGAGGGGGTCAAAATTTCGCCCAAAAAAAAATGACAGTGTTACCCCTTATGTTTTTTTTTCAGGTCCAAATTTTGACCTTCGATATCTCGGCTCTGGAAGGGTCTAGAGCCCCAATTTTTGCGTGTTGGTCGAAGTCTCGTGGTCCTCTGTCAGAATCCAGAGTTTCAAGAAGATCGGAGGGGGTCAAAATTTCGGCCAAAAAAAAAATGACAGTGTTACCCCTTATGTTTTTTTTCAGGTCCAAATTTTGACCTTCGATATCTCGGCTCTGGAAGGCTCTAGAGCCTCCATTTTTGTGCGCTGGTCGAAGTCTCTTGGCCCTCTGTCAGAGTCCAGAGTTTCAAGAAGATCGGAGGGGGTCAAAATTTCGGCCAAAAAAAAAGATGACAGTGTTACCCCTTATGTTTTTTTTTCAGGTCCAAATTTTGACCTTCGATATCTCGGCTCTCGAAGGGTCTAGAGCCTCCATTTTTGCGCGCTGGTCGAAGTCTCGTGGCCCTCTGTCAGAATCCAGAGTTTCAAGAAGATCGGAGGGGGTAAAAATTTCGGACAAAAAAAAAGATGACAGTGTTACCCCTTATGTTTTTTTTCAGGTCCAAATTTTGACCTTCGATATCTCGGCTCTGGAAGGCTCTAGAGCCTCCATTTTTGCGCGCTGGTCGAAGTCTCGTGGCCCTCTGTCAGAATCCAGAGTTTCAAGAAGATCGGAGGGGGTCAAAATTTCGGCCAAAAAAAAAGATGACAGTGTTACCCCTTATGTTTTTTTTTTCAGGTCCAAATTTTGACCTCCGATATCTCGGCTCTGGAAGGGTCTAGAGCCTCCATTTTTGCGCGTTGGTCGAAGTCTCGTGGCCCTCTGTCAGAATCCAGAGTTTCAAGAAGATCGGAGGGGGTCAAAATTTCGGCCAAAAAAAAAATGACAGTGTTACCCCTTATGTTTTTTTTCAGGTCCAAATTTTGACCTTCGATATCTCGGCTCTGGAAGGGTCTAGAGCCCCAATTTCTGCGCGTTGGTCGAAGTCTCGTGGCCCTCTGTCAGAATCCAGAGTTTCAAGAAGATCGGAGGGGGTCAAAATTTCGGCCAAAAAAAAAAAATGACAGTGTTACCCCTTATGTTTTTTTTTTCAGGTCCAAATTTTGACCTTCGATATCTCGGCTCTGGAAGGCTCTAGAGCCTCCATTTTTGTGCGCTGGTCGAAGTCTCTTGGCCCTCTGTCAGAGTCCAGAGTTTCAAGAAGATCGGTGGGGGTCAAAATTTCGGCCAAAAAAAAAGATGACAGTGTTACCCCTTATGTTTTTTTTTCAGGTCCAAATTTTGACCTTCGATATCTCGGCTCTGGAAGGGTCTAGAGCCCCAATTTTTGCGCGTTGGTCGAAGTCTCGTGGCCCTCTGTCAGAATCCAGAGTTTCAAGAAGATCGGAGGGGGTCAAAATTTCGGCCAAAAAAAAAAATTACAGTGTTACCCCTTATGTTTTTTTTTTAGGTCCAAATTTTGACCTCCGATATCTCGGCTCTGGAAGGGTCTACAGCCTCAATTTTTGCACCCAGGTCCATGTCTCGTGGCCCTCTATCAGAATCCAGAGTTTTGAGAAGATTGGAGAAACTTTATTTTTCACCCCCCGAAAAAAAACGTAAGGGGTAACACTGTCATTTTTTTTCTGGTCAAAATTTTGAGTTTCAATATCTCAGCTCTGGAAGGGTCTACAGCCTCAATTTTTGCGCCCAGGTCCATGTCTCATGGCCCTCAATCAGAATCCAGAGTTTTGAGAAGATTGGAGAAACTTAATTTTTCACCCCCCGAAAAAAAAAACATAAGGGGTAACACTGTCATTTTTTTTCTGGTCAAAATTTTGAGTTTCAATATCTCAGCTCTGGAAAGGTCTACAGCCTCAATGTTTGCACCCAGAACCATGTCTCGTGGCCCTCTATCAGAATCCAGAGTTTTGAGAAGATTGGAGAAACTTAATTTTTCACCCCCCGAAAAAAACATAAAGGGTAACACTGTCATTTTTTTTTTCTGGTCAAAATTTTGAGTTTCAATATCTCAGCTCTGGAAAGGTCTACAGCCTCAATTTTTGCACCCAGAACCATGTCTCGTGGCTCTCTATCAGAATCCAGAGTTTTGAGAAGATTGGAGAAACTTAATTTTTCACCCCCCCCCCCCGAAAAAAAAACATAAGGGGTAACACTGTCATTTTTTTTTTCTGGTTAAAATTTTGAGTTTCAATATCTCAGCTCTGGAAGGGTCTACAGCCTCAATTTTTGCACCCAGGTCCATGTCTCGTGGCCCTCTAACAGAATCCAGAGTTTTGAGAAGATTGGAGAAACTTTATTTTTCACCCCCCGAAAAAAAACGTAAGGGGTAACACTGTCATTTTTTTTTCTGGTTAAAATTTTGAGTTTCAATATCTCAGCTCTGGAAGGGTCAACAGCCTCAATTTTTGCACCCAGGTCCATGTCTCGTGGCCCTCTATCAGAATCCAGAGTTTTGAGAAGATTGGAGAAACTTAATTTTTCACCCCCCGAAAAAAAAACGCAAGGGGTAACACTGTCATTTTTTTTCTGGTCAAAATTTTGAGTTTCAATATCTCAGCTCTGGAAGGGTCTAGAGCCTCAATTTTTGCACCCAGGTCCATGTCTCGTGGCCCTCTATCAGAATCCAAAGTTTTGAGAAGATTGGAGAAACTTTATTTTTCACCCCCCGAAAAAAATGTAAGGGGTAACACTGTCATTTTTTTTTCTGGTTAAAATTTTGAGTTTCAATATCTCAGCTCTGGAAGGGTCAACAGCCTCAATTTTTGCACCCAGGTCCATGTCTCGTGGCCCTCTGTCAGAATCCAGAGTTTTGAGAAGATTGGAGAAACTTCATTTTTCACCCCCCGAAAAAAAAAACATAAGGGGTAACACTGTCATTTTTTTTTTCTGGTTAAAATTTTGAGTTTCAATATCTCAGCTCTGGAAGGGTCAACAGCCTCAATTTTTGCACCCAGGTCCATGTCTCGTGGCCCTCTATCAGAATCCAGAGTTTTGAGAAGATTGGAGAAACTTAATTTTTCACCCCCGAAAAAAACATAAGGGGTAACACTGTCATTTTTTTTTCTGGTCAAAATTTTGAGTTTCAATATCTCAGCTCTGGAAGGGTCTAGAGCCTCAATTTTTGCACCCAGGTCCATGTCTCGTGGCCCTCTAACAGAATCCAGAGTTTTGAGAAGATTGGAGAAACTTTATTTTTCACCCCCCGAAAAAAATGTAAGGGGTAACACTGTCATTTTTTTTCTGGTCAAATTTTGAGTTTCAATATCTCAGCTCTGGAAGGGTCTACAGCCTCAATTTTTGCACCCAGGTCCATGTCTCGTGGTCCTCTAACAGAATCCAGAGTTTTGAGAAGATTGGAGAAACTTTATTTTTCGCCCCCCGAAAAAAAAAACGTAAGGGGTAACACTGTCATTTTTTTTTCTGGTTAAAATTTTGAGTTTCAATATCTCAGCTCTGGAAGGGTCTAGAGCCTCAATTTTTGCACCCAGGTCCATGTCTCGTGGCCCTCTATCAGAATCCAGAGTTTTGAGAAGATTGGAGAAACTTAATTTTTCACCCCCGAAAAAAACATAAGGGGTAACACTGTCATTTTTTTTCTGGTCAAATTTTGAGTTTCAATATCTCAGCTCTGGAAGGGTCTACAGCCTCAATTTTTGCACCCAGGTCCATGTCTCGTGGCCCTCTATCAGAATCCAGAGTTTTGAGAAGATTGGAGAAACTTCATTTTTCACCCCCCGAAAAAAACATAAGCGGTAACACTGTCATTTTTTTTTTCTGGTCAAAATTTTGAGTTTCAATATCTCAGCTCTGGAAGGGTCTAGAGCCTCAATTTTTGCACCCAGGTCCACGTCTCGTGGCCCTCTATCAGAATCCAGAGTTTTGAGAAGATTGGAGAAACTTAATTTTTCACCCCCTGAAAAAAAAACATAAGGGGTAACACTGTCATTTTTTTTTTCTGGTCAAAATTTTGAGTTTCAATATCTCAGCTCTGGAAGGGTCTACAGCCTCAATTTTTGCACCCAGGTCCATGTCTCGTGGCCCTCTATCAGAATCCAGAGTTTTGAGAAGATTGGAGAAACTTCATTTTTCACCCCCCGAAAAAAAACGTAAGGGGTAACACTGTCATTTTTTTTCTGGTCAAAATTTTGAGTTTCAATATCTCAGCTCTGGAAGGGTCTACAGCCTCATTTTTTGCACCCAGGTCCATGTCTCGTGGCCCTCTATAAGAATCCAGAGTTTTGAGAAGATTGGAGAAACTTTATTTTTCACCCCCCGAAAAAAAACGTAAGTGGTAACACTGTAATTTTTTTTTTTGGTCAAAATTTTGAGTTTCAATATCTTAGCTCTGGAAGGGTCTACAGCCTCAATTTTTGCACCCAGGTCCATGTCTCGTGGCCCTCTAACAGAATCCAGAGTTTTGAGAAGATTGGAGAAACTTAATTTTTCACCCCCCGAAAAAAAAACATAAGGGGTAACACTGTCATTTTTTTTTCTGGTCAAAATTTTGAGTTTCAATATCTCAGCTCTGGAAGGGTCTACAGCCTCAATTTTTGCACCCAGGTCCATGTCTCGTGGCCCTCTATCAGAATCCAGAGTTTTGAGAAGATTGGAGAAACTTTATTTTTCACCCTCCGAAAAAAAACGTAAGGGGTAACACTGTCATTTTTTTTTCTGGTCAAAATTTTGAGTTTCAATATCTCAGCTCTGGAAGGGTCTACAGCCTCAATTTTTGCACCCAGGTCCATGTCTCGTGGCCCTCTATCAGAATCCAGAGTTTTGAGAAGATTGGAGAAACTTCATTTTTCACCCCCCGAAAAAAAAACATAAGGGGTAACACTGTCATTTTTTTTCTGGTCAAAATTTTGAGTTTCAATATCTCAGCTCTGGAAAGGTCTACAGCCTCAATGTTTGCACCCAGAACCATGTCTCGTGGCCCTCTATCAGAATCCAGAGTTTTGAGAAGATTGGAGAAACTTAATTTTTCACCCCCCGAAAAAAACATAAAGGGTAACACTGTCATTTTTTTTTCTGGTCAAAATTTTGAGTTTCAATATCTCAGCTCTGGAAAGGTCTACAGCCTCAATTTTTGCACCCAGAACCATGGCTCGTGGCCCTCTATCAGAATCCAGAGTTTTGAGAAGATTGGAGAAATTTAATTTTTCACCCCCCCCCCCCCCCCGAAAAAAAACATAAGGGGTAACACTGTCATTTTTTTTTTCTGGTTAAAATTTTGAGTTTCAATATCTCAGCTCTGGAAGGGTCTACAGCCTCAATTTTTGCACCCAGGTCCATGTCTCGTGGCCCTCTAACAGAATCCAGAGTTTTGAGAAGATTGGAGAAACTTTATTTTTCACCCCCCGAAAAAAAACGTAAGGGGTAACACTGTCATTTTTTTTTCTGGTTAAAATTTTGAGTTTCAATATCTCAGCTCTGGAAGGGTCAACAGCCTCAATTTTTGCACCCAGGTCCATGTCTCGTGGCCCTCTATCAGAATCCAGAGTTTTGAGAAGATTGGAGAAACTTAATTTTTCACCCCCCGAAAAAAAAACGTAAGGGGTAACACTGTCATTTTTTTTCTGGTCAAAATTTTGAGTTTCAATATCTCAGCTCTGGAAGGGTCAACAGCCTCAATTTTTGCACCCAGGTCCATGTCTCGTGGCCCTCTATCAGAATCCAAAGTTTTGAGAAGATTGGAGAAACTTTATTTTTCACCCCCCGAAAAAAATGTAAGGGGTAACACTGTCATTTTTTTTTCTGGTTAAAATTTTGAGTTTCAATATCTCAGCTCTGGAAGGGTCAACAGCCTCAATTTTTGCACCCAGGTCCATGTCTCGTGGCCCTCTGTCAGAATCCAGAGTTTTGAGAAGATTGGAGAAACTTCATTTTTCACCCCCCGAAAAAAAAAACATAAGGGGTAACACTGTCATTTTTTTTTCTGGTCAAAATTTTGAGTTTCAATATCTCAGCTCTGGAAGGGTCTACAGCCTCAATTTTTGCACCCAGGTCCATGTCTCGTGGCTCTCTAACAGAATCCAGAGTTTTGAGAAGATTGGAGAAACTTTATTTTTCACCCCCCGAAAAAAAAACGTAAGGGGTAACACTGTCATTTTTTTTTCTGGTTAAAATTTTGAGTTTCAATATCTCAGCTCTGGAAGGGTCAACAGCCTCAATTTTTGCACCCAGGTCCATGTCTCGTGGCCCTCTATCAGAATCCAAAGTTTTGAGAAGATTGGAGAAACTTTATTTTTCACCCCCCGAAAAAAATGTAAGGGGTAACACTGTCATTTTTTTTCTGGTCAAATTTTGAGTTTCAATATCTCAGCTCTGGAAGGGTCTACAGCCTCAATTTTTGCACCCAGGTCCATGTCTCGTGGCCCTCTATCAGAATCCAGAGTTTTGAGAAGATTGGAGAAACTTAATTTTTCACCCCCCGAAAAAAAACGTAAGGGGTAACACTGTCATTTTTTTTCTGGTCAAAATTTTGAGTTTCAATATCTCAGCTCTGGAAGGGTCTACAGACTCAATTTTTGCACCAAGGTCCATGTCTCGTGGCCCTCTAACAGAATCCAGAGTTTTGAGAAGATTGGAGAAACTTCATTTTTCACCCCCCGAAAAAAAAACGTAAGGGGTAAGACTGTCATTTTTTTTCTGGTCAAATTTTGAGTTTCAATATCTCAGCTCTGGAAAGGTCTACAGCCTCAATTTTTGCACCCAGGTCCATGTTTTGTGGCCCTCTATCAGAATCCAGAGTTTTGGGAAGATTGGAGAAACTGCATTTTTCACCCCCCCAAAAAAAAAACATAAAAGGTAACAATGTCATTTTTTTTCTGGTCAAATTTTGAGTTTCAATATCTCAGCTCTGGAAGGGTCTACAGCCTCAATTTTTGCACCCAGGTCCATGTCTCGTGGCCCTCTAACAGAATCCAGAGTTTTGAGAAGATTGGAGAAACTTTATTTTTCACCCCCCGAAAAAAAAACGTAAGGGGTAACACTGTCATTTTTTTTTTCTGGTTAAAATTTTGAGTTTCAATATCTCAGCTCTGGAAGGGTCAACAGCCTCAATTTTTGCACCCAGGTCCATGTCTCGTGGCCCTCTATCAGAATCCAGAGTTTTGAGAAGATTGGAGAAACTTAATTTTTCACCCCCGAAAAAAACATAAGGGGTAACACTGTCATTTTTTTTTCTGGTCAAAATTTTGAGTTTCAATATCTCAGCTCTGGAAGGGTCTAGAGCCTCAATTTTTGCACCCAGGTCCATGTCTCGTGGCCCTCTATCAGAATCCAAAGTTTTGAGAAGATTGGAGAAACTTTATTTTTCACCCCCCGAAAAAAATGTAAGGGGTAACACTGTCATTTTTTTTCTGGTCAAATTTTGAGTTTCAATATCTCAGCTCTGGAAGGGTCTACAGCCTCAATTTTTGCACCCAGGTCCATGTCTCGTGGCCCTCTAACAGAATCCAGAGTTTTGAGAAGATTGGAGAAACTTTATTTTTCACCCCCCGAAAAAAAAACCATAATGGGTAACACTGTCATTTTTTTTTTCTGGTCAAAATTTTGAGTTTCAATATCTCAGCTCTGGAAGGGTCTACAGCCTCAATTTTTGCACCCAGGTCCATGTCTCGTGGCCCTCTATAAGAATCCAGAGTTTTGAGAAGATTGGAGAAACTTTATTTTTCGCCCCCCGAAAAAAAAAACGTAAGGGGTAACACTCTAATTTTTTTTTCTGGTTAAAATTTTGAGTTTCAATATCTCAGCTCTGGAAGGGTCTAGAGCCTCAATTTTTGCACCCAGGTCCATGTCTCGTGGCCCTCTATCAGAATCCAAAGTTTTGAGAAGATTGGAGAAACTTTATTTTTCACCCCCCGAAAAAAATGTAAGGGGTAACACTGTCATTTTTTTTCTGGTCAAATTTTGAGTTTCAATATCTCAGCTCTGGAAGGGTCTAGAGCCTCAATTTTTGCACCCAGGTCCATGTCTCGTGGCCCTCTATCAGAATCCAGAGTTTTGAGAAGATTGGAGAAACTTCATTTTTCACCCCCCGAAAAAAAAACATAAGGGGTAACACTGTCATTTTTTTTTTCTGGTCAAAATTTTGAGTTTCAATATCTCAGCTCTGGAAGGGTCTACAGCCTCAATTTTTGCACCCAGGTCCATGTCTCGTGGCCCTCTATCAGAATCCAGAGTTTTGAGAAGATTGGAGAAACTTCATTTTTCACCCCCCGAAAAAAAACGTAAGGGGTAACACTGTCATTTTTTTTTTCTGGTCAAAATTTTGAGTTTCAATATCTCAGCTCTGGAAGGGTCTACAGCCTCATTTTTTGCACCCAGGTCCATGTCTCGTGGCCCTCTATAAGAATCCAGAGTTTTGAGAAGATTGGAGAAACTTTATTTTTCACCCCCCGAAAAAAAACGTAAGTGGTAACATTGTAATTTTTTTTTTGGTCAAAATTTTGAGTTTCAATATCTTAGCTCTGGAAGGGTCTACAGCCTCAATTTTTGCACCCAGGTCCATGTCTCATGGCCCTCTGTCAGAATCCAGAGTTTTGAGAAGATTGGAGAAACTTCATTTTTCACCCCCCGAAAAAAAACGTAAGGGGTAAGACTGTCATTTTTTTTCTGGTCAAATTTTGAGTTTCAATATCTCAGCTCTGGAAAGGTCTACAGCCTCAATTTTTGCACCCAGGTCCATGTTTTGTGGCCCTCTATCAGAATCCAGAGTTTTGAGAAGATTGGAGAAACTTCATTTTTCACCCCCCCAAAAAAAACATAAAAGGTAACAATGTCATTTTTTTTCTGGTCAAATTTTGAGTTTCAATATCTCAGCTCTGGAAGGGTCTACAGCCTCAATTTTTGCACCCAGGTCCATGTCTCGTGGCCCTCTAACAGAATCCAGAGTTTTGAGAAGATTGGAGAAACTTTATTTTTCGCCCCCCGAAAAAAAAAACGTAAGGGGTAACACTGTCATTTTTTTTTTCTGGTTAAAATTTTGAGTTTCAATATCTCAGCTCTGGAAGGGTCTAGAGCCTCAATTTTTGCACCCAGGTCCATGTCTCGTGGCCCTCTATCAGAATCCAGAGTTTTGAGAAGATTGGAGAAACTTAATTTTTCACCCCCGAAAAAAACATAAGGGGTAACACTGTCATTTTTTTTTCTGGTCAAAATTTTGAGTTTCAATATCTCAGCTCTGGAAGGGTCTAGAGCCTCAATTTTTGCACCCAGGTCCATGTCTCGTGGCCCTCTATCAGAATCCAGAGTTTTGAGAAGATTGGAGAAACTTAATTTTTCACCCCCGAAAAAAACATAAGGGGTAACACTGTCATTTTTTTTCTGGTCAAATTTTGAGTTTCAATATCTCAGCTCTGGAAGGGTCTACAGCCTCAATTTTTGCACCCAGGTCCATGTCTCGTGGCCCTCTAACAGAATCTAGAGTTTTGAGAAGATTGGAGAAACTTTATTTTTCACCCCCCCAAAAAAAAACATAATGGGTAACACTGTCATTTTTTTTTTCTGGTCAAAATTTTGGGTTTCAATATCTCAGCTCTGGAAGGGTCTACAGCCTCAATTTTTGCACCCAGGTCCATGTCTCGTGGCCCTCTATAAGAATCCAGAGTTTTGAGAAGATTGGAGAAACTTTATTTTTCGCCCCCCGAAAAAAAAACGTAAGGGGTAACACTGTCATTTTTTTTCTGGTTAAAATTTTGAGTTTCAATATCTCAGCTCTGGAAGGGTCTAGAGCCTCAATTTTTGCACCCAGGTCCATGTCTCGTGGCCCTCTATCAGAATCCAGAGTTTTGAGAAGATTGGAGAAACTTAATTTTTCACCCCCCGAAAAAAAAACATAAGGGGTAACACTGTCATTTTTTTTTTTCTGGTCAAAATTTTGAGTTTCAATATCTCAGCTCTGGAAGGGTCTACAGCCTCATTTTTTGCACCCAGGTCCATGTCCCGTGGCCCTCTATCAGAATCCAGAGTTTTGAGAAGATTGGAGAAACTTTATTTTTCACCCTCCGAAAAAAAACGTAAGGGGTAACACTGTCATTTTTTTTCTGGTCAAAATTTTGAGTTTCAATATCTCAGCTCTGGAAGGGTCTACAGCCTCAATTTTTGCACCCAGGTCCATGTCTCATGGCCCTCTGTCAGAATCCAGAGTTTCACGAAAATCGGAGGGGGTCAAAATTTCGGCCAAAAAAAAAAACGACAGTGTTACCCCTTATGTTTTTTTTTTGGGTCCAAATTTTGACCTTCGATATCTCGGCTCTGGAAGGGTCTAGAGCCTCCATTTTTGCACGCTGGTCGAAGTCTTGTGGCCCTCTGTCAGAATCCATAGTTTAAAGAAGATCGGAGAACGTCAAAATTTCCACCAAAAAAAAAAACGACAGTGTTACCCCTTATGTTTTTTTTTTTTCGGGTCAAAATTTTGAGTTTCGATATCTCAGCTCTGTAAGGGTCTAGAGCCTCAATTTTTGCACTCAGGTCTAAGTCTCATGGCCCTCTATCAGAATCCAGAGTTTTGAGAAGATTGGAGAAACTTTATTTTTCACCCTCCGAAAAAAAACGTAAGGGGTAACACTGTCATTTTTTTCTGGTCAAAATTTTGAGTTTCAATATCTCAGCTCTGGAAGGGTCTACAGCCTCAATTTTTGCACCCAGGTCCATGTCTCATGGCCCTCTGTCAGAATCCAGAGTTTCACGAAAATCGGAGGGGGTCAAAATTTCGGCCAAAAAAAAAAACGACAGTGTTACCCCTTATGTTTTTTTTTTGGGTCCAAATTTTGACCTTCGATATCTCGGCTCTGGAAGGGTCTAGAGCCTCCATTTTTGCACGCTGGTCGAAGTCTTGTGGCCCTCTGTCAGAATCCATAGTTTAAAGAAGATCGGAGAACGTCAAAATTTCGACCAAAAAAAAAACGACAGTGTTACCCCTTATGTTTTTTTTTTTCGGGTCAAAATTTTGAGTTTCGATATCTCAGCTCTGTAAGGGTCTAGAGCCTCAATTTTTGCACTCAGGTCTAAGTCTCATGGCCCTCTATCAGAATCCAGAGTTTTGAGAAGATTGGAGAAACTTAATTTTTCACCCCCCCAAAAAAACGTAAGGGGTAACACTGTCGTTTTTCTTTTTCTGGTCAAAATTTTGAGTTTCCATATCTCAGCTCTGGAAGGGTCTAGAGCCTCCATTTTTGCACCCAGGTCTAAGTCTCATGGCCCTCTACAGAATCCAGAGTTTTGAGAAGATTGGGGAAACTTAATTTTTCGCCCTCCCAAAAAAACCATAAGGGGTAACACTGTCGTTTTTTTTTTCTGGTCAAAATTTTGAGTTTCCATATCTCAGCTCTGTAAGGGTCTAGAGCCTCAATTTTTGCACTCAGGTCTAAGTCTCATGGCCCTCTATCAGAATCCAGAGTTTTGAGAAGATTGGGGAAACTTAATTGTTCGCCCTATGTTACGAACCGTTGTAAGTCTAGGGTTGGTACCGCAACATTAATATTGAATATACTGCTGAAAGTGGAATGTGGTGGGATAAACACATGTCAGACTCATTTTGGAGAGAAAAAATAAGTGGAATTTATTTCTATAAGCCAAAGCCACTGAATCCAGTCAAATAATAATAATAATGATAATGTACTCTATATACAATAAATGATAGGGTGGATAGCAAACAAACAATACAAGGAAAAGAACAAAATTGGCGCCAAAAGAAAGAACACAAGAAAACAAAAACACTCCTTAAATCTAACCTAATCTAACCAAAGAAAAATGTAGAAAATAAACCGAAATCTTCGGTGCATCCGGCACCCTAACTCAACTATCTAATAAAACAGAAATACAGAGGATGGCGCTCACTTCTTACCTGGTGTGTCTAACAATCATCTGCTACGGGTACAATGTATATCCCGATATAATTGCCTAAGTTCTTTTCCCCGAAAAGCAAACAAAAGATAGACAACACAAATGAATATCATCCATTCAAGCTAAATAAACAGGTCACGTATAAAGCACATAATGCAACCCTCATTCCACTAGTGATTTCAAATCACTTTACAAAAAGCACAAATTTTGCTACCATAAGCTACAAAAAAAGAGAGACCCCATAACAATGAACGCAGCATCCTTTTAACCAGCTGAGACGGCCTCCAAATAATCACCAAGCCCCGCCTTACGGATGAATGACGTCCGACTCGGCCAATCACAACAACCTATAGGCAGAGATCAGGTGATAGAGACAGAGAGAAAATAATAAGCATAACGACCAACAGGTGATGGACACACAAATGTACACAGGATAATAAAACATCACACACGTGGAACGTAACACCCAAAACAAAAAAAAACGTAAGGGGTAACACTGTCGTTTTTTTTTCTGGTCGAAATTTTGAGTTTCAATATCTCAGCTCTGGAAGGGTCTAGAGCCTCCATTTTTGAACTCAGGTCGAAGTCTCATGGCCCTCTATCAGAATCCAGAGTTTCAAGAAGATCAGAGGAACTCAAAATTTCGACCCAAAAAAAAACGACAGTGAGACGTTTCGAGGGTGGCTCCATCGAGGGGGCCTTTGCGGAACTGCCTCGGGGGTCCCGAAACTTCGGGCTCTTTCCATCGGCCCCCCGGGAGGTCGGGGCGTGCCTTTGAATTAGGGCTGTAACGATATACGATATAAAATCGAAATCGCGATACTCAGGTCCACGATACTGTATCGCGATGTGAGAAGGCAGAATCGCGATACATCCCTTCCACCTCCCAGTTATCTTTCCCGTCCAGATCCAATGCTACCACATCTTTAAATTACTATTTATTTATATTATTTGAAGTTAACATTATAAAATATGTAGACCTACACCACAAAACTAGTTGAGGTTAAATTAGCCAAAACTTAAATCCATCAGACTAATCATTTTCAGAAAATGCATTTAATACCAATATATTTACCCTTCTGTTTATATATCCATATGCTACTCCCTTAATAAAATCAAGTACGTCCAGACATTAGAAAAATATAAGTCTTCACATTCATTTTATATTTAATATGAGGGAAATACACACACGTACACGGACGCGACACAAAACATCTTTAATATTTAGGTGGCAAAAATATAGCCTATATTTTTTTTATAATTCTGTAAATTACACTGTACAAACCAAAAGAAATACTAGGCTGCCCACGGGATGAAGGGTTAGCTCTCCCCAGAACATAAAATATTTATTTTGTTTTTTATTTTTCGTGTTCGAGGAAAAAAAAACAATGTCGTGACAGTTCTCTGAAGCGGCACTTAAACTGTCAGAGAATTCAAATAGAAAGCACAAAGACTTACTTTAAATTGAATTTTGTTTTTTTATTAATTGTATGTCAATTTTAATAAATGTTTCATCAACCAATTGCCTGGATTTAATAAATAAGAAGAAAATATAGCTAGCCTACAGATAGGAATCACGACATTGAGGTGCCGGCGCCTGAATTGGAGCTCGTCTCATGAATCGCAACCCTATAAGCTTATAGACCTGAGAAATAAATATATGTTGAAATATCTACTTTTAAAAAGAACAATTCAAAACGAAAGAAAACAGACCGCTCTCTGCTTATGTAATCCGCATGAAAAGTGCATTTCTCTTTGGCGCGCTCGCGAAGGCTGTCGCGGTTATGGAATTTCCCTTGTGGTAACGTTGAGTGGCTCAATAGCACGATATGCCCTATTACCGCCATTCATTTATTTATTTAATTTATATGTATCTGTTGCTATATAAATATGTTTACGATGTGGACAAAAACAACGACATTTTCAGTAATCACTGTAACCGAAACTGTCTATAACGTTAAAATGATGATGCACGGCCACCTTTTCACGGCTTCAAAGACAGACGCAGGACACGCTCTGCTGATATCATTCATTGCTGTTTAAAGCCTCTGTAGGCTACACAGCATCACCAAGATAAAACACTCTTGTTATCATTACATTATGTACTGGTTTAACATGCAATACATGCATGAAGTTCAAAACAAGAAGGGTATAGCCTTATAAAAAATATATATAGCTGGAGCACAGAAAACAACCCAAAAGCAGCAGCCTACACTGCCTAGTTTAGTTTAATAATTTGCATAGTTATTATTGTTTTTTGGTGTTCAGATTTTTTCCAAATTTTATTTAATAAAAATACCTGTACATTTTTTCCTCTCAAAATCTATTTTTCACACCAAGCCCCGCCCCCGTGATGGAATCGCGATACGAATCGAATCGTGGGTCAAAAATCGCGATACGAACCGAATCGTGGCTTTGGTGTATCGTTACAGCCCTACTTTGAATGCATTTATTGAATGCATGAATGCATTGATTGATTCCTAGGTTTATTTTTTATGAATAAACAAATGTGCAATATAAAGGAAAAACCTTACAATTAAAGTTGTAATGTTATAATGTTCAAGTTTTTGTTCTAAAAAAGAAAGATGCACACAGAAAATGACTCTAATATGACCAGATTGATTGATTCGAATATATTTAGTTTGTTACAAACAATGTGTAATCTGTAAAACAAAAACCTCAAAATTATAGTTGAAATGGTATACTGCTGAAATTTTTTTGAGCTTGAGAAAAAGCTCAAAGTATAGACCAACAAATTTTATGTTTATTAATCTATTTCATCTTGGTACATTTTTGGGAAGTACACCTAATTTGACCTAATGTCCATTGGAATGGACAAAAAAATCACAATGAAAGCAATTATATATATATATATATATATATAAAGATATAGATATAGACATATATAGATATAAAATTCATTTCTTTTCATTTATGGAAACCTCATGAGCTGGGAAAATGTACTTTTATATTTTTCAGAAACTTGAAACATAATTCACGTCTGAGGGGGATAACATGAACACGAAAAAGTGCATACTTACCATTATAATTAATAGGACTATATAATAAAGTTAAAACTTCTTTATAACTCACATTTCAGCCCCCCTGTTCTAAGCACTATATTATAAAGTGTCACTAATCACCAAATTTATTGGTTAAAATTAATTGATATGTATTTTAAAATTACTTCAGTGATGTGTGAAATTTTGAGCTTTACTCAGTTGCTGTTTCATGTTTCATGTTTCATTTACATGTCAGAAACACTGAGAAAAATAGTGTGCCCTAATTTCCCCTAATTAGTATTATTTTTTAAATTAATGCATATCAATACTGCATAATCATAAACTTTATTAATTATTTATTTATAAGCAGAATTTGTGGCAAAACTGAATTTTAAAAAAAATCATATTAAACATTTAAACTATGCGTATCAGGTGTAATACTTACACAACTCCTCGAGCTGTTTGGATATCTTCGCTTCATGTCAGCAGCCGCACAGAGAAATAGAAATGAGATAAGTGAGCTTGTTCCAAATTCAGCATTTAAAACAGAGCGATTCATTCATCAAACAACTCATGGTGAAAATTATAAATATTGACTGAAAAATCAGTTATAATCTACTACAGTAGACAGTTCTGTTGTATTAGCTGTAATACTTACGCAGTTGCTGTAGTTGTTTGGAGATCCCCGCTTCATGTCACAGCACATCGAAACAGAAATGAGTGAATAAATGAAACACTGAGAAGAGACTGTGTGATTCTTCATCATCTGCATGAATTCTGTATGACTTACGTATGAGTTTTTTGAGTTCAGAGTCTCTGTGTCGCCAGTAAATCCAGACACCAGTCGCCGCAGCCGCAGCCACCAGCATCAAAACAACACATATCCCGGCCACCACTCCTGGAGGAAGACCTGGCACTGACATAAGGAAGAGACACATGATCAACTCAATCATGAGGAGACGCTAGTGCTTTAGAGCTGTACTGGCAGAAAATAACAACTCACCAGAGACAGTAACAGTGAATCTCTTGAATAAGATCCCTCTGTCATTAACAATCTTTAGTCTATATTCTCTAGCATGTACAGTTTCAATGTCACTGATGATCAGAGATCCAGTGTTGTCCATCTTCAGTCTGTTTCTGACTCTCCCATTGGCCAAATCATAGTGTGATGCATGATCATCTTCTGTATCGCCTTTAGCGATAAGAGATCCTTCAGCTCCATATCTCCACAGTACAAGATCTCGTGTCTGCAGTTCAGTGTCAGTGTGGAGAGTCTCAGAGTTTCCCTCTGTGGCTAACAATGCCTTGATTTCTTCATTATCTTCAACAGACTTGAGTGGAGATTCTGAATTCAAAAATAAAATCTCACTCTCATAACTGTTGGTTATTTATTACAAAAATATAGATCAAACGGCATGACAGTTTCTTATCACGATGATCAATATTAACACATTTTTGTTCAAATGAGATGAAAATTTATAAAAAATTAAAGGATAGTTTCAACAAATGACAAATACAATGAGCAGCTCTATGCACTTATTTAAAGCTGCAGTAAGTAACTTTTTTGTTAAAAATTTACAAAATGTATATAATGAGCGAGTATCAATGGAGGAGCACAGTCCCTGCGTGACTGATCATAAGCCATGTTTACATTACCCTAAAAATTGCATAAATTGAAATTGTGAATCGCAAAAATGTTTATCTGGCATTTGAAAAAAGTGTTTCCAATATATGTATTAAACAAAACATAAACAATAAAAAAATGCAAATGGTTGACTGATTTGTTTTTGGTATTCATCAGTGATGTATTTATTATTATAAAATTATATATTTCTACACTAATAAATACTATATATAGATTGTATTACAATGTATTATATTACATTTCTGAATTTGCAAAACAAAAAAACATAAGTAATTCAGTGGATGGTGTCATCACATGATTAATTCTAACCAATGAGACTGCTAGAAATTTCCATCGCAAAGAGGCTGTGTTTCTGAATCCGACTGGTACCACCCAGCTATGGAGGAATTGTTGGGTCAGATCAAAAACTAAAAGGATAAAACTAAAAGTCTAAATCTGAAACTAAAAGTCTAATTAAACTAAAAGTCTAAGTCTGAAACTTAAAGTCTAAATCTGAAACTTAAAGTCTAAGACTGAAACTTAAAAGTCTAAGTCTTAAACTTAACGTCTAAGTCTTAAACTTAAAGTCTAAGTCTGAAACTTAAAGTCTAAGTCAAAAACTTAGTCTAAGTCTGAAACTAAAAGTCTAAGTCTGAAACTTAAAGACTAAGTCTGAAACTTAAAGTCTAAGTCTAAAACTTAAAGTCTAACTCTGAAATTTAAAGTATAAGTCGAAAATTTAAAGTCTAAGTCTGAAACTTAAAGGGCAACTCCACCCATTTGCATTAAGCTTTCCATTGTTGGAAACCCAGCTATACTACTGAATGGTCGAGCAACACTTTTTCATTCTCTCCTGAGACGAGAGAAATCTGCTATTTACCTTTTTCACTCCCTGCTACAATGACGCAAAAATCGTCTTTTTACGTCATTGTTGGCGGAAGTGTAAGAGAGGGGGATTTCGGGAAAAACTACAAGCACTAGATCTCACCCTTTCAAACCCGCCCATAGGGGGTTGGACCTAATGCGCTAACAGACCTATCACAGATCAGTGCCAGTACGTTCGATTTCACCGCAGAAATGTTTTGAAAATATAGACGAAGGTACTGAATACGCAGACGGATGCATTATGGAGGATTGGGATTACACATGTGTTTTGGAAGCTAAACTAAGCTAGTAGGCTGTTGTCCTGTGTAGAAAGCTGAGTTGTAGCTTTAGGTGTTACCATCCTCTTTTTCCCCGATATGTCCGGCCGTCGATGTCCGGGATTCAGCTTTTGCATTGTTTACAAGCTAGAGCTTTTGTTTTAATCTGACTGAATTCCTTCTGATTGCTGAATCTGAATGTAGTGTTTACATGAACGCTAAACAAGTGATCTGTTAATATGGGTTTTAACATTGCTAATTCCCGCTCCTTCATGAGAGATACAAGACCAGTAACTTACGTCTCAGTTGCCGCTCATCGGTAATCACGCCACCGGCCTCGCTCACAGCTCTCACTCGTCCCCGCTTGCCACAGTAAACATGACTCACGCCGCGCCGTTATCCAGTCCACACAGCTCTCACTCGTCCCCGTTGCCAGAGTAATAATGACTCGCGTCGCGTCATTCTCCAGTCCACACCGCCCTCACTTGTTCCGCTCGCCACAGTAATCATGGTGAATGAAGACTGCAGAACGCAAAAGCCGATTGGGCGATCTCGAAATGCATTTTCAGGCAGACGCATCACGGAGACTCACTAGCCTAGTCTTGTTTACCTACTGCAGGTTTACCGGTAGGCGTGGCCTCCTAGGGCAGCAAACCAAAGGAAGTCTGGGAGTTGATGTTTTCCATCCACACTAGCCAAAAATACATTTTCTGTATTTTCTCAGTCTAGAAAGCTCTAAATTCAAAAATAATTTAACATTTCTTCTACATAAATTACCCATTTTAAATACACATTCTTATTTCCAGGGCTGGAATTGCCCTTTAAAGTCTAAGTAGAAAACTTAAAGTCTAAGTCTGAAACTTAAAGTCTAAGTCTACAACTTAAAGTCTACATCTGAAATTTAAAGTCTAAGTCGAAAACTTAAAGTCTAAGTCTGAAACTTTAAGTCTAAGTTGAAAACTTAAAGTCTAAGTCTGAAATTTAAAGTGCAAGTCAAAAACTTAAAGTCTAAGTCTGAAACTTAAAGTCTAAGTCTGAAATTTAAAATCTAAGTCGAAAACTTAAAGTCTAAGGCTGAAACTTAAAGTCTAAGTCTGAAACTTACAGTCTAAGTCTGAAACTTAAAGTCTAAGTCAAAAACTTAAAGTCTAAGTCTGAAACTAGAAGTCTAAGTCGAAAAATTTAAGTTCTAAGTCAAAAACTTAAAGTATAAGTCAAAAACGTAAAGTCTAAGTCAGAAACTTAAAGTCTAAGTCTGAAACTTAAAGTCTAAGTCAAAAACATAAATTCTAAATCTGAAACTTATAGACTAAGTCGAAAACTTAAAGTCTACATCTGAAATTTAAAGTCTAAGTCGAAAACTTAAAGTCTATATCTGAAACTTAAAGTCTAAGTCTAAAACTTAAAGTCTACATCTGAAATTTAAAGTGTAAGTCAAAAACTTAAAGTCTAAGTCTGAAACTAAAAGTCTAAGTCGAAAATTTAAAATCTAAGTTAAAAATTTAAAGTCTAGGTCAAAAACTTAAATTCTAAATCTGAAACTTAAAGACTAAGTCGAAAACTTAAAGTCTACATCTGAAATTTAAAGTATAAGTCGAAAACTTAAAGTCTAAGTCGAAAACTTAAAGTCTATATCTGAAACTTAAAGTCTAAGTCTAAAACTTAAAGTCTACATCTGAAATTTAAAGTGTAAGTCAAAAACTTAAAGTCTAAGTCTGAAACTAAAAGTCTAAGTCGAAAATTTAAATTCTAAGTCAGAAACTTAAAGTCTAAGTCTAAAACTTAAAGTCTAAGTCAGAAACTTAAAGTCTAAGTCAAAAACTTAGTCTAAATTTGAAACTTTCAGTCTGAAACTTAGTCTAAGTCGAAAACTTAAAGTCTAAGTCTGAAACTAAAATTCTAAGTTGAAAATTTAAATTCTAAGTCAAAAACTTAAAGTCTAAGTCAAAAACTTAAAGTCTAAAAGTCAGAAACTTAAAGTCTAAGTCAGAAACTTAAAGTCTAAGTCTGAAACTTAGTCTAAATTTGAAACTTTCAGTCTGAAACTTAGTCTAAGTCGAAAACTTAAAGTCTAAGTCGAAAATTTAAAATCAAAGTAAAAAATTTAAAGTCGTCTAAGTCAAAAACTTAAATTCTAAATCTGAAACTTAAAAACTAAGTCGAAATCTTAAAGTCTACATCTGAAACTTAAAGTCTAAGTCGAAAACTTAAAGTCTAAGTCAGAAACTTAAAGTCTGTCAGAAACTTAAAGTCTAAGTCAAAAACTTAGTCTAAATTTGAAACTTTCAGTCTGAAACTTAGTCTAAGTCCAAAACTTAAAGTCTAAGTCTGAAACTAAAATTCTAAGTTGAAAATTAAAATTCTAAGTTAAAAATTTTAACTCTAAGTCAAAAACTTAAAAGTCTAAGTCTGAAACTAGAAGTCTAAGTCGAAAAATTTAAATTCTAAGTCAAAACTTAAAGTCTAAGTCAGAAACTTAAAGTCTAAGTCAGAAACTTAAAGTCTAAGTCTGAAACTTAAAGTCTAAGTCAAAAACTTAGTCTAAATTTGAAACTTTCAGTCTGAAACTTAGTCTAAGTCGAAAACTTAAAGTCTAAGTCGAAAATTTAAAATCAAAGTTAAAAATTTAAAGTCGTCTAAGTCAAAAACTTAAATTCTAAATCTGAAACTTAAAAACTAAGTCGAAATCTTAAAGTCTACATCTTAAACTTAAAGTCTAAGTCGAAAACTTAAAGTCTAAGTCAGAAACTTAAAGTCTAAGTCAGAAACTTAAAGTCTAAGTCAAAAACTTAGTCTAAATTTGAAACTTTCAGTCTGAAACTTAGTCTAAGTCCAAAACTTAAAGTCTAAGTCTGAAACTAAAATTCTAAGTTGAAAATTAAAATTCTAAGTTAAAAATTTAAACTCTAAGTCAAAAACTTAAAAGTCTAAGTCTGAAACTAGAAGTCTAAGTCGAAAAATTTAAATTCTAAGTCAGAAACTTAAAGTCTAAGTCAGAAACTTAAAGTATAAGTCAGAAACTTAAAGTCTAAGTCTGAAACTTAAAGTCTAAGTTAAAAATTTAAAATCAAAGTCAAAAACTTAAAGTCGCCTAAGTCAAAAACTTAAATTCTAAATCTGAAACTTAAAAACTAAGTCGAAATCTTGAAGTCTACATCTGAAACTTAAAGTCTAAGTCGAAAACTTAAAGTCTAAGTTTGAAACTAAAAGTCTAAGTCGAAAACTTAAAGTCTACATCTGAAATTTAAAGTCTAAGTCAAAAACTTAAAGTCTAAGTCGAAAAATTAAAGTCTACATCTGAAATTTAAAGTGTAAGTCAAAAACTTAAAGTCTAAGTCTGAAACTAAAAGTCTAAGTCGAAAATTTAAATTCTAAGTCAAAAACTTAAATTCTAAGTCAAAAACTTAAAGTCTAAGTCTGAAACTTAAAGTCTAAGTCAAAAACTTAGTCTAAATTTGAAACTTTCAGTCTGAAACTTAGTCTAAGTCGAAAACTTAAAGTCTAAGTCTGAAACTAAAATTCTAAGTTGAAAATTTAAATTCTAAGTTAAAAATTTAAACTCTAAGTCAAAAACTTAAAGTCTAAAACCGAAACTTAAAGTCTAAGTCGAAAACTTAAAGTATACATCTGAAATTTAAAGTCTAAGTCTGAAACTAAAAGTCTAAGTCTGAAACTTAAAGTCTAAGTCAAAAACTTAAAGTATAAGTCGAAAACTTAAAGTCTACATCTGAAACTTAAAGTCTAAGTCGAAAACTTAAAGTCTACATCTGAAAGTCTAAGTCTGAAACTAAAAGTCTAAGTCTGAAACTTAAAGTCTAAGTCGAAAACTTAAAAGTCTACATCTGGGCCCGTATGTATAAAGCCGCTCAGAGTAAATTTTTTGTCTTAAGTGTGTCAAAATTCTAAGAATGACGTAATTTTACTCTTATTCTTATATTTAAGAATAAATGTGATTCATAAAAGCTCCTAAGTGTTAAGACTAGGTCTCAGCTCCTAATTTATTTAAGAGAGTTGGAGAGGTCTCCTAACCAGTTAGGAGTAACAAGATGGCAGCAGAGAGGAGGAGGCCGTGCAGTTTCCAACAACGTAAGAATGTGTTGGAATTATATGATGACAGAGAGTTGATCAAATGAGACAGGCTTGATCGTCAGGGTATTATTTTTGTTACTGACCTAGTCAGAAATTCAACTTCTCACACTGTAAGAGACAATACCTTAAAGGGTTAGTTCATCCAAAAATGAAAATTAAGCCATTAATTACTCACCCCCATGCTGTACTAACCCCGTAAGACCTTCGTTCATCTCCGGAACACAAATAAAGATATTTTTGATTTAATCTGAGAGCTGGATCAGCCCTCCATAGACTGCCTAAGGGACTGGCTCTTGACAGCCCATAAAAGTCATTAAAGAAAAGGTTTAAATATCCCATGTGCCTACAGCGGCTCAATTATAAGTTTATCAAGCGTCGAGACTACTTTTTGTGCGGAAAAAACATAAATAACGACTTTATTCGACCATTCCATTACTTCCTTATGGGCGCATGCGCGAGAACTGAGAGGAGGACGTTCTCTTTCGAGTAGTTTTTTTTACCGGCTGCTCACCGCTTAGGAGTATTAGCGCCACCAACCGTATGAGATGATGATCCATATATATCATTTTTGAGAAGATTAAAGGCTTTTAAGTGCACCTTATAGTGCGGAAAATACGCTAATTGAAAACCTTATGTACAGCGTGCATCTTACTCTGCTTGTAAACAGAAAGTTTTGCGCTTCCAGCTATATCAGCACATCATCTCATACGGTAGGTGGCGCTAATACTCCTGCGGTGAGCAGCCGGTAAACAAGCCGAAGGAGAACGTGCTCGTGTCAGTTCTCGCGCATGCGCCCATAAGGAAGTAATGGAATAGTCGAATAAAGTCGTTATTTATGTTTTTTTCGCACAAAAAGTAGTCTCGACGCTTGATAAACTTATAATTGAGCCGCTGTAGGCACATGGGATATTTAAACCTTTTCTTTAATGACTTTTATGGGCTGTCAAGAGCTAGTCCCTTAGGCAGTCTATGGAGGGCTGATCCAGCTCTCAGATTAAATCAAAAATATCTTTATTTGTGTTCCGGAGATGAACGAAGGTCTTACGGGGTTAGTACAGCATGGGGGTGAGTAATTAATGACTTAATTTTCATTTTTGGGTGAACTAACGCTTTAACTGCAGAAATGAAAGTTATAATGACTCTGCATTTCCTTGGACCAGTTTGGTTTTGTTTTTGCATCCATTTTTTTTTTTTTTTACCAATTTTCAACTTTTGTCTTTCCTTTATATACAGCTAAGAGTGCAATTTTTAATTATGTGATTCATCAGCTTAATTACTTAAATATCATCACATTTGTCCATTTAATTAGTGTGTTGAAACTCTGTAAAAATTGTGTGAAATAAATGCTTGTACTTATTTGTAATCTTTTTGTACAACGCAAAAATGAATTATTCTAAATAAATTGAAACATTGAAATAATTCATGTCTTAATAATGAATGTCTTAATTAAATAATGAATTAATTGTGTCATGCTGCTGTGATCTCATCCTTGCATCATTATTGGCTGATTCAGAGGTTCAGGGCGGACATTTTGGGTTCACATCATTGTAGTCCTTAGTTCACAGCACTTAAGTCCCACTTCAGTCAGCACTTAGGAATCAGTCTTATACTTTACTGAAAGTTGCTTTTAGCTGCTTTATAAAAGTCTCCTACTCTTAGAAAAGTCCTACTCTTTACTAAGTATTTTCTGACTCTTAAGTCAAAGCTTAAGTCTATTCTTATGAGCATTTCTTAGAAGTTTTATACATACGGGCCCTGAAATTTAAAGTGCAAGTCAAAAACTTAGTCTAAGTCTGAAACTTAAAGTCTAAGTCTGAAACTTAAAGTCTAAGTCAAAAACTTAAATTCTAAGCCTGAAACTTAAAGTCTAAGTCAAAAACTTAAAGTCTAAGTCTGAAACTTTCAGTCTGAAACTTAAAGTTTAAGTCGAAAACTTAAAGTCTAAGTCAGAAACTTAGTCTAAGTCTGAAATTTAAAGTCTAAAGCGCCATAAGCGCCATAAGTAAAACCAAATAATTTAATTTAAAAGTCCCAAACAGCGCCATAGTGTCAGCCCAGATAATGTTGCTGTCTATGGTGCAATTTCTCAACAACAAAAAAGAAAGCCTTCCATCACTGGCAAGCAATAAATGATGGGATAGGTGACACCGCAAAGGATCCGTCTGTTGTATCATTCATTAGGCTACTGCGAAATGCTCTTTGAATTGGAACAGACTTCGTTGTGCCACAGTGACACAATCTGCCTCAAATGTGGCCTTAGAAGGACGCAGCCTCTGAATTAGGAGTCATTAGTTTACAAATACATTCATTCGCCCAAAGTGATTCTCTCTGTTTATTCTCCAGCTCGTCTGCCTGTTCCTGCCATCACCAGAGACCCTTCACAGTGTTCATCATCATTGTCATCTTTAAATTGTTCATTGCTGTGTTCAGTGTTGAATGTGAATCATGTGACTAAATAAAATAAACAAATAAAATGAGTTGACAATCAGGTACCTGTGGTACATGATTTGAGATAAGGGGTTCCTGGGTCTTTAATGCGTATGGTGTCAAAAAGAAAAGTTTTAGAATCTCTAGTACGGTTTCTTGAAACATGAATAAATTGCCTTTAAGAAAATCAATAAAGTGTTGTTTTCAAACCTAAACTGAATGAACTTCAATCAATTGTTGATGTTATTAACTATGGAAGCTTGTTTCCACCAATGAATAAAAAAAACAAAAAACAATTGCGACTTTTTATCTCACAGTTGCGAGATATGAAGTCAGAATTGCGAGATATAGTCAGAATTGCGAGATATAAAGTCAGAATTGCGAGATATAAAGTCAGAATTGCAGAATTTGTGAAAATTAAATAAAGTCAGAATTTGTGACCGGAATTACAGAATCTGTTCAGTTTGGCACAGTGTGGTTTTCTAAATAACACAGCTACCTCGCAATGTATTGTGTGCTGGAGAAGCACCACACGAGCGATGGCTGTACACACCCTGCATTTATAAGCAGTAATTCAAGGAGATTTAAACTGTTATGGAAAACATCTTTAATTCAAGAATACTCTCAAAAAGATCAAACATTTTAAAGATTTCACTCTCAGGCTCATTTTGATACACTGACTGCACAATGACCGGTGGTATCTTATTGATCAGAACATCTGGAATTGAGCAGAAAACAATTTGCCAAATAGGCCTATCTCAAATATCGCAGTCTAGAGCCCTGAATATATTTTTGCTTTGACTTGAACTGACGAATTACACATTCCTGTCGGTTGAACACAAGTTAATAGATATCAGTCAATCAACAAAGTGTCCTGTGCTCACCACACACCGGCTATAGGTGGAGAGGAGAGATGTGGCAGGTGATGTGTGGCTAACTTACACAGAAGAGACTTTGTTGCTCATCACATGAAAATCTTCTTAGCGTGATTTCAGACTGTGTTTCAGTGGTTTATCCACTAAATGGACCTTCATGTGTCGCTTCAGGTTAGTTTTAATAGAGAAACTCTTCCCGCACTGATCACACGTGTACGGCTTCTCTCCAGTGTGGATCCTCTCATGCATTTTCAGATTTCCAGAGATATTGAATCTCTTGTCACAGTGTGAACACTTGTAGGGTTTTTCTCCAGTGTGGTCCATCTCATGTGTTTTCATATTTACCAAGTGACTGAATCTCTTGTCACAGTGTGAACAACTGTAAGGTTTTTCTCCAGTGTGGATCCTCATGTGTAGCTTCAGGTTATTTTTAAAAGAGAAACTCTTCCCACACTGATCACACGTGTGTGGTTTTTCTCCAGTGTGAATTGTCTCGTGTGTTTTCAGAGATGATAACGCACTGAATCTCTTGTCACAGTGTAAACACATGTAAGGTTTTTCTCCAGTGTGGATCCTCTGGTGCAGTTTTAAACTGTTCGCTGTGGTAAAAGTCTTCTCACACTCAAAGCACATGTACTCGCTTTCATTAGTGTGGATTTTCTCATGTACATGTAAATATCGCAGCCCAGAAAAACTCTTTCCACACACAGAACATGAATGCCGGTTCTCCTTCGTATGAACTCTCAGGTGTTTCTTCAGCTCTGATGCCCTAAGTAACGTTTTGCAACAATGATGGCATGTGAACTTCTTCTCTCCGGTGTGGATCATCATGTGATCGTTAAGAGAATTCTTGGATGTGAAACTCTTCCCACACTGATGGCATTCATACGGCTTCTCTCCAGTGTGGATCCTCGTGTGTATCTTCAGTTCAGCTTTACCAGAGAAACTCTTCCCGCACTGATCACACGTGTGTGGTTTCTCTCCAGTGTGGTTCATCTCATGGGTTTTCAGATGTCCTGACTGAATGAATCTCTTGTCGCAGTGTGAACACTTGTAAGGGTTTTCTCCAGTGTGAATCCTCTGGTGCTGTTTTAAACAGTTTGCTGTAATAAAAGTCTTCTCACACTCAAAGCACATGTACTCTCTCACACCAGTGTGAGTTTTCTCATGTCTATGTAAACTATACAGCTGTGAAAAACTCTTTCCACACACAGAACATGAATACGGCTTCTCCTTCGTATGAACTCTCAGGTGTGACTTCAGGTCTGATGCCCTAAGAAATGTTTTGCCGCACTGATCACATGAGAAAGTCTTCTCTCCAGTGTGGATCATCATGTGAAAATTAAGATAATATTTGGTTGTGAAACTCTTCCCACACTGAGTGCAGGTGAAAGATTTATCGGCTCTTCTTTTCTTTAAAAATGTCTGTTTAGTCTTTGAGCGACTCAAAGGTTTTCCTCCAGGTAGGACATGATGTTCCTCCTCCACTTCACTCAGTTCTTCACTCGCCTCGCTCTCTTCCATCAGGTCTGACAGGGAAGAAACAATTATCACATTTAATTTTTAGTACATCAAAATATTTCTCTTCAAAGAGAGAAATATAAAGTGAAAGGACATGAAAGTAGACAACTGTAAAGTGAACTGAAAGTAGCGCTCAATCTCTGAAAGTAAAAACGGACTGCTTTCGGCATCTGCATTAACGCCGCGTTCACTCAGAGACGACGATGATAACGGTAACTATAATACTATTTTAGTGATATTATCATTAATACTATTTAGTAATTGTATTGTTTTTAGTTTTAGTGTCATTAAACGTTTTGTTAATGTGTTACGGAAACAAATACTGACGAACAACGATGCCGTTTTCATCTTGGATCTGTAGGAAATTGAATTATGCGTCTGTTAAAACAAGCACTCTTGATAATTTGTGAATGGATCACCTTGCAATTAAATTTTGATGTGGGATGTTTTTTAATCTGTTTTAAAAACATTCTCTTAGACGAGTCCTCATTAGTGCGTGTCGGTGTTGTTTCAATTGTTATGAGGTGATGTCGTTGTAAATTTAGCCAAGGCAAATTAATTGTAGTTCCTAATATTAATTTAATAACAATACTAGCTTTATAATTATAATAATAGGCCTAATAATAATAATTTAATACATTATGGTAAAACGAGCCAATTATCGTATTGATATCATCAAAGGCATCTGCCATCGGCAATATCTCAGACTATCGTCGATACACGATACTATCGTCTATCGGCACAACCCTAATTACATGCCCTTGAAAGTTTCCGTGAATGAGGTAAATTTATCTTCCAATTATTATTTCTTTCTTGTTTCTTTAGCAATGACACAATCATCTAACATAATATTAACATTAAAATGTACTGCCATATTTTGACACCAACTTTGAAATTGATATTTATTTAACTAAAACGTTTTAAATATTAATGGCCGGCCGTTCACACTAGACTTCTCCCTGCACTGACTTCCATTCATGAGTCTGTGAAAGTGGAACAGGGCCGGCCCGTGGCATAGGCGGTATAGGCAAATGCTAAGGGCGCACCCAACTCAAGGGGCGCCAAAATGAGTGAACGAGTGAATTTTTAATTTTTATATATTTTTTACTAATACTGTTTTAAAACTATTAATTCGAAATACTACAAAATAAAGCAAAACAACTCCACAAAAACGTAACTAAATCCCCCTACTCCCGGTGCATCAATCTCCCCCCCCGCGAGTGCTTGAAGTGCGCCAGAAACAGAGCGCGCGCGATCAGTTTGTTTAGCGTCGCCTCTCGCCGCATCCAGTGTAGACAACATTGCTTTCGTTTGAGGAAATTACACTCAAGCACTCCCTTAGAAACGGGCCTCGATGCCATCTAGACACGGGGAAAGTTTCCTCATTGTGACGGATGGCCGAATTTTCATGACACATTTAAATTAACATTATAGTCTGCTGCGATAGAGATAGTGCCGAAAAGAAGAGGATACAAGGGGATAAAGACAGAAGTAAAGTGATGTAATGAATGAACAGTTTATCTAATTGCATAGTATTAAGATGTTATAATTTAATGGCAGTTATTTTTACCTTGTAACTTTATGCTAACAGTAGTTCTGTGTTCTTGCAGAGCCCCCAGAAAATGCGATTTGTAACAAACATGTCAGTCTTTTTTAGACTCATACTATCACTTTTATTATTTAATGTTTTACTATACATTTGGGATATATGGCATTTTTTATTATTTGCCAAAATTAATAACGCTATTTATAAGCTACAGGTTTATTAAAAGTAGCAATGTTTCATGTAAAATTCACATTAAAGACATTTAGCAGTTTCATTCATGTTGAAAACATGAAATGTGTCATAATTTAGTGGAAGATTGCTG
The DNA here is from genome assembly GCA_038021265.1 of Cyprinella venusta. Classification (NCBI taxonomy): domain Eukaryota; kingdom Metazoa; phylum Chordata; class Actinopteri; order Cypriniformes; family Leuciscidae; genus Cyprinella; species Cyprinella venusta. Next base: position 56,253,195 of record CM075863.1, on the reverse strand, counting down.
CCATCAACTGCCAAACAAACACTTTTGCTAGTGCTCAATGAAGAGTTTGTGCATGAATGACATTTGGAACATGACATCACTGTTTTATCTAGAGTGGCTGGCTATATATAAATGAAATAAATAATAATAAAAAAAATTGCAACAAAATAAATCATCACTGAACATACTTTTCATCTAGATCTGCTGTACAGGAGAAGCAAACTTTGTTGCATTATTTTCCTGTTTTCACTGTAAAGCTGCTTGAAATAATCTGTATTGTAGACTAAAAAGCGCTATATAAAAATATTGGGGACTTGACTTGAATGCTAGATGTAATGCTCTTGCTATATATATATGACTAAATAATCGCCAACACAAATGATGGGGTGAAATGGGCTGTAATGCATGGGGCGCCAGGTAAAATCTTGCCTAGGGCAGCAAATTGGTCAGGGCCGGCCCTGAAGTGGAACACCAGAAACACAAGCTCAAGTGAATAACCCTGAGAGAAATAACACAAACATTATCATTCAATAAATTTATGTTTGTGAAAAAGCTGCCGCAGAGTGTGACGTAATTTCACGACCGTTGCAGTGTGTGTAGAAACTTCACATGCTCACAGTGTAGAGTGGCCATGGCTTTAAAGGGGGGGTTGACTGCGATTTCACTTTTTTCATTTTAAATAGTGTGTAATGTTGCTGATGGTGCATGAACAGTATCTGCAAAGTTGCAGCGCTGAAAGTTCAATGTAAGCAGAGATATCGTCTTTTAAAAACCAGGAAGTGTAAACGCCTACAAAAACGACTCGATTGGGACTACAACGGGTTATGGTACGTCACTAACCCGCACATTTGCATCAAACACTCCCTCCAGAATATGCAGGAAATGGCATGTGCATATTTCTGCAGCACGTCGAGTGAGTTGTTCACGCAGCTGTCAGGTCTTCTGTGTTTCAAGCTTCCCACGGATGCTATACTTCATCAACAATGGATACAATTTATGTTTGATTATATTCCTGAAAGTGACGATCGTAATCTAGCTCTCTGTGCTGTGCATTTTACGGAAGACAGCTTCCAGAATCTTCACGAGTTCAACACCGGATTCAACAAGAAACTGATACTAAAACATGAAGCAGATCCAACTTTAAAACCAGAGGCAGCAGTTGTTGGGCCACAACCTGTAAGTAGGCTAAGACTTCATCATTTTAAATGTATTTGCATGTATAATTCCAGACGTAACGTTAGCCTGAGTTTTATTTATTTTCAAATGCCAGCGCTGGCTTTATAGCCACTATATGCTACTAGTTATGCAAGTATTTTGTGTCTACGACAAACGGGTACAAACATTTTGGACCTGAATTTTGTATAATTACTAATGTTGTAAACGTATTTTTCATGTATATATGCTTTATGACGTTATTTCCGATTTGATCAAGAACGTAAACTTGCCAACGCTGTTTGATTATGACATTAGTAGCCAGTCAGTTGCTATCGTTGCCAGTCAGATGCTATTGTGTAAAACAAACGTGTATATGGTTAAAAAATGTGGCAAATTATCATTCAGAAACGTTTAGTAAGAACCGTGTGTGGTGAGGTTCTGCTTGACTTTCTTCATCGCGGCTTTCTCGGTCTGATTCTTTCTGTCTCAGTGCAGTTCGACATCATTATTTACGTGTATCCACCGTCTATGGTATCCACATGACTCTGGTATCCACCTTTGGCATGCCCGTTTCGCCCGTAATGGGTAATGGGCGTTAATCTTCCGGACAACGTGAGCGACAGTTTAGCCAATCACAACACACCCGCCCAAACGAACCAATCTGAGCCCACGACGTGTTTCTGAGGGAGTGTTTTCATAGAATCAGGAAGTGAACCACTCGTTCAGGGGACAGAGGAGAGCGCGGCTTACAATAAAGGTGAAGTTTATGAAAAATAAGACTTTTTAAAAAAGAAAAACCACGAATACATGTTATATTTCACCCCATAAACACAATCATGCAAAGAAAAAAAGCAGTCAACCCCCCCTTTAACTAATTGCAAAGGGTCATGTCGAGATCAGACTGCATGATTTTAGCCACGATTTTGGCTAGCCGACAGGTTTTGAGAAATTGAAGAATTAGTAGAAATGTGGCAGGAGCACTCGTGTCTGTTTGACGTTTCATCTGAGCTGTACCACAACCGGGTCGAAAAAGAAAAAGTCTCATGTGAGATGACATCATGACTTTCGCGTAAACATACATGCCACTTTCAAGTCAAGTGGCGTGTTATCTCTACGCATTTTGAGCTATCCTCGTGTATCCGCGTGTATGTCTACTAGGGTTGAGTATCGAGAATCGAGTATCGATTGGAACCGGGACCAACTTTTCGTTTTTCCCGGAATCGTTCAAAAGTTAAAATTTCTATTCCTAGTTTCGATATTCACAGTCCGCCGAGCAGTAGAAGAAACACGCTGAACAACACCAACGAAGAAGCGTCTACCGGAAGTGTTGGCATAACCGCGCGAGTCGAACATGAGTAGCTTACGTCGGCGGTCCAAAGTGTGGCTTCACTTTTCTAAAAATAACGAAATCTCGGCAAAATTTTTTGACAAAAGGAGTATTTGTGACAGAAGGAGTATTTCCTTCAGAAAGGATTATTTCCTTCAGAAAGACCGTTGGTTAGCAAGGTTAGCTAAACTTTTTTGACCCTGCCTCTTTAAAGAATCGGAATCGAGAATCGTTAGGAACCGGAATCGAAACAAGGAATCGGAATCGTTCAAATTCAAACGATACACAACCCTAATGTCTACGCAATTAACGTCCGAGTGATTCCGCGTGTCTGTACACGCCGTCAAATGTCCGCGCGAAACAAAGCAAAATGTGGATCTACATCTGGGGAGCGATCTTTTTCTTTCCTAGGATGGTAGGGGAAGACTCATAAATGCCATTAACCCCAGTGATGGTTAGGTTTAGGGACAGGGTTGAGGTAAGTCATACATCTATAAATACAGTTATATATGGCGTTCATAAACACGCTAAAAAGCGATTATGCGTCTTGATAGCACGCCAAAAATGGAAATACGAATTGGCGTGTCATACACACGCTACTTCATGAGATCAGTCTGCACGTGAGAACTTCGGTCTTGCACATGAGCGTTGTTTCCCGTGTTTGTTGTGAAACGTAGTTTACGCGCAGCGTGCTAGACAGAGTTGTCGGCGATTCTATAGTAAAATCATGCAGCGACTGAATGCTGGCCAAGATAGTCATGCAGTGTGAAAAAAACCGACCCAACTACTTTGAAAATCGTACAGTCTGAACTCGGCATTAGTTGAAATAGATAGATGAAAGGATAGTAGTGTTGTCACGATACCAAGATTATTGTTTCGATACCGATACCAAGTCAAGTACTGTGATTTCGATACTTTTTCGATACTTTTCCTGAAAAGGAAAGTATCTCTTACAAGGCGTTTCATTTGCATAGGTCTGTGCTCTTTAATGCTGTAATAACCTAATATAAATAAATCACTGACATGTACAGGCTCTGATTATAATCATATAGCCGATAGATCATTTTGCTGATGTTTTGTATCCTTTATTTTAGCAGCTTGCAAATTATTTATGCTATCTATGAAAGTTGGGGGGAAAGTTGTACACCTAATACAAAAATAAATGAAACATCTCCAGTTTACTAGCAGATAAATCATTTAGTTCGCTATCAAATAAGAGATCTAGCGCTAAAATCTGTTTTTGTTTTTTTTAAAACCAAGCACCGCTCTTTTTCGCTGCTATCAGTTGGATACAGCGTCTTTTGCGGCGAAAAAAAGTCAGAATTGTGAGATAAAAAGTCGCATTTCTGTCTTTTTTTCTCAGAATTGCGACTTTATATCACGCAATTCTGACATTATATCACGCAGTTCTGACTTTATAACACGCAATTGTGTGATAAAAAGTCGCAATTATTTTTTTCTTTTTTTTATTCAGTGGCGGAAACAAGCTTCCATAAGTTTAACTTCTTTGTAAACTAAAGTTTAATATGTTTTATGACTGATTGTTCCAGTGCACATAGACAACCATTGTGTGGGTGGGGGTGCTAACACAGAAAAATACAATTCTCGGGACAGCAGCATTTGTCCAAATTTTAATCTTAACCGTTCTATTTAATCAGAAACGGTCTTAAAACAGGGCTTTAAGTGTAAAATGCCAAACTAACCCTTTAAATAAACCATTTTTATCAGCATTATCTGTGTCAACATGTTTCACTTAACCTTGTTACTCCTGACATGACTTTTCTCCTTTAAAAAAACACAACATTTCTTGATGGGAAGACGACAAAATAATCTCAATCCATCGTCATCGTTTTTACACAAACCGTATCATTGACTGCATTCATCAACCCTGTTACCAAAGTTACTGTAAGAGGAATCTCTATAACTATGAATAACTTGTATGATATTTGAAAAATACAACTTCATTACTAACTTGTATTCACTGATTATTCTTAAAAAAATATATAATTGTTAAAAATTATGAAAATAAATTCTGGTAAAGTTGTTGCAAATTGAAAACCAGACATAAAATAAATGTAAAATAGTATTTAGCTTGATTTAATATTGATAACCAATATAAAATTGTCACAAACCTCCCTTTACTGATCATTTGTTGAAGAAAACCCAGAACATTCTGTAGCATTTGATAGTTTAACTCTTTATCTAAATGGGATGAAGAGCTTGAATGTTTCTAACATGTTCTCCAGCATCATGAATGAATGAAGAATAAACACCAACCTCTTTGTTCTTCAGGATCTTCAGTGTGTTTCATTCTGCAGGGTTCTGGATCACTCATGTTCTCCCTGTCCTCTTTAATAAACTCAGTCTTTGCAGATTTCAGCTCTTCCTGATGCTCGTCTTCACTTGTAGCTGATGGGAATTTACAGCATTTATTGCTGAATTACTGTGGAGGAGGAGTTTCACTGATGATGTATTTGCACTGTTTCACTGATGATGAGTTCGGGGAGCTGATCTGCCAAAATCAAAAATATCAATTACTGAGTTTGTTTTTATAATAAATTACACTTCTGAGTGTAGCTGGCATGGTCTGCACTTCGTTCTGGTAAACTGATGACAGGACACTGACGATCTTCAATCAGAATCAGTCTTAAGGCCCGTACACACCGGGACGAATATCAGCGCGCGTTATTCGTCAGCGTTTTTCAACGCATTTTTTGTGTTCACACCCAAGCATTTTTCGCTGACGATGAGCCGAGTGAACATGCAAATTCTTTCCCTGACATTAGATGGCGCTTAATGTAAAATAGAAATAATAATAGAATACTATAGGGTGATCATATTCATGTCTCAATGTTTTATTATGACAGATTAAAAAAAACGAATGAATTTTTTTTAAAAATTTTTTTATTTTAAGCAAGATAGTGTGACAACAGAAAAGATAGACAATAATAATAACTTTTAACACTTATGCTTGAGATGGAGTGGGAAGAAGTAAAACTTATTAAACCCCACCCCAGTCTATTAAAGATTTTACACAACAACAAAAAAATAGCTGCTTCCTGCATCAATAATCTCAAGGAGAAAATAATAATAATAATAATAATAATACCTCATTTAGAAACAGTAGATGCACAAGTCAAAACCAAACACTCGTACCATACATATCAATAATTTACAGATTTTTCCACAGGTAATGATTATCAAATACCAACAATGGTATACGAAATACCACAAGGGTACATAACAATGATTGTCAAATACCAACAATGGTAAATGGAATTCCACAAGGGTAAATAAATGACAACTAATCCAACAATCCACAAATAAATACAATCAAACCTCATTGTCATTGTAATGGAACCAGACCTTTTGTTTATAAAGACGTTTGAAATTGTGAATGCCTTGACACTGCTTTAATTCAAGCCCCAGATTATTCCACAAAGTAACCCCACAAACAGACATAGAAAAACTCCTCCTGGTGGAACACACCTTTGGTACCACAAAGTTTCCAAATCCTCTCAAACTGTACGACTGCTCCTTAGGGGAAAACATATTTTGAATGTTCGCAGGTAATAAATAATGATACACTTTGAACATAAACTGTGCATTATAGAATTTTACAAGATCCTGCATTTTTAATAGCTTTGATTTAAGAAAGAGAGGATTTGTGTGTTCATAATAGGCGGCCTTGTGTATGATTCGTATAGCTCTTTTCTGTAGCAAAAAAAGTGACTGTATTACATTTTTAAAATTATTGCCCCATACCTCTACACAGTAGGTTAGATATGGCTGTATTAAAGCACAATACAGGGTATGGAGTGCATTATAATCAAAGATGTGCTTAACTCTACTTATTATGGCAAGGCTTTTGGAGACTTTGGTTGTTATATGTCTAATGTGGGCATTCCAACTTAGCTTGTTGTCAATCGTAACACCTAAAAACTTTATTTCCTGAACATTTTCAATGTGTACTCCATCAATCTCAACCAGTTTCTGCGACTCAGCTTGATACTTCCCAAAAAACATCACTTTAGATTTATCGAGGTTTAAAGATAATTTGTTACTTTCCATCCATTTTTTTACTTTACTTAATTCTTTGTTTATAACACTAATCAGTCGCTCCAAACTATCGTTACTATAAAAAAATATTTGTATCATCAGCGAACAGTACACATTTAACCAATTGAGAAACATTGAAAATATCATCAATATATAAATTAAATAATTTGGGGCCCAATACTGACCCCTGTGGGACACCACAAGCAATGTCAAGGCATCCAGAAGAGAGCTCACCCATTTGGACAAACTGTACCCTGTCGCTCAAATAACTTTTCACCCATTTCCCAGCAACCCCCCGTACTCCATATCGTTCTAATTTCTTAAGTAATATATCATGATTAATGGTGTCGAAAGCTTTTTTAAGATCTATAAAAATTCCTATTGCATGTTTTTTGTTTGCTATAGCATTCGATATTTCTTCTGTGGCGTCAATTATGGCCATTGAAGTAGATCTGGTGGGCCTGAACCTGTATAGACCATCATTAATTAGCTTATGCTTATCTGTAAAAATTTCTAGCCTTTTATCAAAAACTTTTTCAAGGATTTTTGAAAACTGGGGAAGAAGAGAAATGGGTCTGTAATTAGTAAAGTGATTCCTATTTCCATTTTTGAACAATGGTATGACCTTAGCAATTTTCATTTTTATTGGCACACAGCCGTTTTTAAGCGACAGGTTACAGATATATGTTAGAGGCTTTATGATACTATTAATTGTCTTTTTTATTAGTACCATATCAATGGAGTGACAGTCTGTCGATAAGTTGTTTTTGAATTTCTGAACAATATTCCTTATTTCACACTCACTGACAGGAGAGAGAAAAATAGTACAGTCGTTTCTTTCAAAGTTGAGCTCTAGATCATGGTTGGGAATTTTGGCTGCTAAATCCGGACCAACCTTTACAAAAAAATGATTGAAATCATTTACTAATTTATTCTTATCATAATTTTCTCCGTTAGAGTCAACAAAATATTCTGGATAATCAGTTTTATTTGATCCTTGCTTAATAACACTATTTAATACTGCCCAGGTTCTTTTTATGTTAGATTTATTAGCAATTAATAGTTTTTCATAATAATGTTTTTTCGCCATTCTCATTATAGCAGTCAATTTGTTTTTATACAGCTTGTATCTGTCCTCAGCTTCTTTGGTTTTCAATTTAACAAACAATTTATAGAGGATATTTTTTTTCTTACATGCATTCAGCAGGCCTTTAGAAATCCAAGGGCATTTAAGATTTTTTTTTTTTGGTTTACTAAATACTCTGATGGGACAGTGCTTATTGTACAAAGATGTAAATATTTCTATGGAATTATTGTAAGCCACATCAGTCTGCGTCTCTCCATAAATAGTGTTCCAATCTTGTAATGTAACCTTAATTCTTCATTAAATACATTGATAGCTTCCTCAGTTCGTACACGTCTATAGTTCACACATTACAAGTGTTAATATGTTTAGAAACATTACAGTCATATATAGTAAAGACTGGTAAGTGGTCAGTAATATCACAGATCAATAGACCATTAACTGTTTTGTTTAGAAGGTTGTTAGTAAAGATGTTATCAATTAGAGTTGCGCTATGAGAGGTAATCCTACTAGGCTTTGTGATGGATGGAAATAACGACATACTATACATTCTATCAACAAATTCACAAGTAGGTTTGTGGTTGTTAGAGTTTAGAAGGTCAATATTGAAGTCCCCACATACAAATAATGGCTTATTTATATATTCAGAAAACAATTTCACCATCCATTCATTGAATAAGTCTACACTTGATCCAGGTGACCTATAGACACAGCTTATAATAATATTCTTTTGCTTTTCATTTTTTAGTTCAATAGTTACACACTCCAGGACATTATTAAGTGCTATTGACAAGCTATTTACTATTGAAAAATGTATAGATTTCTGGACATACAGAGCAACGCCACCTCCCGTCTTGTTTTGTCTGTTGATGTAATTGAGGTCGTAGTCATTTCAAAATTGATTCCTTTGTCATCTTTAAACCAAATAGATGACAACCAAAATAATTAGATTTCAACCAAATAATGAAAGAAATAATGTCTTCTGTATTATAAAAATAAATATATAAATAATAAATAACTAAAATAAATGCCTCCAAATGTAGCAAAAATATACAATAACAATATCTTTAGATTTCATCCTCTTTATCCTGTTTTTCTGCCTCATCCACCTTGTTTGTCCATCTATATTTTTGCTGTAGAACTGATCTTTCCCAGCAGTTTTTTTTTGAAAACCAGGACATTTTCATCACTTAAAAACAGCCAGGACAGGACATGTGTAACGCAAAGTTGAGATGTTGCCCAGATAAAAACACAGCACTAGTTGTCGGCTGAACAGTTGCACGAGAGACGAGAGTTGTTATATTTCCCCGCGTTTAATAAAACCACGCAAACGTTACACTCGTCCTTATACATGGGGATCGAGCGAGAGAAAAAAACACAAACATCTGGTCACAATAGTAAAAAAATAAAATAAAAGAAAGAATACAAAGAGTCGGCAGAGCGGTTATCTCCTCTCCTCACTTGTCAAAATCTAACTGACACTACGCACACTATGCACAGTTCCCATCTCAACTCAAATTTCTATAGCACAAAGTGACCGTTACACATGTCCCGGGAAAACAGGACTGTTGGTCACCCTATACTATACTATTATTACAGAAATACTAATATAAATATTATCATATAGCTATTTATGCTCCGAGACCAGCAGCTCAACATTCATCTTGCCCATAGGTATCTTGCCTTGTAGGCTATCTCTTCTTCGCCGGCAAGACCGTTTTGCGTTTGAGCGCCCCCAAGTTGTGTTTTACTGTAACTTCAGAAGTACCAGACACGTGAGCAAACCCGCCAATCTCGTTGGTCGGATAGGTTTTGATGCGGCGCGTCAAACCAAAAAAAAGAACCCGAGGAGTTTTTTTTAAAAAAAATTACGCTTTTACGCATGGCGTTTTTCGCGTCGGTGTGAACACTCACATTGGCGCCCATTGTTTAGTCACGAGGCGTTAAACGTCGACGAATATCGCGCACGAAATTCGTCCCGGTGTGAACAGGCCTTTAGTCAAGTAAAATGCAGTCTCATGAAAAAAAATCTGAAAAAAAAAAATACAGAAAAATTAAATGAAAAATGAACATATCACATTAGGCTTGTTTTTACCATGTGTATCTGTCATATTGAGAGTTATTTCTTTTATTAACTATGCGTAATGACGTTTTGACGTTATAATAAAGATAATGATTTACATAAAAGCATCATGAATAAACCATCTTCCTTTCACTAGTTTACACACAGTAACATGCATGAATCAAAATGTATACAGGCTTTACATCTGGGCTGTTCAGTGCCATTGAACACAACTCAAACTTTCATATGAACACATTATTTTTTAAACCAGTTGTTGGAAGTAGTCTACATACCTGTACAATTTCAAAGAGAGCAAAAGTTCAGGATTATATCTCCATTCAGAATCAGCCTAACATAAGAAAAAGGAAAACTGAAACGTGGGCTTCATTACAAGACGATCGAACGGCGAGCGCGCTAGCATACAGCAAAACAAACCATGAGGAGAGTTATGCTAGCAATTTCTTAAGCACTCAAAACAGCAGTTCTCGACACATCTTCACTAATAGTATGTTCACTCATCATAAAATACACGTACAAGTTACCATGTGCACTACATCTAAAGTTACAACCGATATATTTCAAGCGGACATCGCACTGATGTGAACACGTACCTCTCTCAGTCAAGTAGAATGCAAACTAAGAAACTTCTTCTTCTTCGGTAAATTTTATTTGGCAGCTTGCAATCATTGTGCATTACCGCCATCTACTGGACTGAGGAGTGATCACATTGGGATGTCATAAATAAAAATAAATAAATACCTTTACCATCCCAGAGGATCAAAGCCCAGGTTTCAGCTGACGCTGCGTGTTCAGCTCCTTCAGCTTCCCCCTGAACTCATCAACCTCCAGGACAAAAAAAACCTAAATTCTACTTGCTAGTTGGGTCTCTTTAAGGAAAGTTATAACCGCCTTAACTGTGGACTGTGTGCTGGTTATACTCAATAAACTTTCCATTGTTAAATCTTTCTTTACCGCTCTCTTCATTTTTTCCCTTTCTCTAGGATATTGTATACAATCTAAAAGTATGTGTTTTACATTTTCTATTACACCACAATTTGTGCATACTCCAGTCTGATGTTTCCCTATAATATGTAATCCACTATTTAAACTTGTATGTCCCATCCTCAATCTGGTAAACCATGTTTCCTCCTGCCTTTCCAAACCACTGATTTTGCTATCTGTAACCTTTTTGTGTATATTATATAAATGTCTGCCTTTTCCCTCCTTATCCCATCTCTCCTGCCACATTCTGTTAATTTTATCCTTAATAATACTTTTGATTTCTGTTCTACTTAATTTGATATCAAGTTCAACCCGTTCTGATGTAACAGCTTCCTTTGCCATCATGTCTGCCTTCTCATTCCCCTCCATTCCCCTATGTGCAGGAACCCATATAAATACCACGCTTATGCTTTGTTGATTTATTTGAAAAATAAGTTGATTAATTTCATCTAATAGGTCCGGTCTACATGTAGATTTTCCACTCTGAATACATACTATTGATGACATTGAGTCTGAGCATATGATCGCCTTATTTGGTTTAACTTTTTCCACCCATTGTAACGCCAGAGTTATTGCTACCATTTCTGCTGTAAAAATGGACAGATGGTCTGTTATCCTTTTTTTAATATTAACATTATACTTTAAAATGTGGACTGAAACCCCTATTTTCCCATTCTGACTTTTTGATGCGTCTGTAAAAATCTGAACTGCATCCTCATAATTTATGTCAAGATATTGCTGAACGTTTTGATATATCCCTGATTTAATTATGTTCTTGGCTTCTAAATCTACCCTGGGAGAACAAAACATCCATGGTGGAATTGTTGGTGTGCTAACAGTTTTGCAACACGCAATACTATCAATTTCCATATCCTTTGCCTTTCTATTCCCACTCCACCCAAAACTGCATGATGGGCGCCCATATTCCCAGCATTCTAATAACACCTGCTTTGTAGGGTGTGTTTCTTCCTGACTTTGCAGATTTGTCCAATAAGACATGGATAGTTTTAATCGCCTTAAATCTAAAGGCATTTCTCCTGCTTCTACTTGTAATGATGGAATAGGTGTTGTCCTAAACGCACCACAACATATTCGTAGTGCCTTGGCCTGTACTCGATCTAGTTCTTGCATTAAGGTTTTAGTTGTTGAACTATAAACTATGCTTCCATAATCAAAAACAGAACGAATCAGCGCATTATAAATCCTTTTCAGGGACATTCCTGATGCTCCCCATCTATACCCTGCTAAACACCTCAGTATATTTATACCTTTTTTACATTTATCTATCATTTTTTGAATGTGCATTTTAAAATTTAATTTAACGTCAAACCATACCCCCAAATATCTTATACTATCTACTTGCTTAAGATGTTTCCCATACAGTTTAAGATCTATTTTAGGATTTGTTCTGTTTTTGGAAAAACATATAAATTGAGTCTTTTCAATAGATAGATGAAAACCCCACTCTTTTGACCACTTTTCAACCTTAATAATCGCTGACTGCATTTTAACCTTCAAGTTGTCAATATTCCTTCCTCTCACCCATAATGCCCCATCATCAGCATATAAAGCTCTACCTACCCTTTGATCTATTCCATCAAAAATGTCATTAATCATTATATTGAAAAGCATTGGGCTACATACGCTTCCTTGTGGAGTACCATTCTCTATAGAATATATACTTGAAACTTCCCTCCCTACTCTTACCTCTATAGTTCTGTTATTCAAAAAATCTTTAATCCAGTTGAACATCCTACCACCTATAGCCATCTTATTTAACTTAATTAAAAGCCCCTCCTTCCACATCATGTCATATGCTTTTTCAATGTCAAACAATATAACCAAAACCGCTTCTTTACTTACCTGAGCTTCCCTGATTTCATTTTCTAAACAAATAATTGGGTCCAATGTTGTGCGCCCATTACGAAATCCACTTTGGTGAGGGGAGATCATTCCTCTTTTCTCAATTATATATCCTAATCTCATGGTAATCATTTTCTCCATAATTTTGCATAAGTTAGATGTAAGAGCTATTGGTCTATAGCTTTTAACTTCTGCTTTATCCTTGCCTGGCTTACCTATAGGGATTACCACAGAATGTTTCCACATTCTCGGCAGTTTCCCTTGCTCCCATATCTTATTATACAAAATTAACACAACACTCTTAGCCTCATCTGATAGCTGCTCTATCATTTTGTAACACACTTCATCTTTCCCTGGTGATGTACTCTTAACACCTATTAAGGCTCTTTTCAATTCAAATAATGAGAAATGTGTATCAATTGCACTTTCACTTGTGACTTTTTTCCCCCAATATGCCTCTATTTCCCTCAATCACTTTTGTTCTCCACTTTAACTCTTCACTGGATAGGTTCTGTATATTATGTACCTTAACAAATGCCTTAGCCAGTACCTCTGCCTTTTCCGCATTAGTTACTGCCTCAATTTCATTTCCTCTTATTACTGGTAATGCAAAGTCCCTTCTAATACCTCCCATTTTCCTTATCATTCCCCATACCTCACCAACTTTAATTTCAGACCCAATATTGCTACAAAAAACTCTCCAGTATTTTCTTTTTTCTTCACGAATTACTCTTTTAACTTTGGCCTGTGCTTTTTTATAATCAACTAAATTATTGAATGTGTGATTTAATTTAATTACTTTAAAAGCCTTGTTCATTGCCTTAACTGCTTCTTTGCACCCCTCTGACCACCATGGAACCATTTTCTTTTTCCTCATCCCGTTAGATTTACCTATAGTTTCTTCTGCTGTCTCATACAGTATGCCAGTAATCATAGAGTTCAATTCTTCTACATCATCACCTGAATGTGGCATAATCCCTATCAACTTTCCACTTGCTACCATACTATAATATTCCCAATTGGCCTCTTTCATTTTCCATCTTGGAAACCAGTTACCTTCTAAATGTACATATTGGTCATTCATCTTTGTCCAAACAGGGTAATGATCACTTCCCAAACTATTATCATTATATACCTCCCATTGACTTCTCCCTGCTCTCTGTTCTGACACTACAGTCAGATCTATGGCTGACTCTGTTCCTCTACCTACATCAAATCTTGTACCTTTTCCATCATTCAAACATACTAGATTGTGCTCATCCATATACTCCTCAATGATCCTCCCATTTTTATCTGTTCTTGTACTGCCCCAGAGTGAGCTGTGTGCATTAAAATCTCCACATATTATTACTTTACCATTTCCCTTTTCCCATATACCTTCTAGCATAACTTTTGTTAACTTTTTACAGGGGTTATAAAGGTTAACTACTTTGATTTTAGTTCTATTAGTCCATATTTCAACAATTACCACTTCAATCTGTACATCATTATTTATAGCCCTAAAATTAATACCTTGTTGGACAAATGTAGCCACTCCACCCCCTTTTACAAGACTTCTATCTTTGCGCACAGCCGTGTACCCTTGAATTATAAAATCAAAAGATGGTTTTAACCAAGTTTCCTGAACACATATAACGTTAGGTTTAAGAGATAGTTCTTCAATAAAACATTTAAATTCTTGTCCATTAGAAATTAAACTTCTGGCGTTCCATTGCAAAATGGATATACCCATCAACATCCACCACCACCACCACCACCACATGATGATTGACTCTCTACTACCTCCGTTCTAAGCATTTCATTAATAGAATCAGTTGTTAGTCCCTCTTCCCCTAGGTATTTCTCTGCTGCTTTTAAGATGATCTTAATTCTCGCTGTTCTACTATCGGTTTGTGCTGTGCAGTTAATGACTTCCACCATAAATGCAATAAATGTCTTCTTTTCTACAATCAGAGTATTTTCATTTACTTTACAGCACTTATGCACAACGTTTTGGGCTGGTTTTTGAATCACCGGTACTAGGCCTACCCTTGGTCCTGAATTGTTCCTTGTTTTAAGTTCAACTTTTTTGATTGCTTCAGCATATGTAATTTTTTCAGTCACTCTCACGTTTTGAACCTGAACTGCTCTTTTGTGTGCTTCACATCCCTTACACGCAGCACTATGCTCTCCCCCACAATTACAACATTTTATTTTGATCCCTTCAGAACATTTACCATATTCATGCTCCCCCCCACACTTAGCACAACGGGCTTTAGCCCTACACGCTACAGCAATGTGACCAAAACGTTGGCATTTAAAACACCTTGTTGGTGGGGGAATGTAAGGTCTCCTTACATAACTAACATACCCAATACTTATCCGGTCAGGTAGTTTATCCTCATCCAAGACCAACATAACAGACAAACTTGGTCTTTTAACACCGTCTCTAGTGTATTGCAGCCGTTTGACGTTGTTTACACGGACTCCTCTTACATTTACTTTAATCTCCTCTTCGGTCACATCAGTCGATACTCCATATATTACACCCATAGCTCTCCCTCTTTCTTCCCATATTTGAGGCTTCACAGCCTTCCCCAGCAATGTTTTACACATTAAATCTTGCTGTTCATCTCTGTTTTTGCAAACAATTAACAAACTTCCATCTCTTAGGGTTTTGACTGTATATACCTCTCCTACTATCTTGTATATAGCTTCGCTAACTTTTAAAGGATTCAATACACACGGGGTTTGAAATCGAATTATCACTTTTATCTCATTCTCTTTACCCTCGTCTCCTTTATTTCCAGCAGCTTTCCTTTTTTTCCTCCCTTGTCTCACCTCCTGCCACATTCCATCATTTGAATTCGTTTCATTAGAATTTATTGAAGCTTCATCACCTTCCATCTCCTCTGGATCAATCTCATGCTCTCTTCCTGCATTCATCTCCCTCCCTATCCATCCCGGATCACTCCTCCTCGCGTCCGTCATCGTTTCGACTCCTCTATCCAGAAAACACAGTAAGCCACATGTTTTCCTGAGCAGCTCAGGAACTTTCAAACGGCAAGTTCGTTTGAATTCTGTAGCCGGTCGGCCCAAACTAAGAAACGAGCGGGAAGATTCAGTAAATGAGCGCCACTGTCGCCTCTGCTCTGTCCAATAGAGGGCGTACCTACACAACAAACAACTCTCACAATACCCGCGACTGATCCATGCAAGACTCATTAAATACTCACATATCCACACTATCGATAATGAAAGGTTGCAAAAATATTCATTATTTAACCTGTTAAGCATTTATGTCTGTCTATCTACTCAGAATAAAGTGAGATGATCTGCTGATGATCCTGAATGTCTTGTTGAATGAGTGTTGATAGTCTGAGGATCATCAATATTAACAGATCTACTGAAAACACTCTTTATTTCATGACAATAGTTCCTGTTTTCACCTCAATTATTATGCTGATGTCTTCACATCTCCTGTAAATTCACACTTAAAGTTAATTTCATTGGTGTCAGCACACAGAGGGGATTTGGTGGTTATTTGTAGGGAGAGCAGGCAATGTGAGACATCAGGTAATGGGAGACACCCCCTGTATCTAGTCAACGGAACACATTTGTGGTTGTATGACCATTATGTTTTCAAGCCCATTCCATTTCCCCTTGGCCATAAAGGAGAGGAGCTCTTGGTGCTGTGATAAGCATGTTTTTTTCACAAAAATATGTTTTTTGCATGTAAAAGTACATTTTCTTGCTGTCAACTTAATCAACTGTTGTGGTAAAGCAAATTGATTCAGGTAGAAAAAATTATATCATAAATGTTGATGAACTATTAACATAAAAAAACCATGTGATGATTATAGCTGAAGAGTATCCTGAATTACTAAGAGAGATCGTTTTATTCTAAAATGTGGCAGTGGGGTAAAGTGAGACAAATACTGTGGGGTAAAGTGAGACATGAGGCACAAGTTAAGTTTAGTCTTAAAAATATTTTAATGTAATATTACATTACATATGTTTTATTTTTTAATGGTATAAACATTGTAGAAAAGCCATCATGCCAAGATAAGGCACCAGGAAGACAACCTGGGGCAAAACACCCCTTGAAGAGATGGAGAGTGCAGCCGCTGAGGTCAAGAAAGGAAAGATGTCTATAATAGCAGCTGCGAGGGATATAATTATTGACAAGCCTGACAAGATATTGAGAAAAGGAGGTCTATTTTAAAAATGTGGAATATTGAAGCCAAAATCTTTAAAATGCAGAGAAGCTGCACAGCAGACACAGATGAGTGGCTAGTGCTGTCATTGGATGTGCTGTGGCAACTGCATGAACCTATGGAGAGGCGGCTCAGACGAAAGAACCAATCAGGCTGCTTCGTGCCACGGCATGTCAGAGCCATCCAGAATGGGTGTGGCCTAAGCCTTTATATTGACCAGTTCAGCCAAAGGTATTCAGGTTAAGTTGACTGAAGCGATCCCCTGATCAAAGCCACATACATTTTGAATGTGGAGGGGGTACGACCCACGTCCAAACTCCCTTGTAAGAAGGCGAGTAAACTCGATACTTCGCACAAATAGGGGTCCAGGCCTCGTGCAGCGCACCAGCCAGAAATTACCACCCATTTCTGAGCGTAGAGGCATCTAGTTGATAGCGTTCTTGCCTCATGGGGATGGCAAATTAATCGGTTTGCCTGCATGAGGAGATCTCTCCTCAGCGCCACCGCAGCTGTACCAGCATGGAGAACCATAACTGGGTCTTCCAGAGAGGGGTTATTAGTAGCACTACACACTTGCTCTCCCTGATCCATTTGATGACCTGTGGTAACATCGTGACTGGAAGGAATGCATTCAGTGGGCGGTTCGGCCAATCATGGGCAAGCACACCCCTGCTCTTCTGAGGCGAAGAGGTCGACCTCTGCCTCTGGGTGAAGAGACCATTCTCCTGGGGGAACATTGTCTCTGGATAACATATCCGCACCCTGGTTCAGGATGCATGGCACATGCACTGCCCTTAGGGAGCACAGGTTGTGCTGAGCCCATAAAATTTGTTTATTGGCCATGGCGTGCAGGTTGCTTGACCTGAGAACGCCCTGGCGATTTATATAGGACACCACTGCCATGCTGTCTGTCCGGACCAGGACATGGTGGCCTTTCATGTAAGAGAGAAAGGCTTTCAGCGATAGAGCAACTGCTCTCATCTCTTGACAGTTTATATGTAGGCGTTTCTCCAGGCTTTACTATGAGACGAGCCTGCCCTCGTAAAGGGCCCTCCAACCTAGGTTGGATGTATTTGTCGAGATCACTTTTCTCCTTTTAACCACACCCATACTAACTCCTGACTGATACCAGTCGTCCGCTTTCCAGGGAGCTAGGGCTCTGATAAAAAGTAAGTGGATCAGTTTACCCCCAGCTGGTTCACTTTACCCCCTTGATTTCTCTGGTCTGTCTCAGTTTACCCCTAAGCTGGGGTAAAGTGAGACACAAGACCACTTTTTAAAAAACAATCATATTTTCACTGCCCTTCGTCCTGAATACATTCAGATAATTTCCATTGGTAGAAAACATCCTGAATTAATGGGGAATGTATAAATCTTACTGATATATCATTTTAGCTCACTTAGAGGAGAGCAAATGTAAAAAATGTCTCACTTTACCCCACTCTCCCCTACATGTGTGAAGGTCTTAGGCTGTGAGTGAGTGTGTATTTATTGTATGTTTGCTGGTTTCTGGTCGTCCCTCAGGATGTGGCAGGATGCTACCAATTTTGCAGGTATATTTGAGCATTTGGCTTCTTCGCCAAGAATGAAACAGAGTTTTTGGGTCGGATTACAGGTGTTAAATTGGGGAAATATATTATTAATTTTGGGGTAATAGTGGTCTCTAATGTGTTCATTAGGGTGACCACCATCAAACAAACCAAATGTGGGACAATTATAAGTTTGTGTGGGACAATGTGAGACATGTTACCAACACTAAAACATACCCTGCAACTATTATATATATTATACAGACTCAAATAAAGAGACATTTTAGGGTAGGTTTTTTTTTGGTATGTCAGAAATACTACAGAAACTGAATAAAGTAATCCAATGTAAAATAATACTGGATAGTCTTTTTAGTCCAGACTGAATTAAATGCATAGGCTATTCATTCTAATTGCTTACAATTAATGCTATGTTGTTATGACAACTGAATTAATGACAGACACATATGGCTGCGTTCACTTTAAGAACTATAGCATGGATCCATTACTGTCTCATTGTAGTACTATCTGTCTGTCACACGCATTTGCTAATTAATAATGCTAATTTAAGACATAACCGACTGACTTTATGAGGTTACTCACCAAGACCAGAGTTTTGACATAATTTGCGTGTTTTTAACTGTTAAAGCGATATAATCCAGGGATAAAACTTTTGTTTCTGGCGAGCTGTTTGTGAGGCGGATTTAGGCTTTACTGTATGTGCACACAGTGAAAGACATCTGAGAGTGCGCGAGCACGGGATGGTTTAACGTTGCTTGAATGTTTAAACTGGTAAAACTTAAAAAGACGTGAAAATGATAAACGTGAGTTACGATCATAGGTTACGATGCAATGCTGGCCCGATTGTCCAAGTGAATATTCCGTGATGTCCCGACTCCTAAACGCGAGTGTGTATCGACACCTGCAACAGCGCTTGCCTAGTGCAGAGAGAGAAGACGCAGCAGCACGAAGTGCTGAAAACTACGCAGCAAAAGTAATAAGCAAAATGCTGTCTTAAAAAGGCAAAAGAACACATGCACGTTTTCTTAATATGATACGTTAATTAAAAAACCAATAGACTGATGAAAATGCGGGACATCTCCACAATATGTGACGTGCGGGACAAGATGTGAAAACGCTGTGCAGTACAACGCAAAGCGGGACGGGTGGTCACCCTAGTGTTCATATTTTGGGCATTCTGTGAGGAAGTGCAGCTCGGTCTCTGTCACTCCCAGGGTGCAGTGCGGGCAGAGTCTGTCCTCACGGGAGAGCCAGGTCTGTCTGCGCCGGCCCGTCTCGATGGCCAGGCTGTGCTCGCTGACTCTGAACATCGTCAGGGTTTTCCTGAGTCTCACATCACTCACTGTGCTCAGGTAGTTCGCAACGGTGTACTCTCGATTTAGTGCCGAATAACATTCCAGTTTGTGTTGGTTTTTAACCCCTTAACAGTCACCCCCCCTTTTGGCAATGGAGTGCAAATTGACCTTCCCATAATAAAATGGTTGTTGCTAATGAGTCCTTGTGACCACACACAAAACCAAGGTATCATTTAAAAGCTGACACTTGACAGTTTATTATGAAAGACATCAAATTGTTCTGAGCAATTACTAACAGAGAGAAAAATAAGCTCAAAAACAATGGACGAGAATTTTTTTTTGTATAATAATTTTTTATGAAAAAGAAAAATGCTAAAGGTAAATATATATGGGCCTGGAAACACAAGCAAACTAAAGCCATAGGTCTCAACAACGTATGTTTCAAATTTGAAGTTTATACAAGCAAAAATGAATTTTTTACAAAGATTTATTTCAGCATATATCTAGGCACCTATCCAAAAAGGCCACTTGGAGTCTCCAAAGGGACACTTGGTAACCACCTTTTACCATGAGCTAAAACAAGTTTGTTTGATCATTTCAATATGTTTTCTTATTACAATATGACAAAGCACAATATAATACTTTCTCTGGTATATTGCTTACCTCCTAAATGTTAATAAAAATGTGTGTGTTTGCATTTTTGGAAAGGGCCCCAAAAGGACCCCAAAGTGACACTTGGCAACTTACTTATAAAAAGTTTAACAAAGTCTTTGTTCACTACCATTCATTTAATGGTTAAGAATGACACATTATTTAGCAAATAAAACGTTTTTATTTATATATTTGTATACATCTACAAACAAACGTTTCTCTTAGTAATTAGCAATCAACACAGTAATAAACATTTCTCAAAAAGTGAACAGAAAAAGTTGATGTGCACAGGACTGTGACACTCACAGGAAGGACGAGGAACTGTTGAACAACAAACAGGAAAAGAAAAGAATTTTAGATTTCTTAACATTTTTTATAAATACACATTTATTCTCAAAATCAAATGACCATTCACAAACAACAATCTACTGCTACACCCACTCTATTGTAGCCCTGATTGGTAATTTGCAGTACCGGCTTTGAATATAAAATCTGTAAGGAACATTCTCACATACAGCAATTCACCTCCATAGCCCATCTATTGTTGCCCTGATTGCACATTTACACTACCAGTTTACAGATTTTATATTCAAAATCAAATTATCATTCAAATACAGCAATTCACCTCCATAGCCCATCTATTGTTGCCCTGATTGCACATTTACACTACCAGCTTATAATGCAGACTATAATCACACAAAAATAATGCCCTAAAATTCTATTTTTTTCTCACTAAACATTACTTGCTTCACATTATTTACTTACCACGAAGTCCTGGGCTGACTCTTTGAACCTCTGAAGGCTGTAGATGTTGCAGCAACTGTATGGACGCTTTGTCTGTTGTCCAGTGGCCTCTGGTACACTCTCATCATCATCGTCACTGTTGAATCACACAAAATGGGTTAGAAACACGGCTAACACAACTGATTATCTTACATATAAATTACATTTCGTTCTAAGAAAAGTTTTGTTTGAACTTCGTCTTGCGTTCTATATAAATAGTCTCTGGTTCTACATACAAAACAATAGCCTAATAGCTAGCGTTACACTTCTAATTCAGCGCTTGAATAACAAAGGAATTTCACTGCATTTCAATGTACTTATAAGGCCCAATAGTGCAGAAAATCAAAACTAAAAAGCAATGTAACAAACACACTAAAATGTTTAGACACTTACCGATCTAAAACTCGACCTGCCAAAAACATATCCTCTTCTTCAGAGACGCTGGATCATAGACTGCGCTGGATACAGAACTCTCCTCTGAATATTACACGTTTTCTTTATCACAGCTTCGCGGGAGTTATTCCATTGCAGCAGTAGGAGAAAGTAACTTCTGTCCGCGACGTGAACCCATTGCAGCAGGGCGAATGTAAACAAAGCGAGTGAACGCCAGCCAGCAGGTGTAGCATACGCACAACCGGCACATCCGGGAACTTAACTGTCAATTTTGTCCCCGCCCCCTTTTGGGGGAAAACAAACTAGACTCCCCATAGACTTCAATACAAAATAACAGTAAAAACTAACGTCCGTACACAGCTTACAGGCGTAAATAAGTTAAGAAATCATTTATATAAAACATGTCAAGTAATTATATGTCCACTCTGCCTGCCATAGTGCGTGAAAAATACATACACAAACTTAATTTGGCCAATTTAAAAACATGTCCCTTTATCAGCGTCAAATTGGGGTAACAACCCCACCCAGTGGCCAGAGGTGTCTTACCCGGACATTTACTTTTACCTCGTCGAGTCACTCACGAGGTAAGAGAGTTAATGATTTTATTTCGCGTTTTAAAGTAAAAAAAACGTAATGTATATCTCATGAATTAATGATTATGATGGCAGGTAGCCTGGGCTAGTTGATAACGGGCATAAAAAATGTATTTTTCACGCTTTATGGCAGGTAGGCTGGACATCCGGTGTATATAAGTGATTTCTTAAGTTATTTACGCCCGTCAGCTGTCTACGGACGTTGGTTTTTGCCGTTATTTTGTATTGAAGTCTATGGGGAGTCTAGTTTGTTTTCCCCCAAAAGGGGGCGGGGACATTCTATGATGACGCGGCGCCGGTAGTGCGTATACGCACAACCGGCACATCCGGGAACTTAGCTGTCAATTTTGTCCCCGCCCCCTTTTGGGGGAAAACAAACTAGAATCCCCATAGACTTCAATACAAAATAACGTCAAAAAGCAACGTCCGTACACAGCCGACAGGCGTAAATAACTTAAGAAATCATTTATATAAAACATGACAAGTAATTATATGTCCACCCAGCCTGCCATAGTGCGTGAGAAATACATACACAAACTTAATTTGGCCAATTTAAAAACATGTCCCTTTATTCTCCCAGCGTCAAATTGGGGTAACAACCCCACCCAGTGGCCAGAGGTGTCTTGCCCGGACATTTACTTTTACCTCGTCGAGTCACGAGGTAAGCGAGTGAATGATTTTATTTCGCTTTTTAAAGTAAAAAACCTTAATGTATATCTCATGAATTAATGATTATGATGGCAGGTAGCCTGGGCTAGTTGATAACGGGCATAAAAAATGTATCTTTCACGCTCTATGGCAGGCAGGCTGGACATCCGGTGTATATAAGTGATTTCTTAAGTTATTTACGCCTGTCGGCTGTGTACGGACGTTGGTTTTTGCCGTTATTTTGTATTGAAGTCTATGGGAAGTCTAGTTTCTTTCCCCCAAAAGTGGGCGTGAACATTCTATGATGACGCAGCGCCGGTTGTGCGCATTGAGCAGAAGAGCCTGGGTGTCATGACAACCTCGTCACGTGTGCGTAAATTTCCATGAAGCAAATAGTTGCGCACACAAAGAAACACTGTTATAAACGCGAGATTATGCAAGATCCGCACATGGTCGTATTCGTTATGGTATAGGCTTCAAATGGGTGACAACAGAAAAGTTTCCCATTGCTATTGGTTTATTTTTTTACCACACATATTAGCATTATGCATGATCACACATCACCAAAAGCGCCTGACATCCTTCAATCTTTTCTATAATTACATGGCCAGTTTTCATCGGACATCTTCTGGACCTATCTCATTCATTTCCAGACACTCTACTAAAAACACCGATATGTTGTTTTCATTGAATAATGCGCTAGATGTGGAGAATTCGTCGAATAAACAGGACAACGCCCCATGTGATTAGCTAATGTCAGAATGTAAACCTGTTTCAGTTTGTAACTGTTTTCTTTATTTCACATGTAAAGAAAACATCTTAAAGATGTTTGTTTAACTTTTTGATTCAGTTTTAAATGTTCTGTTGGTTGTATTTTATTCCAGCTTTTGTGTAGTGTTAAAAAACTGAAACAAGAAGTGCTTCTGGACCAGTGTTGTTTACATCTTGTGAAATATCGAGAGTGAGCCGAACGAGAAGCTGTAGCCAGCGGGAAGAGTGTGCAGAGTCTCTAAGCACGAGAAGCTGTAGCCAGCGGGAAGAGTTCGATTGTGTATTTGCTTTCTGTTTAATGATTTTCTGAGTTAAGCTATTTCGAGCACCGAGTGCGCTGTGGGGAGAGTCCAAATTTCAAATAAAAGTGCACGAGCCCCAGATATCGCCGACCCTGTGTCTCCTTCCATCACCCACACTTTACCCAGAACCTGGGAAACATCACACTTTTAATGCATAAATGTTACAATGCATTTTTACATTTAAAATAATAATATTTCTGTATAATTTATAAGCGTGTTTACCCATTGGGACTCACTTTAGGTGACACAAGTCCCAAAGAGTCTGTTTGTATTCAGGTTTAAGTCCCCACTGAATGAGCACATACAGACATGCACACACAAACGCACATTTGTGCATGCACAAACCAT
This sequence comes from Cyprinella venusta, assembly GCA_038021265.1. Taxonomy (NCBI): domain Eukaryota; kingdom Metazoa; phylum Chordata; class Actinopteri; order Cypriniformes; family Leuciscidae; genus Cyprinella; species Cyprinella venusta. The sequence goes on along the minus strand of CM075863.1, from coordinate 56,229,137 downwards.
AGACTGTCACAAACACACAAAATATGCATACACACTCTCCAAATTCACACATATTTTATTGTTGCAGCCATTAATTTAAAATAAAAATGTTGTTGTGGCATATTGGAGTACCCTTAGTTATTGTGCATTTTGTCTACCTGTTACAACCTACCCCAGTGGTGGGGTAGGTTGTAACAAAAGACCACCTTGTATTCACGATCATCTCACAAAGTCTGTTTTGAAGAAATTTAAATTGTTGCAATTTGTAGTAGACAATTTTGGTAGATTTACAATGCTAATAACCATGGAAATGTGTCATTACAGTCGGTAAATATCTCTTAACAACACAATCCTTTCTGTTAAAAAAGTATTTGGTAAGAATATATTCTATATTAACAATGCATTAAATCACATTACACATTAATTAACCACAATAAATAAAACAAATTAAGTGATGTCTCAAGTCAAGTGAATAGGCTTTATGTCGAGCGTCACGTGACCAAACCGGAAAACGGGTCTCATCGCATCCGCTTGTCAGAGAAAGCGTTGACGGCCGTAAGTACTGACTACGATATCTATGGATTTGTAAGGTAATCAGCTAACCTACCTATTTCACTTTGTTATTGCCGCTTTATTCCATTTAAATATCTAAACGTTACTGTGAAGAATAAAAAATATAAAACGTTTAAATATCAATCTTCACATGTGAGGGATATTGGTTATGCTAATCTTTGATCGCTCCTTTTAAGTTATCTTGATTAAAACCGCAAAAAATTTCATGAAGCACATAAAAGATCTGGACCGGAAGCGATGAGACCCGTTTTACAGAGAATGCGGAAGTAAGTTGTGCATAAAGCCTATTACAAGTCATTGGACAGGCGTCCAATCACAACTGACTTCCGGAAAAGGGGAGTCCCGCCCCTTGACTGTCAAAAATAACATTTGTTTGAGCGAGCAAAAGCAGCAGGGAATCGACAGTAGGGAGTGATCATTTTCCTATTTTATGCACAATCAGAATGAGGGTGGGAAACCTGTCTGGAGAGGGAAGAGGGAGATGGGTATTCAGTAAGGCTAATTGGGACAAATTTAAGGAGTTATGTGAGGAAAGGTTAGCTGGGGAGGTTCAAGATATGGAGAGTGAAAGAGAGTATAGTACGTTCATAGATATTATTAAAAAAGTGGCAGATGAAACTATTCCTAAGAGTTCTGGGAGAAGGAGAAGGAAAGCGGTTCCATGGTGGACAAAGGAATGTACTGAAGTAATTAAAGGACAACTCCGGTGCAAAATGAATCTTTGGTCTAATTACACATTGCTACCTATTCAACCGTTATCTGAGATTTGTTTTCATGATTACCGAATGTAAATAGTTTTATCTCTAAAAACAGTTTAGCCTATAACGCTAGTATAATGCTAGTCTATTGGGCATAGAGTAATGACAAATAAAAATTGCTTGTTATTACCACTAACAAGGCTCAAAATAGCCCCACAGTAACACGACAGCATAATAAGGGTCCCTAGATTCAAACCGAAGCATTGAGAACTTTGTCATTGTCCATACAGTTTAATAAAAAGACATTTTAGACACACAATCAACTTCGCGAAAACAGGAAGAAGCCATCTTTGAAAAATAGTCTCTACCAGTCGATGTACGAACGCCGATCCATGTGCGCCGGTGAGATGTGAATAAGGTGATAATGTGAGTGTGAACAGTAGGCTACGTGTACATATTGAAGAGAAGAAAACGTTTCGTGTTTGTGTTTCTTCCGAAAACAACGGACCATATGATAGGATAATTCTCCACAGTTCAGCGCACTTGGATCGGCGTTCGTAGATCGACTGGTAGAGACTATTTTTCAAAGATGGCTTCTTCCTGTTTTCGCGAAGTTGATTGTGTGTCTAAAATGTCTTTTTATTAAACTGTATGGACACTGACAAAGTTCTCAATGCTTCGGTTTGAATCTAGGGACCCTTATTATGCTGTCGTGTTACTGTGGGGCTATTTTGAGCCTTGTTAGTGGCAATAACAAGCAATTTTTATTTGTCATTACTCTATGCCCTATAGCTAGCATTATACTAGCGTTATAGGCTAAACTGTTTTTAGAGATAAAACTATTTACATTCGGTAATCATGAAAACAAATCTCAGATAACAGTTGAATAGGTAGCAATGTGTAATTAGACCAAAGGTTCATTTTGCACCGGAGTTGTCCTTTAAAGTCAGAAACAGGGCGTTTAGAGTGTTGAGACGTACTCATAATTTTGAGCATTTAATTCAATATAAAAGGTCTCAAGCACTTGTAAGGAAAACTGTACGACATGCTAAGAGGAAATATTGGCGTGAGTTCTGCAGCTCAATAGGAAGACAGACACCTGTGGGAGAAGTGTGGGGGATGATTAAGAAGATGAGCGGAATAAGGAGGGAATGGGACTATCCTGTACTGGTCAGTGGGGAGGAGAAGGCAGTAAAGGATGTAGAGAAGGCAGAGATGATGGCTAAAGCTTTTGTGGCAATACATAGCTCTGACAACCTGGAGGACAAGTGGAGGAGAGGAAGAGAAAATAGATTAAAGGCATATCCTAGGATCTTAGAAAAAAGGGAGGAAGTAGAAGATGAACTGAGTGCTCCATTTTCTAAGGCAGAAATGGAAAGAGCTATTGCTAGAACAGGTTTGACGTCACCAGGAGAGGATGAAATGTGCTATATTATGTTTTCAGGTATGAGTGAGGTAGCATTAGGTAGACTGCTTAGGCTATATAACAGAGTTTGGGAGGATGGGCAGCTTCCAAAGAGCTGGAAGGAAGCAGTTGTAATTCCAATTAGGAAGCCAGGGAAGGACCCGACAAAACCTACCAGCTATAGGCCAATAGCGTTAACATCGCATGTATGTAAAGTTATGGAACGAATGATAACGGATAGACTTGTTTATTTTTTGGAGAAGAGGGAACTACTTACATCATGTCAAAGTGGATTCAGGAAGGGGAGAGGAACAATGGACCCAGTGTTATGCCTAGAAGACGAAATAAGGAAAGCCCAGGTCAATAAAGAAACAGTTGTAGCAGTTTTTTTTGATGTGGAGAAAGCCTAACATGATGTGGAAAGAGGGACTGATGATTAAACTGGAAAAAATGGGTATAGGAGGTAGAGCTTTTAACTGGGTGAAGGATTTCCTGTATGGACGATCCATACGAGTGAGAGTTGGAAAAGAAATATCTGGCAGTTACCTAATAGAAAATGGGACCCCTCAGGGAAGTGTGATTAGTCCTTTGCTCTTCTCCATCATGATAAATGATGTGTTTTCAGATGTAGGGCCTGGAGTTGGAAGATCCTTATTTGCTGATGATGGGGCGATGTGGAAAAGGGGAAGGAACATAAAGCATACAGTAAGAAAGGTTCAGGAAGCAATAGAGCTAGTAGAGCGGTGGTCACTGAGATGGGGTTTTAGATTTTCAAGGGAAAAAACGCAGGTGGTTTTCTTTACAAGGAAAAAGGTGGAAGAAGAGATTAATCTTAAATTATATGGACATGTTCTGGAGAGGGTCGAGTCCTTTAAGTTTTTGGGAATGGTGTTTGATGCTAGGTTGACAAGGGCCGGCCACATTGAGAAAGTTTTAGTTAAATGTAAAAAGGTGTTAAATGTGATGAGGTGTTTGGTAGGAGTGGACTGGGGCGCAGATAGAAAAGCAATGAAGAGGATATATGGGGCACTGATTAAATCAGTGATAGATTACGGAAGTACAGCATACAGAGATGCAGCTAGAACAACATTGGCCAAGTTGGATGTGGTGCAAACACAAGCATTAAGGTTATGTACGGGGGCGTTTTGCACATCATCCGCAGTCGCAATGCAAGTAGAAATGGGTGAGATGCCACTACAATTAAGAAGGGAACAACTCACAGCCAATTATTGGGCAAACCTGCAAGGGCAGGGTAGGTCTCACCCCACAAGAGCAGTTTTGCAGTTTTGTTGGGAACATGAAAAGGTTAAAATTCAGAGTTTTGGATGGATGTGTGATACTATTGGGAAAGAGATGGGATTAGAGAGAAAGGAATTTAGCCCAACAGTTCCGCTGCCAGTCAGACCACCTTGGCTTCTTAGGCAGCCTAGTGTGGACCTTGAGATTTTAAATACCCACTCAAGAAACAGAGCGGAGGTGGATATATGTCAAATATTTTGTGATAGGATGAGTGACAGGTATGGGGAATATTTGGTCATATTTACAGACGGATCTAAAGACCCTGAGTCGGGAAAAGCTGGAGCTGCTTTCAGTGTACCAAAGATGGGGGTGGAAATGAAGAAAAGAATCTCTGATAGTTTATCAGTATTCACAGTGGAATTGGTAGCTGTTTGGTTGGCATTGAATTGGGTTGTAAAACCAGAAAAGGCTGTCATATGTTCAGACTCAAGTGCAGTTCTGAATAGTTTGCATTCCTTTAAATCGCAAACTAGACAGGACATAATATATGAAATACTAGAACTTCATACACGGATTTGGCAGATGGGGATAACGATAAAGTTCACATGGGTTCCAGCACATGTAGGAGTGAAGGGTAATGAAGTGGTAGATAGATTGGCAAAGCAAGCGAGTAAACAAGAAGAGGTTGAAGTAATTACAATAAGTAAAGCTGAAGCGAAAGCACAAATCAGGTCAAAGATCAATAAAAAGTGGCAGGCACACTGGGATGCGGAGAAGAAGGGAAGACATTTATGTAACATTCAACAAAAGGTTGGGACAGAGAGGGTCACCGGAAGGAAGCAAAGGGAAGAAATTATCCTCACAAGATTAAGAATAGGACATTGTGGGTTAAATAAATATTTACATATTGTAGGTAAGCATGAATCGGGAAGGTGTGAATTTTGTGAAAATAATGAAACTGTGGAACATGTGATCTTTGAATGTCAAAAATATGAGAGGGAAAGGGAAAAGATGAAAGAGGGCATAAGAAGGTTAGGGGGGCAAGGGAATTGTAATGCCTAACCAGCAGAGGGAGCCCTCACCGGAGTACTGACTGTGTTCCACTCCCTCTGCTTCTTCTACACTCACTTCCTGTTTCAGTGCTATTTTACCAGGGACCATTCCATTACTCATTGCGAAGTATTGCCAGTTTACCTGCCTTACCGAGCGTTACTACCTCTTGATCCTGCCTGTCTATCTGTGTATGATTCTGCCTGGTTATTCTGTTCTTCGATTCTCTGGATTATCCCCTCTGTTTTGGTTGCCTGTTCGGACTGATGTTTTTGCTTGGACCTTTTGCCTGCTTACTCACTCTGGCCTTTTGGAACTCCCCTTTGTATATTGAAAGATCTGACTGCTACCTTGGTTTTGACCCTCTGCCTGCCGTATCATATTAGTTTGTGGAAACTGTCTTAAATAAACTCCCGCATATGGATTCTAAACAAGCCTCAGCGTCTCCATTACAGGAGGAATACACTAAGGGAATTGCTGGGGAAATCAGTAAATGGTATGAGTGCATTGGTATTACAATTCTTAAAAGAAACAAGACTGGCAGAAAGGATTTAGGTGAATATTTTTTTTTTTCAAGAAGGAAAAGAGGAAAGATAATAAAAAGTTAATTTTAGTTAGATGGGTTATGTAGGTATTTATTTTATCTCCGGTCCACACTCCAGTATAGTAGGTGGCGGTAATGCACCTTAAATGTTGGATGCCAACCGCTGTAAAACGACAAAGAAGAAGAAGAAGAAGAAAAGCAGCAGGCTAGAGCAGATCAAGCGTGAGAGAGCGTGTGGAATGATCATACGCGCGCGCGAGGAGATGTCATGAGCTTGTTAGGCGCTCGCTTTGTGTCATTCGATTCCTAACCAAGCTTAAAGACGTGTTAACGTGCGTGTGGAGAACGTCTGTACGTTTTAACTAACGACTGCCTATCTGGACGACGTCTGCCCGTCTTAACGTCTGGAGCTAGGCTATCTCCATTCAGCTTTTTTTAATTATTATTATTCAGCCAATGACGTCTTTCTGACGCCACAGGCCATCCATAGTGCGCTGTAATCTGCGGCGCTTCTGTCTGACAAAGACAGCGTTTTGTATGATATAATCAGCCCCAGCCTTTTCTTCAAAGTTCAGCCCATCTATTGAAGTAGATGGAAAGACATAGTAGACTGTCGATCTGAATGGCGATCCGTCTTATGTTCTGGTTTTCTATCGTTGTTAGGACTATGTTGTAGCCTAGCATTTCGTTTTCATATAAGAGGGCCAAGCATTTTTTATTATGATCTGAGAAACAGACATCTCACCAAAACAACGTAGGCCTATTATTACTGAAGTAGCTAGATAGTCCATCATACAAACTAGACCACAGCATTACAAATATAATAATGTTTCGTTTTGAGTTCCCAGAAGTTAAACATTATGTGAATTTAAAGTGACTGCGTTATAAATTGAAATATAGCTACCCTAAATATATATACCGTTGTTGGTTCCAATGACATGCTACATTTTAATGTTTTAATGACAGCAAGCATTTCTTGGCTATAAATTTTGCATTTCACCAATGAAGGGGAATGTAAAGCATTAAATCAACCAATGATCAGCCAGTTCTCTGAAGTAGCTCAGAGGTGCATCTCATGAAGCTTCATCTGGCAAGAAAGAGCACAACTCTTATCACAACTCTTAACACATTCAGATAATGGAAGAACAACAAGGAAACAAACAGGGTGAACAGCCAGGAAGAAGAGGAAGGATGGTGGAAGGGTACGGAGGCAAACAGAGGAAGAGGTCAAGATTGTAGACATGTTTCTAATGAAATAACGGTCACTATTGCGGACCATGTTCTCAGTCATGACCTTACTACGACTGAGGTGGGTCAACAGGGACAGCCGAATGTTGGGAGGACAAAGACAACAGTGTCTTCAGTCATTCTAACGTTTGTAGACAGAACAGGTGTGTAATCAGACATTGTGTTCTGTACTGTAATACTGTATACGTACTGTATTACAGTAGGCCTAGTCCACTTTAATTTTACATTATACATAAATATACTTTATAGAGACAATGTAACACACACACACACACACACATGTGTCTAAATATATATATATATATATATATATATATATATATATGTATGTATGATTGTATGTCATTGTGATATAAAGAAAAAGACAAGACAATATAAATCGTAGCCTAAAAAAAATACTGAACAAGTACACTTTCATATCGACAACATCAATAAGCATTTTGAATATCTTGTTTGTGAGCAATGACACAAGAACTATTCATTGGTACTGATATGTTTATTGACATAAATACCACTTTTGAGAGAACTAAGTATTTGAGGAGGTACAGGCTTTTGCAGGCAATCCATGTGGGACTGCTAGTATTAATTATTTTGAGAAATGCATTTACTGGTTTGCAAATCTTAAGGATGATTCAAGAAACTACCAAAGTGACTGAGAAAAACTGTAAAATGACATTGAAGGTAGTATGTGCAAAGGGATTTAGTGAATGGGTGAACATGATCTCATCAAGTACAATGTTCCTGAATCAACATCCTTTTTGATCATTGAGCAATATATTACAGCTAGGTTTGAGGAATAATTTTACAGTTAATGTCAATTTTCAGGATATAACCAGCAGTGCCTAAGTGTAACCCCTCACACCCAGGTCCTACTCGCCCTGCTCCGAGCGGGCCTCGAACCCGGGTCTACGGCATGAGAGTCAGGCGCTCTAACAAGGAGGCTGAAGACTGCAGCCTCTAGCATCTGTTACTAGAGCGTCTATTGAGATCGGGGAGTGAGGTTTACCCGCACAGCAACTACTAGCTGGCCTCCGTTACATAAGCTCCAGGTAAAAGCTCCAGGTTTACACAACCTATGAATGTTTGATTGTCGGCCTAGACAATTTATTTATTATCAGAGGAGTTTTCGCAGGAGTTTCATCAGTCGCTACATAAAAAGAGCATACTTTGTTCTCTTTCTTTATAATCTATTCACACTTTAAATAAAATAGTTTTGTTTGTCATAGAGGAAAGAGTGAATCCAAACTGTTCTGTGTGGGTCAGTAATTTCCTATTTAGAAAGTGGAGATGGTCAAATAAATGCTGCTCTGCTGCCACCTACTGATTAAAGTGTTCGTCTCATCTTATTCTGTTTAAAGTGTTTGTTTTTCCTGCAGGTGAAAACTATATGCAGCGTTTGCTCCTCTTACTGTATTTATTTGGGCTGTCAACTGTTTTGCCTGACTTGGGCAAGATTTTTGTATGCTCTCAACAGTAGCAAAAAAAGTGTAGTATGACTAGACGACATTTATAGGCTTTATAAAAACTTTAGTAGCTCTATTAAATAGTACATTTATGTTAAAACATTTTTAAATTGAATGATTAATTACTTGTTCAGAATAAGAATAGCAGTAGCCTGATCCAAGCAATCACAGGCTAACTAATTTTAGTTTAAAGTCCAATAAACTGTAAAATGGTTTCTGAATGGTTAATTAATGCTGGATGCAGCATCTGTAAGTGAACTCGAGGCATGCAGACCATTGCTGCAGAGCATTAACACATCTGAAACACATGATAAGAATTTTTCTAGCCCATTTTATTTTTTATCTCCGAAGATCGAATAATCAAAATACATGCCATAGACTTTTATTAAAGTTATCTATCATTGGGATGCCAAATGTATCGTACATTACCAGACATTCAGCATTATAGAAATAAGTGCATCATTATGGAAGCCCGTTTCCGCCACAGTTGAGTAAAAAAGTATAATTCTGTAAGTCATAATAATGAGAAACTTTCTCATAATTATGACTTAGTTTCTCATTATATTGAGAAAGTTTCTCATAATTATGACTTAACATCTCGTAATAATGACTTAACTTCTCGTAATAATGAGAAACTTTATTTATTTATTTATTTAAAACTTTTCTCATTATTACGAGAAGTTAAGTCATTATTACGAGATGTTAAGTCATAATTATGAGAAAGTTTCTCATTATTACGAGATGTTAAATCATAATTATGAGAAAGTTTCTCATTATTACGAGATGTTAAGTCATAATTATGAGAAAGTTTCTCATTATTACGAGATGTTAAGTCATAATTATGAGAAAGTTTCTCATTATTACGAGAAGTTAAGTCATTATTACGAGATGTTAAGTCATAATTATGAAAAACTTTCTCATTATTATGACTTAATATCTCATTATAATGAGAAACTTTCTCAATATAATGAGAAACTAAGTCATAATTATGAGAAACTTTCTCATTATTATGACTTAATATCTCATTATAATGAGAAACTTTCTCAATATAATGAGAAACTAAGTCATAATTATGAGAAACTTTCTCATTATTATGACTGCTGAATGTGCAGTCCCTGTCAAAGAAATCTGGACTTATATACGATCACATCCTGGATAAGGGGATAGACATTCTCTGTCTAACAGAGACATGGCAGCTGCCTGGAATATACTCATCCCTCAATGAGGCCTGCCCACCCGGGTACAAATATCTTCATAAGGCTCGTACAACTGGCCGTGGTGGGGGCCTAGCTGTTTTACATCGCAGCAACATTGAGTTATCCCCTATGTCTATGCCCAGTTTTGGCTCATTTGAAAGTCTGGTTTTCAGTTGCAAAAAAGCCTTTTCAGCAATAATAGCCCTCGTTTATCGCCCTCCCAAACCACAATCAACCTTCATTTCTGACATTCATGATTTCTTAATCTCACTCTGTACATCGCACTCAAATATTCTGGTTATTGGTGATTTCAACATACACATGGACTCCAAAAACTGTAAACTGGCCTTAAATTTCAAGCAAACCCTGGACTGTCTTAACCTTCAACAGTTTGTGGATGTCCCCACACACAATAGAGGGCATACACTCGACCTTGTCATTACAGACTCCCTCTCAGTTTCAGGACTTCGGGTGTATGACGTGGGTGTCTCCGATCACCTGGCGGTTACATTTGAAGTCCCACTACTAGTTCCTCCCACCAAACCAAAACGTGTTATGACCTTCAGGAACATCATGAACTTGGACGCTACCTCACTCAGTGAATATTTACAGCATCTCTCCCCCCCTCCTAACTCATCTGCTGACGACTTAATGGACTACTACAATACCAGTCTCACCTCAATTCTGGACTGCATTGCTCCATTAAAAACCCGGACAGTCACGTTTACCCGCTCTGCTCCCTGGTTTACAAACGAGCTGAGAGAGATGAAGAGGTTTGGCCGTGTCCTGGAGCGTGCATGTAAAACATCTGAATTGACGGTGCATAAGTTGGCCTACCGGGAACATCGTAGGGCTTATGCCAAAGCACTCTCCAAGGCTAGGTCAGAACATTACTCAACACTTATAAACAACGATACTGGTAACTCCAAAAAACTGTTCTCCACAATAAATCAGATCATCAAACCTCAGATCTCTCCATTCTATAGTCCAAACGACTTAAACTGCAATCGGTTTCTTGATTTTTTCACATCAAAAATTGACAATATTCGCTCCTCATTTCCACTTCTAAATATCACTTCACTAGATCTACCCGTTACACCAATTGCTCAAACCCTATCAAAATTGTCACCCACAACGCAGCAGGAGGTCGAAAACATCATTCATAAATCCAAAACATCCACTTGCCGCCTCGATCCCTTCCCATCGTCTCTGCTTAAAACCCATACTAGCTCTATCAGTTCCCTCATAACCAAAATAATAAACATGTCCGTAGAGACGGGCTATGTTCCTAACTCCCTCAAAATTGCTCTTATCAAACCCCTCCTCAAAAAACCCACCCTGGACCCCACACTGTTGTCAAATTACAGACCAATTTCAAATCTTCCTTTCATTTCCAAACTCCTGGAAAAAGTTGTTTCCATCCAGCTCCAAAATCATCTCAAATCAAACAGGTTATACGAGAAATTTCAATCTGGTTTTCGTCCATCCCATAGCACAGAAACAGCTCTTATCAGAGTCACCAACGATTTGCTTATGGCTTCTGATTCTGGCTCCACATCCCTTCTCATTCTTCTCGACCTCTCTGCTGCGTTTGACACTGTAGACCATCACATTCTCTTGCACCGACTTCAACACTTCACAGGTCTCTCTGGTACTGCCCTAAAATGGTTTCACTCCTATCTCACTGATAGAACCGAGTGTGTAGCTCTGGGGTATGTAAAATCCAGACCCCACTCTGTCATCAGTGGGGTCCCTCAGGGCTCCGTACTCGGTCCGACCCTCTTCAACATTTACATGCTCCCCTTGGGTCGTGTCATCAGCAAGCATGGAGTAAATTTCCATTGCTATGCTGATGACACACAACTCTACCTTCAAGTTATTCCCTCTAGTTCCCCCTCTGTCACGGCTGCACGCCTTAGCTCCTGCCTGGAGGAGATAGAGGCATGGATGAGTCAAAACTTCCTGCAGCTAAATGGCTCCAAAACAGAGGCCATTCAAACCGGAACTGCTCATCAACTCCGCTCCTCTCCAATCACCTCTGTTTCATTTTTTGGACACACCACTCCCCTCTCTTCCACTGTTACTAACTTAGGGGTAAAATTTGACCCCCACCTTTCATTTGACAGTCATGTCACCACTATCTGCAAAACTGCATTCTTTCACCTACGCAATATTTCCAAACTGCGCCCCTCCCTCTCCCTTTCTGCTGCAGAGAAGCTTGTCCATGCTTTTGTGTCCTCCAGGTTGGATTACTGTAACGCACTCCTCATCGGGATTCCTGGCAGGAGCCTTCAAAAGCTCCAGTATGTTCAGAACAGCGCTGCCAGGGTCCTGATGGGGGTGCGTAAACATGAGCACATCACCCCCATACTTCATTCACTGCACTGGTTACCCATTCAGTCACGCATAGAATATAAGGTTCTCCTTCATACCCATCACTGTCTGCACGGTGTGGCCCCCACTTATCTCACCGAGCTGCTCACTCCTATTTCATCAACCAGAACCCGGTCAGGCCAACAGCACCGCTTGGCTATGCCCAGGACACGGCTCAAAACTATGGGCGACAGGGCCTTTCAAGTCGCTGCTCCCTGCCTGTGGAACGCTCTCCCAGACCACCTTAGAGCCCCGCAGAAAGTAGAGGCATTTAAAAAAGGACTAAAAACTCATCTTTTTACACAGGCTTATTTTAATGGCTAATGCCTGTTTTTAATTCCGCTTTCTTACATATTCTGTTTTTACTGTATTTACTGTAAACTTATGTCTATTTTTAACTATGTTTTACTGTAGCACTTTGAGATTTGGTGTCAAATGTAAAGTGCTTTATAAATAAAATGTATTATTATTATTACTCACAGAATTATATTTTTTTACTCAACTGTGGCGGAAACGGGCTTCCATACATCATAGTCCTACATAAAATGTGCCAAAATAAGTCACGTTTGTAAACTTAGATTGTGGCAGACGTGCAGACGTTCAGATGTTAAGACGTGTAGTCGTTCAGACGTACAAACGTTAAGACGGGCAGACGTTCAGACGTAATCCACACGTTAACTTTTAACGTGACGCCACCGTGACGTCTGCATTGATCAACAGCTACACGTTATTGACGTGTCTACGTGACGTGATATTTGCGTGTACGTCTCCATATAAAACAAATGGAGACGTACACGCACGTATTCACGTGTGTTATCTGTCTTGCTTGTCAGGCTCGTCGCCGAATGGAACATTCCGAGCGCCATATGTATGAGCTCGCGAGTCCCCGTTTCCTCGCGCGTGGATCTGTTTTCCTCTCGCGAAAGTCATTTACCGCGTGCGCCAGCATCGGTTGTGTGCTCGGTTCTTTTTGACTTTGATTTGCCGCCATAGCATGTAACTAATACATTTTTAACTAGCAGAATAATAATGCATCACGATGCACATTGTTGACTGCTTGAATGTTGTGAGAAATGTGTGTGATCTATGTTATGTACTTGTATAACATGATCTTAACTAAATGCTCCTTGAGAGATTAATAAAGTTGATAAAAAAGTAAAGTAAATAGTCTCACTTTTAGTTACGTCTTAACTATTATAATATCTCGAATGGAAAAAACATGAACTTTAACCATTGGCTTTACTTTTTCAATCAGCTGTCAATTCAGCGTGAGCATAGCATTAGTACCTCAGCTCCACCCGCGTCCCGCCTCTTTGCCCATTTTAATTTATCCGGTAGTGACGAGGTGACGCACTGCCAAGATGGCGACGGCCGGCCCCGCCCACTTTAGGCTTCAAAAACGCTCTTCAGAAACCTATGGGTGACGTCACGGACACCACGTCCATATTTTTTACAGTCTATGGTAGAAATTCATACAGCCCTTCCTACCTCTCTGTGATCTGCTCTGCAGCGGAAGCCTGAAATGGCTTCACTGGTGCAGTTTCAGGTTCTGCAGTCAGTGTGGACTTTTTAAGGTTTTGGACCAGCTGTGGAAGGGCAGAGAGAGTGACATACATTTCTCCACTAAGAAACTATGTAGCTCCTTCACATTGCTCAAGGACCTGTGTCAACTCCTCACTGATGTGCCACTGCTCTGGCTTTAGTAGTGGTGTTTACCTCTTGGATTGACAGTTGGATCGGAGAGAGCTGCAGTCACAGGCCATCGCTGTTCCATGAGTCTTGATAACATATGATACGTACTGTTCCACCGGGTACTGACATCCTGTATCAACATGAGTGGTGGCTTTCCCATCTGCTGTTGTTTTTCTTTGAGCTTAGTGCAGGCCAGTTCACTCTTCTTGAAGTGTTCCACTAGGCACCTAGCAGAACCCACACAACTAGCAATTGTTTTATTGTTTTTGAGTGTGCTCTGCACAACTAAATTTAAAGTATGCCCTGCACATCTCACAGAAGCCCACCCATGCCTCTCTCTAAGAATTCTTGCTGCTGCCACCACATTGGCCCCATTGTCATGGACAACTGCCTTTGCCTTGTCAAAGAATCTCAAATTTGGCAGTTGTCTCCTCTAGCCAGTCTGCAATGTTGGCTGCAGTGTGTCTCTCTTGTAGGGGCATTGTGGTTAGGGAGAGGGACTTCATCTCCCAATCTTCCCCCAAGAAGTGGCATGGCACCCCCAGGTAGGCCTCTGTTGCCACACTGGTCCACAGGGTTTCCGCGGGGTCTTAAAAAGTCTGAAATTCTCTGAACTTTAAATTTAAGGCCTTAAAAATTCTTAAAAACGGCTAGATTTTCATCTGAGGTCTTAAATTTGATTTAGTCAGGTCTTAAAAGGATTTTATCCTCGTTCATTTGCCAAAACTCTGGCCGCAGAAAGTTATTACAAAGTAGCAAAAAAGTATTGAGTCGTAGCCTACAAAGCGGAGCTCTAGTGCAGGTGTTCAAATGGTTCAAACACAGCACCAGTGCTAGCATTAGCTCGTGGTTTGATACGAGGTAGCTTGCCAAGAGGCCGTTCATACACCAGGTCTGCGGGCTCAAGTTCATTCAAATATAGACGTGTCGCATCCACAGCGAGATTGAAAAAATCTCACCATTTCAGATTCAGAATGCCGCAAACGAACCGAAGAACCAACCAATCAGCCCCTTCCGTAACAACACTGAAAGCTCAGTCAACATGAAGGATCGCGGTGCACCCGAACACTACCGCCGTTTTTCTCTTCTCCGTGAATAAATCTTGTAGAAGACCTAACGTTACAGCAAGCGTTTCTCGGTGGTGGAAATCCATTGGCTACTAAAACGTCTTTGTCGTTATGGAGAGCGCAGTGCATGGTTGCTTAGCAATGACAGACGCAACAGGAAAATCGGCCCAAATTTTACCATTAATAATAAGAGATAAGGGGATGTGAATGTCAGTAATTTATCATTTTTTGACTCAATCTTTTTATACAAGATTATTTGAAGGCTGAAATACGTGAGGTTTATCTGTTTATAAAACTATTTTTGTGAAGACTTTATTTTAACTAGACTTAACCTGTTGCAAGACACTCCTTTAAAATCTGGCCATCATTTTTAATTGTATTTTAATGTTTATGTAAACAAAAAGTGCATATTCATGCTAATTTTATTTGCTGGGTTTAGACAAATATTTGGCAAATTGATTTCATAGTAATCATGAAATGAAATGTTCGTGCCATTCATCTCTGGGTATGATCAACTAAAATCAACTATAATTGTGTTTTTACAGTATAAAATGCAAAGTACAAATTTCACATACACACACACATATTATATAAAATCTTTTTTCCCCCCGAATATTTTCTTATTTAAATTTTTGGTAATGTGTTGTGTAGGTCTTAAATTTCAATGTTTATGGTCTTAAAATGTCTTAAAAAGGTCTTAAATTTGACTTACTGAAACCTGCAGAAACCCTGGGTCCAAATGTCTGTTGTCAGGGCAACACACTCTGTTTGCTGTAGGACAGCTTTCAATTTCTCTGTAATGTCTCTGTGTTTCTGCTCCATCCGTTGTTTGAAATATGTTCTTGATGGCAGGCTGTATTTAGGATTGAAAGTTGAGATCATGTCTCTAAATCCCTTGTCTTCCACCATGGACAGTGGCCTCATATCGGTCACGAGCATGTTCAAAATGCTCTCTGTAAAAATTGCAGCCTCTTGAACAGTGCATGACTGAGCTGGGCAAACAAAGCTGTCCGTACTCTGTTGTGGAGGACTGAGAGGGAGATAAAGAGGAAAAGCAATTTAATTTATTAATATGCACAAAAGGTTTCATGCTGTCCCTGACATCAAGTAAAAGTGTTTTATGTAAATTTCTACATCTGCAGCATTTACCATTAGGCTGATTATAACGTCCTCCCCATTTGGAGAAGCAGGTTGTGTTGGAAAAATACACTCTTAACGGAATAGTAATATTAAACTTGTGTCTATTTCAGTTAAAGGGGAAATGAAGCAGTGAATCAAGTTTACATGATTTACAAGATGGATTTCCAATATAATCAACGATTATATAAGAAACATGACAAATGTAAACATGTAGAAGAAAAAAGGAAAAAACTTTACATCTTTCGCCGCCAGGGCCATTGTGCAGTATTCTAACATGTGACGTCACGGGGTTGGTTGGCTCAAGTTTAACAGGCTCTGGGCAGTGAAAATCGCAACATCAAACTGTGTTTACACCAGTGTTTTGACCGCAAACGACTAATGTTAGGTACAGTCATTAGACAAAAAGATGTCGTCTAATGTTATATGTTGACAAACTGCACATAGAAACATTGTTCGCGATGTCTGCCGCCATATTCCGGTCTCGTCAACAGCATGTTCAGAGAAATGGTCAAGAGTGAGGTTTCAGTGATTTGTTGCTCTTCACAAAGCTAGTGTAAAACCATGGGTGATCGGGCTTTCGGCTCTGCCGCTCCTCGCATCTGGAATGCCCTCCCTGACCATCTGAGGGCACCTCAAACTATTGAGACTTTTAAAAAAGGACTAAAAACATTTCTTTTTAGCAGAACTTTTGACTTTTAACTACTATCTATGTCTATTTTTACAACGCTTTTATGATCTTGAACTGTAGCACTTTGAGATTTGCTCTAAATGTAAGGTGCATTACAAATAAAATTTATTATTATTATTATTAAAACTTTAGAACATTTACAATATAATGTACAAATATGGACTGCTTCCTTTTCCCTGTTGTAGTCTACAGAAGAAAAAAGTTATACAGGTTTGTAGCCTCATAAAGTGTGAGTAAATTATAAGATTTAAAATTTTCAGGCAAATGATTGCCTGTGATTAAAGCATAGCTTAATTATTTACTGATACTAAATGATGTAAAAATCAGCATTCAGATGTAACAGTCTAATGTGAAAAGGTTAAATTATTGTAGATAATTGCTCAAAATGAATGAAGCACTGTAAGGACAATCTGGACATCATCTTCTGCATTTATTAAAAATGCCTTTCTGACCAATAGCCTTTGATACATTTTTTTTTTCATTCTGCTGTACCTCACTTGGGCCTAGGTAAACACCAATTAACTTGGAGTCACAAGGCTGCATGAAGAGCTGCTCAAGATTGTCATAGACAAGACAAAGCACCATCTATCCACTTCAGAAATAACCTCGCAACAGTGAAAGACTGAGAATAAAATGAAATAAATGGAAGTCACTGAGAATAAAAACAATGTTGGGTTTTTGGGTTTTCACTACAGTTCCTCTTTTCACTACAGTTATTCAGTTCCTCTCTGTGCTGGTCAATTTCTTTTTTTTTTTTTTTTTTCTTTTTTTTTTCTTTCATTAAAAATGACTGATTTTATTATTGACGCACATTCTGATGAAGGATTTGTTCTTCTCGTTGAGACTTTGAACATCCGGTCTCAAACTATTCCAGTTTTCCATTTAAAACACACATTTTGACACACAGGGCCTTTTCATAATAATAATAAAAAACAATCAACAAAATGCAATAAATAAATAAATAAAAAATCATGATGCTCCACAAATTTGGCCCCTGTTTGTTCAAGTGTAAATCGAGCATGAAACACACACACATCAGCAATACGGTAAATAAATAAGAAATGGACAAATAAACTCACTGTTCTCAGATCAGATGTTCATGTTTAATCCAGGAGGAGTGTATCGAGCGGCTGATGCAGTTTCTGTGTTTCGAACTGAGATGCTCAGATTCACACACACACATCCAGTGATTAAAGCTTCAAACACACCGTCCTGAACGCCTTCATTCTACACACACTTGCCGTACACATGTCGGCTCGTGATGATGTAACAGTGTCAGAGTGAACACATGATCATATTTAAATCCAGCTTTTTTTTATACATTTATTTATCAACTTTTTCAAAGCATTAACAGAAAGCATTAACATAAAGCAGATACAATCAAAGTTGAAGCTTTTCCCCCACAATAACCCATACCGCCAAAATAAATAGAAATATATTACATACAAGTCAAGACAACAATATCAATAATGATAATCTAAAAAAAAATAATAATAATAATAAATATAGCTGCGAGCAGCGATTGCGGGCCCAAGCCGGTGGCACCGCAACCCCGGTGCCTTTAGTTACCTAAAGGCACCGGGATGGCGGTACCGCCGGCTTTGGCCCGCAATCGCTGCTCGCAGCTATATTTATATATATATATATATATATATAGCCGGTGGCACCGCACCCTTGGTGCTTTTAGGGTTATTCTACATGACGTGCAAAAACGTAACCCCCGCTTTGACTGTCAAAAAGAAGTGTGCTGAAGAGCTTGCAGCAGTGAAGGCTCTGCAAAAGTGCGGATCGAGGTCATATTTTAACCACAAAGTATGCATGAGCAACCTTCTGAAAGGTCAGGTGTACATCAAGGTCTACATCTGTACTGTGTTTACATTATAGTATTTAGGGATGCGCCGATCCGATACTCAGGATCGTTATCAGCTCCGATACTGCCATCTTTGCCGGATCGGGTATATTTACACCACTTTAATCAAACCACTCTTCTTTAAAACATTACGATGTGATTTTTTCCACATGTATTTTGTTACTCTTATTGAGCTATTTTGTCCGCTTAAAAGATTCACTGCCAATCATACGTGCTCACATCATTCTCTTTCTGTGAAAGCTGTATACTGCACTCACCAGTTTTCACTCTACAGCTGTTGACCAGAGCACTGAAATTATTTCTCACTTAAACTACAATCAAATGGATTTTCCCACACATTTTGCATTAGTCCTCTGCATGGCATTTTATTATTTTCTGAGCAGCTTCAGAAGTGCATGCACACAGCCTAGAACACATGACACACACACACAGTCACGAGAGAGGCGCGATCGAACTCTGTGTGTGTTTGTGTGTGAACAATGGAAACTCCATTTTGTTCATACAGGAAAATATTCAGACTAATGTCTTGTGGGAGCAACAGAATACATGTAACAGCATTATGTAATCAGGAAACAAAAATCCAGTAACTGTATATTATTACAGTGAGTTACATCAAAAAAAGTAATCAGATTGTAGTTACTTTTTGAAAAAGTATAAAGTACTTAAAGCCAATTAATATAAAGTGGGACCCTTTTTTATGAAATAATTTGTAACTGTATCGGAATACATTTTTTAAAGTAACCCTCCCAACCCTGGTCTTGTGTGGACGTCGTGAAATTAGAAAATAGAGATCGTTCATTTAGTTCTTTAGCCTATATACATGTTTTTATATCCACATATTTTGTTCTAATGTCACAAATAATAATCTTAGGGTTTACTATAGCCTACATTTCACTCAAATATTTTTGTACTTTCGAGCAATAAACTGAAAGTAATGTGAATATTGCCATTCAGGGCTGGACTGGGACAAAAAATCAGCCCTGGACACTTCATCCAGACCGGCCCACTATGCAAACACACACACACACACACACACGTGCATTAATCTATACGTGCATTAATCTGCATGTAAAATTACTGATTAGATTTTATTTACTATCAAAACCAAGAAAAAAACTATTAAAATAATAAACAAAGGGAATGGAAATGATTTTATAAGACTTTTTTGTAAATAACTGGTCTGAATTTATGTGCCACTTAATATTTTAATAGAATATTCTTAGGCTATACTACATATATTTCATGAAGTGCAACATCACGGTGAGGACCTACAGAAATATATATTCTGTAGCTCCTGGCAGTGATGTTTCACCTCATGAAATATAGTTTATATAATATAGCATAAGAATATTCTGGTACAATATTATGTTCACATTTATGACACAGACAGTAGATAATATTATGTTCACATTTATGACACAGACAGTATAGGCTTCTGCCAGGCACTTTCAGGGAGACAAATTGAAAAAATATGTATTTATGTGCATATTTATATGCAAAATACTCCTTTTTTCACATCAA
This sequence comes from Cyprinella venusta, assembly GCA_038021265.1. Taxonomy (NCBI): domain Eukaryota; kingdom Metazoa; phylum Chordata; class Actinopteri; order Cypriniformes; family Leuciscidae; genus Cyprinella; species Cyprinella venusta. The sequence goes on along the minus strand of CM075863.1, from coordinate 56,209,391 downwards.
CTATGTGCTATGGTCATTAAATGGCTATCCTTTTCACTTAAGTCCAGCAAATGATTCATTTATTTTAACACATTTGGTGGCATCTGCCTCAAGTTATTGTCGTTGTTATGAAATACAGTCGTATGTTTGCATAGAATTCATTTTGAACACTATAATATTACATGCTTTCAAAATCTGAGGTAAATTATCCGTTATGGCTTGTGGCACAGTGACCTATTTTTAACTAAAAATAAATAATGTGTACTCATAACCAGTGTAATTTCTTCATTCTGTCAGCCGCGACATCGCAGAAATAGGAACCGTTTCTAAATTAGAAACTTCGCATGTCGCCGTCGCGTCTGGTTAGGACAAAAACTCTGATTTACATGGAAAAGATACCTTTTATCGCGTGTCGCGGCGTCGTGTGTAGTTAGGACATATTGTACTGTAACGGTAGTCGATACGCGTTCTTCTGATCATTAAAAAGAATGAGGTTATATTGACAGATGAATAGGCTACGCTCAGTTTATCAAATACGCTCAGTTTATTAAATGTCTCTTGCAAACTATGAAGAGACAATGATGAATCAATACACACTGACATGGCGATGCTGGACTGATTCTTTATTTACACCATCATACAGTAATTTTGTCGGTTGTTTATTACAGATATTAGCATGCATTTTATTGATCATCAGCTAATTTCATCAATAGACATCAATAAGAGAGAGTGGCAACAGCCCTTGTAAGAGTCAAGAGATCATTTCTTTCTTTACTTGAAGATGATTGTGTAGATGATTAAGCGTCTCTGACTTACTTTCACTTTTATTTGCGATGTTTGCAGTGCAGTTAGTTTGACGCTCAGCTGCTGCTTATCTGCGGCGGTGATGCGTGTCGCAGTAGCGCGGTCATGTCTGACTATAACATAGCCTGTAAACGCTCTCACTCGTTTATTTTTTAGCATTTTTGGGAGGAGTAAAATATACATGTGTGATATCAACAACCAGATTGCGTTTACACGTAAAGATCCGAACACAATGCGAGCCAGACTACCTCCAGATGGTCAGGCAAATCGATCACAATCCGATCACAACGTAATACCTTGCATTGACATTTCTTTTTTATTATCCGGATAACTTATCTGGATACAGATCGCATTTTAATACCAGGTGTAGGGGTCTCAGAGACGAGACCGGCGAGAAACTTCACGAGACCGGCGGAATGCCTCCACAGGGCGGGGAGATACTATACTGCCTATGGGAGCGGCCGCTTCTCCGCTCTTGATTCCGATTGGCCAGTGTCAGACAGTCAGACCTGTCAGTCTCGCAGCTGGACCAAGTTTATGGACCAAGTTAATTTAATTAATAAACTAATTATATAAAACTATTGTCAATGCACTACAATTTAACGGGTTATATTATGCCTTCACTTATAAAAATTAAAATAAAAACTTATTTAAAACATACCAGGCTTAAGAAATGTATTAAGAAATTACACAGCAGAAAAAAACACACAGCACTGAAAGGGTTAAGTTAAGCCCCTCCCCCTACTAACACACACACAGAGAGAGACAGAGATGTAGGCTCAAAGGGAGCATGACCAGATTCAAACAAACATATCTTACTTTCTGTGGGTCCTAGTTAAAGAGTGTCAATTAGAAAGTTGTCCGGCTCGAGGAGTACAATATACATACTGATTTTTGTAACTGTAGATAAAACTAACAACCCAACTTTTGTCAAAAGGTGGCGCTACTGAGCCCTCACCACGCCCGTTTCTGAAACTTTGCACATGTCTACTGGCTAATAAATGTGATGTGTCTGAGGAGTTTCATGCAATTTGAAGCATGCTAAGGGTCTCAAAAGCATCCTAAAAGAATGGTAAAGTTTGATGCGTCGCCACGGCAACAGTTTCAAAGATATTAAGAATCCATTCACAGGTCTACATCTGCCGTATGTTTACATTATACAGATGAAGTTTGAAGCAAATCGGGTTAACATAAGAGGGTGATTTCAAAGCATTTTGAAAGTGACACACTTCCTGCTGCCAGTTGGTGGCGCTATAACTTTGACACACAATAGTCACATCCATGTGATCGTCCGCTTACGGCGAACACACTCCTGAAGTTTCATCAAGATCGGTTAATGTATGCTAAAGTTAGGACACACTTCCTGTTTCACGTTTCTCACCATAATTTTGTTTCCTCGCCACAGCCAAACCGTTCGAGATATCAAAAATCCCCTCGCAATTTTTGATCGTCTATGTCTTGACTTCAGGCTGACCGAGTTTCGTTCCATGCGGATGAATGCTCTAGGAGGAGTACATTAAATTCCATTGCAAGCGTTTTAAAAACAACCGTAAATATCTGACTTCCTGTTGGGCTGGGGTAAAAAGTAAAAGCGCGATGTATATATGAAACGATGAGATTGACATGTGTATCGAGTTTCATATTATTACATGCAAGCGTGTTTGATTTATGGACAAAGTGTTCAGACCCTGTTCCAGGGGGCGCTGACGAGCCGCCCTGCCGCGCCCGGGTACCAGCTTCAGCCCGGCTCTGATGGCCGCGGGTTCTGACCCGTGTGCAAAGTTTCAAGAGTTTTTGAGCATGTTAAGGGCCCCAAAAGTGCCCGGATAGTCGTTAGAAAAAAAAAAAAATAAAATAAAAAAAATAATAATAATCCTAAGGAAAACAATAGGGCCTTCGCCCTTTCAGGGCTTGGGCCCTAATAATAATAATAATAATAAATAAATAAATAATAAAAATATAGCTGCGAGCAGCGATTGCGGGCCCAAGCCGGTGGCACCGCAACCCCGGTGCCTTTAGTTACCTAAAGGCACCGGGATGGCGGTACCGCCGGCTTTGGCCCGCAATCGCTGCTCGCAGCTATATATATATATATATATATATATATATATATATATATATAAAGCCGGTGGCACCGCACACTTGGTGCTTTTAGGGTTATTCTACATGACGTGCAAAAACATAACCCCCGCTTTGACTGTCAAAAAGAAGTGTGCTGAAGAGCTTGCAGCAGTGAAGGCTCTGCAAAAGTGCGGATCGAGGGCACATTTTAACCACAAAGTATGCATGAGCAACCTTCTGAAAGGTCAGGTGTACATCAAGGTCTACATCTGTACTGTGTTTACATTATAGTATGTAGGGATGCGCCGATCCGATACTCAGGATCGTTATCAGCTCCGATACTGCCATCTTTGCCGGATCGGGTATATTTACACCACTTTAATCAAACCACTCTTCTTTAAAACATTACGATGTGATTTTTTCCACATGTATTTTGTTACTCTTATTGAGCTATTTTGTCCGCATAAAAGATTCACTGCCAATCGTACGTGCTCACATCATTCTCTTTCTGTGAAAGCTGTATACTGCATTCACCAGTTTTCACTCTACAGCTATTGACCAGAGCACTGAAATTATTTCTCACTTAAACTACAATCAAATGGATTTTCCCACACATTTTGCATTAGTCCTCTGCATGGCATTTTATTATTTTCTGAGCAGCTTCAGAAGTGCATGCACACAGCCTAGAACACATGACACACACACACACAGTCACGAGAGAGGCGCGATCGAACTCTGTGTGTGTTTGTGTGCGAACAATGGAAACTCCATTTTGTTCATACAGGAAAATATTCAGACTAATGTCTTGTGGGAGCAACAGAATACATGTAACAGCATTATGTAATCAGGAAACAAAAATCCAGTAACTGTATATTATTACAGTGAGTTACATCAAAAAAAGTAATCAGATTGTAGTTACTTTTTGAAAAAGTATAAAGTACTTAAAGCCAATTAATATAAAGTGGGACCCTTTTTTATGAAATAATTTGTAACTGTATCGGAATACATTTTTTAAAGTAACCCTCCCAAGCCTGGTCTTGTGTGGACGTCGTGAAATTAGAAAATAGAGATCGTTCATTTAGTTCTTTAGCCTATATACATGTTTTTATATCCACATATTTTGTTCTAATGTCACAAATAATAATTTTAGGGTTTACTATAGCCTACATTTCACTCAAATATTTTTGTACTTTCGAGCAATAAACTGAAAGTAATGTGAATATTGCCATTCAGGGCTGGACTGGGACAAAAATTCAGCCCTGGACACTTCATCCAGACCGGCCCACTATGCAAACACACACACACGTGCATTAATCTATACGTGCATTAATCTGCATGTAAAATTACTGATTAGATTTCATTTACTATCAAAACCAAGAAAAAACTATTAAAATAATAAACAAAGGGAATGGAAATGATTTTATAAGGCTTTATTGTAAATAACTGGTCTGAATTTATGTGCCACTTAATATTTTAATAGAATATTCTTAGGCTATACTACATATATTTCATGAAGTGCAACATCACGGTGAGGACCTACAGAAATATATATTCTGTAGCTCCTGGCAGTGATGTTTCACCTCATGAAATATAGTTTATATAATATAGCATAAGAATATTCTGGTACAATATTATGTTCACATTTATGACACAGACAGTAGATAATATTATGTTCACATTTATGACACAGACAGTATAGGCTTCTGCCAGGCACTTTCAGGGAGACAAATTGAAAAAATATGTATTTATGTGCATATTTATATGCAAAATACTCCTTTTTTCACATCAACTATGTGCTATGGTCATTAAATGGCTATCCTTTTCACTTAAGTCCAGCAAATAATTCATTTATTTTAACACATTTGGTGGCATCTGCCTCAAGTTATTGTCGTTGTTATGAAATACAGTCGTATGTTTGCATAGAATTCATTTTGAACACTATAATATTACATGCTTTCAAAATCTGAGGTAAATTATCCGTTATGGCTTGTGGCACAGTGACCTATTTTTAACTAAAAATAAATAATGTGTACTCATAACCAGTGTAATTTCTTCATTCTGTCAGCCGCGACATCGCAGAAATAGGAACCGTTTCTAAATTAGAAACTTCGCATGTCGCCGTCGCGTCTGGTTAGGACAAAAACTCTGATTTACATGGAAAAGATACCTTTTATCGCGTGTCGCGGCGTCGTGTGTAGTTAGGACATATTGTACTGTAACGGTAGTCGATACGCGTTCTTCTGATCATTAAAAAGAATGAGGTTATATTGACAGATGAATAGGCTACGCTCAGTTTATCAAATACGCTCAGTTTATTAAATGTCTCTTGCAAACTATGAAGAGACAATGATGAATCAATACACACTGACATGGCGATGCTGGACTGATTCTTTATTTACACCATCATACAGTAATTTTGTCGGTTGTTTATTACAGATATTAGCATGCATTTTATTGATCATCACCTAATTTCATCAATAGACATCAATAAGAGAGAGTGGCAACAGCCCTTGTAAGAGTCAAGAGATCATTTCTTTCTTTACTTGAAGATGATTGTGTAGATGATTAAGCGTCTCTGACTTACTTTCACTTTGATTTGCGATGTTTGCACGTTGGTTTGACGCTCAGCTGCTGCTTATCTGCGGCGGTGATGCGTGTCGCAGTAGCGCCGTCATCTCTGACTATAACATAGCCTGTAAACGCTCTCACTCGTTTATTTTTTAGCATTTTTGGGAGGAGTAAAATATACATGTGTGATATCAACAACCAGATTGCGTTTACATGTAAAGATCCGAACACAATGCGAGCCAGACTACCTCCAGATGGTCAGGCAAATCGATCACAATCCGATCACAACGTAATACCTTGCATTGATATTTCTTTTTTATTATCCGGATAACTTATCTGGATACAGATCGCATTTTAATACCAGGTGTAGGGGTCTCAGAGACGAGACCGGCGAGAAACTTCACGAGACCGGCGGAATGCCTCCACAGGGCGGGGAGATACTATACACTGCCTATGGGAGCGGCCGCTTCTCCGCTCTTGATTCCGATTGGCCAGTGTCAGACAGTCAGACCTGTCAGTCTCGCAGCTGGACCAAGTTTATGGACCAAGTTAATTTAATTAATAAATTAATTATATAAAACTATTGTCAATGCACTACAATTTAACTGGTTATATTATGCCTTCACTTATAAAAATTAAAATAAAAACTTATTTAAAACATACCAGGCTTAAGAAATGTATTAAGAAATTACACAGCAGAAAAAAAACACACAGCACTGAAATGGTTAAGTTAAGCCCCTCCCCCTACTAACACACACACAGAGAGAGACAGAGATGTAGGCTCAAAGGGAGCATGACCAGATTCAAACAAACATATCTTACTTTCTGTGGGTCCTAGTTAAAGAGTGTCAATTAGAAAGTTGTCCGGCTCGAGGAGTACAATATACATACTGATTTTTGTAACTGTAGATAAAACTAACAACCCAACTTTTGTCAAAAGGTGGCGCTACTGAGCCCTCACCACGCCCGTTTCTGAAACTTTGCACATGTCTACTGGCTAATAAATGTGATGTGTCTGAGGAGTTTCATGCAATTTGAAGCATGCTAAGGGTCTCAAAAGCATCCTAAAAGAATGGTAAAGTTTGATGCGTCACCATGGCAACAGTTTCAAAGATATTAAGAATCCATTCACAGGTCTACATCTGCCGTATGTTTACATTATACAGATGAAGTTTGAAGCAAATCGGGTTAACATAAGAGGGTGATTTCAAAGCATTTTGAAAGTGACACACTTCCTGCTGCCAGTTGGTGGCGCTATAACTTTGACACACAATAGTCACATCCATGTGATCGTCCGCTTACGGCGAACACACTCCTGAAGTTTCATCAAGATCGGTTGATGTATGCTGAAGTTAGGACACACTTCCTGTTTCACGTTTCTCACCATAATTTTGTTTCCTCGCCACAGCCAAACCGTTCGAGATATCAAAAATCCCCTCGCAATTTTTGATCGTCTATGTCTTGACTTCAGGCTGACCGAGTTTCGTTCCATGCGGATGAATGCTCTAGGAGGAGTACATTAAATTCCATTGCAAGCGTTTTAAAAACAACCGTAAATATCTGACTTCCTGTTGGGCTGGGGTAAAAAGTAAAAGTGCGATGAATATATGAAACGATGAGATTGACATGTGTATCGAGTTTCATATTATTACATGCAAGCGTGTTTGATTTATGGACAAAGTGTTCAGACCCTGTTCCAGGGGGCGCTGACGAGCCGGCCTGCCGCGCCCGGGTACCAGCTTCAGCCCGGCTCTGATGGCCGCGGGTTCTGACCCGTGTGCAAAGTTTCAAGAGTTTTTGAGCATGTTAAGGGCCCCAAAAGTGCCCGGATAGTCGTTAGAAAAAAAAAAAAAATAAAAATAATCCTAAGGAAAACAATAGGGCCTTCGCCCTTTCAGGGCTTGGGCCCTAATAAATAATAAACATACATAGCCAATAATGAACTTCTGACATATTCGTGGTCCGTACACAATTACAAAACAATACCCCAATTGACAATCACATCTAACATTGATCAATAGGTGAGAGAGTCCTCATCTTCTCAAAATATGTAATCATGGGTTGCCAAGTCTGATAAAATTTTTCAACCGATCCTTTCATTAAATATTTAATTTTCTCTAATTTTAAATATGATACCAGATCACATAACCACACTGAGGCTTTAGGTGGGTTTGTTGATTTCCATTCCAATAATATTCTCCTTCTAGCTAATAAGGTGGCATAAGCAATAACATTTTTTACTTTATTTGTCAATAATACTCCATGTTCTGGTACTCCAAAAATAGCAACTTCAACACTAGGTTTTATATCCAAGCTAAAGGCCTCGTTTAGTGTTTTAAATATGAATGTCCAGTAGTCACTCAGCTTTTGACATGCCCAAAACATATGGAAAAAGTCTACCTTTTCACCGTTGCATCTATCACACAAGTCATCAACATTTGGATATATTTTGGAAAGTCTACATTTTGTGTAATAAGCACGGTGGAGGACTTTAAGCTGTATTAGGCTGAGGCGTGCACAAGAGGTTGATCCATTTACTCTATTAAGAGCCTCTGGTCAATTTCACCAAGACATTTTATAATTTGTGACAGAGGGTTTCTACTTGAGCGTACTAACCTCTTCAGCTGGTGTAGGTTATTTTCAAAGGCAAAAGCACTACACTCATCTAGCCCACCGTACACATGTGCGTCAGAAGCAAGGTGAACCATAGAGTGCACATTGTACATAAGGAACTCATCTCCGTACGACTTTCTGCCTTGCTCTACAAAGTGAACCAACAGATCTGTTGCGAAAGAGCCGTACTGTTTCACTAGTTGTGGGGACACTAGGATGGCCAACGCCACACTGAACAGCATAAAATGCTCGTAAAGTTCATCAGAGAGAACACCTTTTAACACAATTTTGCCTGTGTAAAGGGCAAACTGTCGCAGTTCAGTAGCTTTCCACCGATCAATGTCTTCTAGGCCACGTCACGTGGTTTCCTTGCGAAAAGGTCTGGAATGAATGGTCTCAAATCAAGAAGCCTAGAACTAATCTCCCTTACCTGGCCAGAAGATAATCTGGTTCTAAGCTTACCACGCAAGACGCAACCACAAAAGAATCAGTTTTCGCATCACTCCAAGACAGCACTGATGCTGCATGTAGTCTGCAGGAAATTGCTGAATCATGTCTATTTCGAGCATGCAAAAAGGAGACACACCAGATGATAGGTGGTGCTCTTCCTGAAGCTGCTCACGGAATGACACGTCTGTTCTCAGAGTAACATTAGTCGTCTCTGGGTATATAACCCGACTGCCATCCCAGAAGCCTTTCTGTGTGTACTTATCACAACCGAAATAACCTGAGTACTGCTTTGTGCATCTGACAAATGCTTTCGCAGGTGCATCACAACTGATACAGCGCAGATGAACTCTTAAACGACCCCTGTCAGTCTCCAATCCATTCAGTAAAAGGTCTCTAAGCAGTGTTGTAGTCGAGACCAACTTACTCGAGTCCGAGTCCAGACCGAGACCATTGAGGGTGGATTACCTAATTTACTTTTATTTACTTAGAGAAATCGTTTTGTTTTTTTTTAACTGAATTTACTTAGAGTTTAAAAAATATGATCAGTTTAGGGTAAAAAGGCCACATAGTAGGTGGTGTTAAAAGTAATTTTATTACAATTTGTCAGTATTAAGTGCTCTTGTCCACAGAACATCATTTCATTGTACCACTATATACATCCATATCATATTTCTAGTACACACCATTACTGTACCACTCTATACTGTAAATCCACATAACATTTCAAGTACACATTACTGTTCACTAAAAGTGCGTAAGTGCTCTCGTCCACAGAACATTACTGTACACTATACTTGTATATGTTCAACTGTATCATAACTTAACATTTACGCTAAAATGCTCTCGTCCACAAAACGTACCACTCTGCGCACATACTGTACACTACATCTGTATATGTTCAACTGTAACATAACTTTTAAGCTTTATACTTAAATAATGACTGCTAATATCCTTACGATGTCTTGAATTAATATGTGCACTTTAAGAAGTTGTGAAGATTACAGATGCGCATTATTACTTTTCAAAAATATAAGTGAGGAGACCATCTTGCTACCCAGCTGAGCACGATGTGGTCTCAAAATTAATCCACCCCGACTAAAAATTCTCTCTACTGGCGCAGAGGAAGCGGGGACTGACAAAAGTTTCACTGCCAGCACATGCAGTTGGGGATATCTGTCTTTGTTTTTAGACCAGAAGACAAGTGCTGTGTCACTACACGGATCCTGAATGTCACTGAAGTATTTACTGATCTGATCAGAAATACTGGCATCCACCGTGAGGTTACGCTGGCTTTTGTGGGCTTTGTAGCGGGCTACTAGCCGTGGCAATTTGGTTGGTGGTGGAGAATTATTTGATTACTTCTGTGCTTCTCAGAGAAAATGGAACAACTGGTGTCTGCTGGAACCAAACTGTCCCACTCTTTCGCTGCAAGCCCCCAGATACCAACCAAAAAACGGCAGGCCCCACAACCACCAAAGCCTGCGGGCCCAGCTCCCCCTCCCCCTCCTCCTCCTCGGAGAGCTCTTCGGCCTCTGCCACAGCGCCAAGGCCCACACCCTCCCCCATCGGCTCGAGGTGTACCAAAAACAACTGATACCAGCTCTAATTGAAATGAGGGGGGTACCCGCTATGAAAACAATAACTTTATCAAATGTTTACAGATTAAGCGGGAACCCAGTGTGCCTGAATCTTGCTCTATTGCTGTTCAATTACATGATAGAAAAACTAAGGTCATCAACAGCCGCACAGCAAACCTATCTAATCTGGTGCCTATTCCACGCCAAACCAAGACTGCCGTGGGGACAAAAAGTAAGACTATTAAGTTAGCACTTTTAAACATCCGCTCACTTAATAATAAATCACTTCTAGTCAACGATTTAATAACCACATACAACCTGGATTTCATGTTTCTAACTGAAACTTGGCTAGAAGACAGCTGTAGTGCAACGGTCCTAAACGAAACATCCCCTCCTAACTTTACTTATATGAGTGTCTGCAGAGCGGGTAGGAGAGGCGGGGGTTTAGCTGCTCTTTTTAAAGATGTTTATCAATGTAAGCAAATATCATTTGGTAATCACCCCTCTTTCGAATATCTGAGTATTGTGTTAAAAGGTGCTCCACGCATCTTACTTATCATTATTTACAGGCCTCCAAAATACTCTCCAGCCTTTGCTGAGGACTTTACAGAACTGTTATCAACAATTGCCTCTGAGTTTGACTGTTTTGCCATTGCTGGAGATTTTAACATTCACATAGCTAACGCAGAAAACAATATGGCAAAAGAAATCAAAACTGTTTTAAAGACTTTTGATCTTACACAGCATGTTCATGGTCCCACACACAATCGTGGACACACTCTAGATCTACTTATCAGTACGGGTTTAAACATCTCATCGATTGTCATTAAGGATGTAGCACTGTCTGATCATTTCTGTATTTTCTTTGATATTCTAATCTCTCCTGCCATTGAAGCTAGAGCTGTGTCTGTCAAGAAGAGATGATTTAATGAAAACACTGGTATGCTATTCATGAATGCTATATCGTTAAAACCAAGCATATCTGCCGACTCTGTTGATTTTCTCCTTGATTCTTTCAACTCAAAAGTTAAGAGTGTAATTGATGATATTGCTCCTGTAAAAGTCAGGAAGAATTGTGGTAGACAAAAAGCACCTTGGAGAAACTCAACAGCAGTGCAAAATATGAAAAGACAATGCAGAAGAGCAGAACGCATGTGGCGGAAGACAAAACTTGTAGTCCATTATAGCATCTACAAAGACAGCATCCATGCTTTCAATATGGAACTAGGCAAAGCTAGACAGACTTTCTTCTCAAATATTATAAACAGCAATATAAACAACACACGCACTCTTTTTGCTACTGTAGAGAGACTGACAAACCCCCCAGGCCAGATTCACATAGATATGCTCTCAGAAAGGAAGTGCAACGAGTTTGCTTCTTTCTTCTCTGAGAAAATCAATAATATCAGCAAGGTGATCAGCACATCCCTGAGTTGCTCTGGGGTCAGGCAGATCAGACCACAACCTGAGAAAGTAGTCACTATGTCTGATTTTGAAGAAATTGATGGGTCAATTTTGGTAGAAACCATACATCACCTTAAAACATCTACCTGCGCCCTTGACACACTTCCCACATCTTTTTTCAAAAATGTGTTAAACTGTCTAGAAGCAGATCTCCTAGAAGTGGTAAATGCCTCACTTCGCTCTGGGAGTTTTCCGAACTCCCTGAAAACTGCAGTTGTCAAGCCCCTCCTGATAAAGAGCAATCTGGATAAGACCATCTTAAGCAATTATAGACCGATCTCAAATCTTCCTTTCATAGGCAAGATCATTGAAAAGGTTGTCTTCAATCAGCTGAACAAATTCTTAAGCTCAAATGGATACTTTGACAATTTTCAATCTGGTTTCCGATCGCATCACAGCACAGAGACCGCGCTCATAAAGATAATAAACGATATTCGTTTAAATACTGATACAGGCAAATTATCCGTACTGGTACTACTCGACCTCAGTGCTGCATTTGACACTGTAGATCATGACATACTTCTTGACAGGTTGGAAAACTGGGTGGGGCTTTCTGGGATAGTCCTAAAATGGTTCAGGTCATACTTAGAAGGGAGAGGTTATTATGTGAGTATAGGAGAACATAAGTCTGAGTGGACATCCATGAACTGCGGAGTCCCTCAGGGCTCGATTCTTGCGCCACTCCTATTCAACCTGTATATGCTCCCAATGAGCCAAATAATGAGAAAGACCCAAATCTCTTACCACAGCTATGCAGACGACACCCAGCTCTACTTAGCCCTATCGCCTAACGACTACAGCCCCATCGACTCCCTGTGCCAATGCATTGATGAAGTAAACAGTTGGATGTGTCAAAACTTTCTGCAGTTAAACAAAGACAAAACTGAAGTCATTGCATTTGGAAACAAAGATGAAGTTCTCAAGGTGAATGCATACCTTGACGCTAGGGGGCTAACAACTAAAAACCAAGTCAGGAATCTTGGCGTGTCTCTAGAGTCAGACCTTAGTTTCAGTAGTCATGTCAAAGCAATAACTAAATCAGCATACTATCATCTGAAAAATATTGCAAGAATTAGATGCTTCGTTTCCAGTCGAGACTTAGAGAAACTTGTGCATGCTTTCATCACCAGCAGGGTGGATTACTGTAATGGCCTCCTCACTGGCCTTCCTAAAAAGACCATAAGACAGTTGCAGCTCATACAGAACGCTGCTGCCAGGATTCTGAGCAGGACCAGAAAATATGAACACATCACACCAGTCCTCAGGTCTTTACACTGGCTCCCAGTTAAATTTAGGATTGATTTTAAAGTATTATTGCTGGTATATAAATCATTCAATGGGTTAGGACCTCAATATATTGCAGAAATGCTCACTGAATATAAACCTAACAGATTGCTCAGATCACTAGGATCACGTCAGCTAGAAATACCAAGGGTTCACTCTAAGCATGGAGAATCTGCTTTTAGCTATTATGCCAGCCGCTGCAGCTTCCAGAGGAGATCAGGTGTGCTCCTACAGTAGTCACATTCAAATCCAGACTCAAAACACATCTGTTTAGCTATGCATTTACTGAATGAGCACTGTGCCACTGTTCGTCCGACTGTTTTTACTGTACTTCATTTTATTCTTGATTCTAAATTGTTTTAATTATTTACTGTATTTTACTTTATTATTATGATTTTTTTATTCTAAACTGTTTTAATTATTCTGATTTCTTTTGATTCTTTTAACTTCTTCCATGTAAAGCACATTGAATTGCCACTGTGTATGAAATTTGCTATATAAATAAACTTGCCTTGCCTTGCCTTGCCTTGCTTATACTAGCTGATGCAAAATGAACAGTTATATCATCCGCAAACAAAGTCGCAGAACACTTATTCAAAACATATGGCAAATCATTAATAATAAATATCGAAAAGAGTAACGGCCCAAGACAACTCCCCTGTGGCACTCCACAATGTAAAGTTTTAGGGAAGGAAAAACTGCCATTAAAAAATACATACTGTTTCCTATTTAGTAAATAGCTATTCATCCAATTTATGGCTAATGGACTAAACCCATAAGTAGTAAGCTTGTTTAATAATAACCCATGGTCTACAATATCAAATGCAGCACTGAAATCAAGTAACACAGTTCCAACCATCATCTTGTTATCAATACAAGTCAACCACTTATCTGTCATGTCCGTCAGAACTGTGCACGTAGAATGATCAGCCTTATATGCATGCTGACAATGAGAATTTAAGTCATTAGATACAAAATAATGTAGTATCTGCTCAAACACAACTTTTTCCAGTAACTTACTTAGAACTGGAAGAATACTGATGGGTCTGCTATTTGCAGCTGAGAAACTTTCCCGTTTATTTTTCTGAAGAGGTAAAACCCTAGCAGATTTCCAAACCTGAAGGAATAACCCCTCCTTTAAACTCAAGTTAAAAATATGACATATTGGCAATGATATAATACTTGAAACAACCTTAATTAACCTCCCATCTAAAGTATCCATACCAGCTGGAACTCAAAAGAGCATGATTTATTATGCATGATAGAGTTTATTATTATTTGAGATGATATACAACTCCCACTCGGGTAGTGCAATTCATTCCTTAATTTATCAACTTTACCTGCAAAGTGACTACTGAAATGATTAGCGATGTCCTTTGCTTTTGTCAAGAACGCTCCATTCACTTCAATGAAGGAAGGACTGTTGATTCTGCCCCTACCCATTATTTCATTTAAGGTTTTCCAAAGTTTGTTACCATCATTTTTCCTCTCCTGAATTTTGTCTTGATAATACATTTTTTTTCTTTTTCCTATTTAACTTAGTAACCTTATTTCTCATTTCACAATACTTTTGCCACTTTTCAGTACCCTTGGAACCAATTGCAGCTCTTTTCATCTCATCTCTTTTACGCATCCACTCCCTTAATTCTTCATCAACCCAAGATGCTTTGTTTGATCTTACTGTGAATTTTCTTAATGGGGCATGCTGATCAGCCACAAAAAGACATAATTCTGTAAATAACTTGATGGCTTTTTCAACCTCGTTTAAAGCTAGTACTTGATTCCAGTCAACATTCTCAATATCTCTAACAAAATCCCTCTCACAAAACGTTCTATACGACCTCTTATAAAGTACTATAGGTCCAGCTTTGGGATTTTGAGTTTTTCTAACAATAGCCACTAAATTATGATCACTGAACCCTACAGGAACAGATACTGCTTTAGAGCACATTTCACAATTATTTGTAAATATGTGATCAATACAGGTTTCAGATGTTTGCCCATCATAACTACTGTATACTCTAGTTGAATTTCTCACCATCTGAGATAGATTACATGTGAGTGCAGTACTGTATAACTTTTTCCTCAGTGGACATGAATTTAACTGCCAATCTATATTGAAATCACCTAAAACAAATGTTTCTTTACCAGTATCCGTTACCTTAATTAGGACAGAACATAATTCATCTACATTCTGCACATTTGCATTTGGGGGTCTATAGACACATCCAACTAAAATCGGTTTACAATAAGCAAGATGAACCTCCAACCACAACGCTTCAATACCAGAAACCATGAAGTCCGATCTAACCTTAGAAGGAATATGGCTTTATATATATAGACCATTTCACAAGATATAAACAACACTGGTCCAGAAGCACTTCCTGTTTCAGTTTTTTAACACTACATAAAAGCTGGGATAAAATACAACCAACAGAACAATAAAACTAAATCAAAACATTTAAACAAACATCTTTAAGATGTTTTCTTTACATGTGAAATTAAGAATACAGTTACAAACTGAAACAGGAAGTGTTTCTGGACCAGTGTTGTTTACATCTTGTGAAATGGTCTATATATATATATATATATATATATATATATATAGTGTGTGTGTGTGTGTGTGTGTGTGTGTGTGTGTGTGTGTGTGTGTGTGTGTGTGTGTGTGTGTGTAACAATGTAAAGGCCTTTACGGATCATGCATAATCGATTAATTGCATCATTTCTGAATAAAAAAATTATTTCAAAATCGAAAAAATTACTGGTTTTATGTGAGAATCTATCCTTTAGAATAGATACAACGTCAGTATCGATATTTCAGGATCGACAGCAGTTTTCTCTTATTAATTAATTAATTAATATCAATTTCCATTGACGTTATTGACCACTAACGTTATCAGCACCATCGATTAAAAAGCTCCACAGACTTCATACACACAAATATAACGTTAGGCTACAGCAAAGTAGATTTCTTAAATGACAGCACCGTAATAAAAATATGGCTTTGACCAACCTGATCGCGGGAAATTTGGAGAATGCACTTAATCGCTTCTTTTTTTGGTCCGTGGAGAGTAGTTGGCATTGAGGAAATGATTGCCCCCTGCTGGTGTTCAACCTTCATTCCTGCGTGTCATGTTCACACCTTGAGGAGGCAAAGCGTGAACATAACACGCATCCGCTAGTGGACCAACGTGTCTATTACACGCTTTAGCGTGATACCGGGTTGATTTATCTGCACTATAAGGATTAAAACATCCAGATGTTCAGTTGGGCCTCACTCTTCACTCAGCCTACAGAAGATTTGTTTTTGTAAATATTAGGCTAATACACATAGTTGAATCAGATGGACAAAGTAATGATATTTGACCTACTGAAGAATTAATTGTTTTAAACTGTTTTATATACAGGAAACTGACTGATATATGTTGTTGTGAACTATATAAAGTTACATTTATGTACCATGTTTAGCCTCGAGATATGCAGTACTTAATCATATGGATCCTTAATGAAATATCTGCTGAAACATTTACAATTGGTCATCATACAGCTAGAACAGTGTCCTACATAACATTTAATGAAGACAAACACAATTTTGTATGATTAAAATGTATATTTTTTGTAAAATTACTCAATAAATTGTTTGGGTCGTACAGACCCCGAAGCCCAGAAGTGTAAACAGGAAGCGAAGACCATTTCTTGAAGGTTAATATAACGCCGACTGCAGATACACATAACGTAAACAAAGCAGCGCGTGCTTACCGTTTTGAATATACGCGGGCATTCCCTTGTCAACATGTCGAATCAGGCGAAACAAAGCCAACGAGGACTATTTTGAGCCGACGTCACGGAACCGTGCGGAACACACCGAGGAAACTGCGGCTAAACCCAGCTGTCAGATGTTCCCTTTCAAGGGAACTTCGAGCTGCGTTGCAAACGCGATGGGAACGCTCCGCGTGATTGCGTCGTGAAGCGTCTGTACAATCAGTCCAATGAGAGAGTAGGACGTCAGGTGACGTCATTGACCAGGAAACTATAAAGCACCCTTGAGATCAGACCGCGACAGCTTCTGTGAAAGGCCTGAAGCAAGCGATTTCTGTACTCTGTCTTGTCTATTTATTGTTGTTTGTCAAAGCCAAGAAAAGAATATATATATTACTATCTTTATTTATGGCAAGCAAGATTATAGACACTGTGTGGTTCCCTGCCCTCGTTACATCACAGGTGGGGACACACCTCAGCTATTTGTTTGGGAGTGGAGCATGCCAGCAGTCAGTTCTCGAGGGAGCTGACTGTGGGCATTGCGAGAAGCCGTCCGTGAGGACGCTCCGCTCCCGCCGGGCGTTCTCCGAGGAGGACGGTTCGGTTCGCGTTCCCCGCGCGGGTCTCTCTGTTGCCGAGGCACGGAGACGACTCGCATTTCGGGGTTCGCAAATGGATCTGACAGCGGGGGTTGGGACGAGCTCAGCTCTATCTCAGCTTTCGCTTGCCAGATCTAGTGGACTGCGATTTCCAGTTCAGAGGAATTGGTATCGTAGTGTTTTGTTTTAAAAAGAAACAGTACAAAACAAATAAAAATGTTAAGAGAAAGGCAGATGTTTGACTTTTAAATGAATGAATAAATAAGTCAGCTCATATCTGCTGAATAAAAAGGAGCTTTTAAAAGGAGGTTTTATTTATGCTTTTGCCAGTTAAAATTTTCTGGCTAGCTGAATATTTTGAGATTGAAAAATAAATAAGAGTTTTTAGATTAAATTTATCTTAAAAACTAGAAAACTCTGTATCTCAGCCTCCTCGTCTGGGTTTATATTTTATGTGTTTAATCCCCAGATGTCTAATTTTAGCAATGTTTGGGTGTTTCAGTGCCTCGGGTTAAAGAGACGCCTGCAAGCTTTCTCTCTCCCGAGTCAGTGTCATCGTTTTTAACCCCGACATTACCCACCAGCCATCATAAATAATGAATACATTTTTATTAGGCAGCCCTGGTGGGTATGGAATGAGGTGAGGAGCGACTCTCTGAGGAGGGTCGCAGCACTGCCAGTTCGGTTGTTCCCACTGGTGACCACAGAATTATATGTACATATATGTTTTTCCGATATAAAGATAATGGAAAATAAAGATATAAATATGTCTGTTCTTCTGGACGCTCCGCTTTCAAGAAAACTATGAAATAATCCATTCAGCGGTGTTCCAGAGGTTTCTTCCTCACCAATGTTCCTGAGACTGCTGGACGAGATTAAGCTCCTCGCAGCACAAGGTGCAAAACAGAACAGTCTATAGCGGCCTACCACACCCCTCTGGGGGGTACTTCTATCGGGAGAGATCCTCTAATTACTAGTTTTTCTCGGTGGTACATGAGGTTGAAAGAAACCTGCACTGCACTCAGAGCACCGGCTTGGGATTTGGCCATTGTACTTGAGGGTCTGGCTTTGGCTCCCTTTGAGCCCATTGAAGAGGTTTCAGAAAAAATCCTCACTTTGAAAACATTTCTCCTTGCTGTTTCATTAACCGAAGATTAGGAGATTTGCATGCCCTGTCGGTTGCTCCTTTATGCATGAATCTGCACATGAATTCTATACCCTAGACCGGGTTATACTCCTTAGGTCCCAGTTTATTTTGGGGGGCCTTATAGTGCTGCAGGCCTTTTATCCTCCACCTTTTAATACCCCAGATCAGGAACGACTGAACCTGTTATGTCCAGTTCGGGCATTAGATGCCTACGTTCACAGAGCTGCCCTGTGGCGTAAGTCTGAACAATTATTTGTCTGCTTTGGGTCACTCAAGAAAGAGTCCCCTGCATCTAAACAGGTTATGAGCAAATGGATAGTCGAGGCTATATCATTAGCTTATGAAGCGACTGAACAGTTTTCACCTATGGCTGTTCGGGCCCATTCTACTAGAAGTATGGCGGCCTCTACGGCCTTTATTCCGAGTGTTTCCCTTCTCGATATTTGTAATGCGGCAGGATGTCCTCTCCGCATACATTTGTCAGATTTTATGACCTTGGTCTCTCCACTCCTGGGGCTAGGTTGCTTGCTTCTTAGTGTGCGCAAGGACTTCACACAGAACGGCATTTCTCTGCATGGCATAGTGGGTATGGGGTTCCCATCGCGTTTGCAACGCAGCTCGAAGTTCCCTTGAAAGGGAACGTCTCAGGTTACGTATGTAACCCTGGTTCCCTGAGAGGGAACGAGAGCTGCGTTCGCCTGCCATACTTCCTGCATGCCCTGATCAACTTGCTTCAGGCCTTTCACAGAAGCTGTCGCGGTCTGATCTCAAGGGTGCTTTATAGTTTCCTGGTCAATGACGTAACCTGACGTCCTACTCTCTCATTGGACTGATTGTACAGACGCTTCACGACGCAATCACGCAGAGCGTTCCCATCGCGTTTGCAACGCAGCTCTCGTTCCCTCTCAGGGAACCAGGGTTACATACGTAACCTGAGACGTTTTCGCGCCACTCCCAATATTGAAACAACACACCCCTTTGAATTAGTTTCAGTGGACTTTCTTCATTTGGAGAGATGCAAAGGCGGGTATGAATATATCTTAGTCATTATGAACCATTTTACTCGCTTTGCTCAAGCATATGCATGCCTCAATAAGTCAGCGAAGACAGCAGCTCAAAAGATTTTCGGGGATTTTGTGTTGAAATTTGGTTTCCCCACAAGATTGCACCATGACCAGGGGAAGGAGTTTGACAACCAGTTGTTTGCACAACTCCAGCAGCACAGCGGTATTAAAGGCTCCAGAACAACCCCCTACCACCCGCAGGGAAACGGTCAGGTGGAGCGATTTAATAGGACACTCTTGTCCATGTTGCGGAATCTGACTGACAGGGAAAAGGTGGACTGGAAGAACCACCTCGCACAAGTAGTGCACGCATATAATTGCACACGCAATGAGGCAACGGGATTTGCTCCTTACTTTCTGCTGTTTGGACGTCATCCGAGGCTCCCTATTCAGCCCCAGAGATCAATCATCATCTCATCAAGAGTATGCAAAAAGTTGGAGAAAGCGAATGGATCGGGCCTACAAGCTGGCTTCCGAATCTGCAAGTATAGCGAGTGGGAAGGCCAAGGACAGGTACGACAGTAAGATCCATGGAGTGGAGTTACAGCCAGGCTGTAGAGTTCTCGTGAGGAACATGAGTGAAAGAGGGGGCCCAGGAAAACGTCTCGGTTACGGATGTAACCCTCGTTCCCTGAGTAGGGAACGGAGACGTTACGTCAAGGAGTGACGGAGAATGGGGGTTTCGCACAGAAAGCCAATCCTCTTCGAGTATTTAACAACGAGCCAATGGCGTGAAAATGCCATGGGTCTGCGGAATTTGCATAGCGTACTCCGCCCACCCATGTGGGTATAAAAGGAGGAAGCAAACGCAACCGCAGTATGTCTTCGCTGAGGAGCCAAGACTGATCTCAGGCGTCACCCAGCGGTACAGCAGAAGTGGCAGGGAGACGTAACGTCTCCGTTCCCTACTCAGGGAACGAGGGTTACATCCGTAACCGAGACGTTCCCTTTCGTAGTCACTCCGAGTTACGTCAAGGAGTGACGGAGAATGGGGGTCTATGCCATCACGCCATCTTCCAGCTGTCTTCCAGTGCTCTGTGAAAGTCTAGACCTCTAACATAAAAATTACAACAGGTCCCACTTGACACAGAATTACCAAGGTACACTGGGAAACATACCCCGGGAGGGACATGCTACCAGTTGCCTACCGAAGGGAGGACTTACATAACGCATATGGCCACTGGGGCTGCATATGGAGAATACTGGAGCGCCAACCGCAGGTGGCAACTAGCTCCAGGGGTGGCAGATGGCTTGCCAAGGGAAGACACATGCTCAGAGAGGCTTATAGTGGAGTAATACACATGACACAGTTACCAAGGGGAACCGTGCACACGGAGGCACCTAGCCGGCACCAGAGCAAGCACAGTGGTGCCCGCATCAGAAGTGCTGGAGGACTCAGGGCTTCAAGAAGGTACAACTGAGGAAATATCGCACTTATCCAATCCGAGGAGTGGAGTGGCGAGCAAGCGAAGACACTCAAGCGGTTCCAGCACTAGCGGAGGCGAGTATGTGAGAGGAAACCGGCTCGATTCGCAAATTATAAAATCTTGCGAAGGTGTTAGGTGTCGCCCAGCCTGCAGCTCTGCAGATGTCTGTTAGCGAGGCACCACGCGCTAAAGCCCAAGAGGAAGCCATACTCCGAGTGGAGTGGGCTGTCACACCAAGGGGGCACGGTCGACCTTGCTGCTGGTAAGACAAAACAATGGCATCCACTAACCAGTGAGACAGCCGCTGCTTTGAGAGAGCCCTTCCCTTCTGGCTCCCCCCATGACAGACAAAGAGCTGATCTGAGGTCCTGAAACACCGCGTTCTGTCAACGTAGGTGCGAAGTGCACGCACCGGACAGAGCAGTGCCAAGGCTGGGTCTGCCTCCTCCAGGGGCAGCGCTTGCAAGGTCACCACCTGATCCCGGAAGGGAGTAGTGGGGACCTTGGGCACGTATCCGAGCCGGGGTCTCAAAACCACGTGAGAGTAAGCCGGCCCGAACTCCAGGCACGCTTCGTCAACGGAGAATGCGTGCAGGTCCCCTACCCTCTTGATGGAGGCCAATGCAACCAGGAGTGCTGTCTTCATGGACAGGAACTTAAACTCAACCGATTGCAAAGGCTCAAAGGGAGGCCTCTGCAGAGCACTTAACACTACCGAGAGGTCCCAAGAGGGCACGAGGGGAGGACGAGACGGATTTAGCCTCCTCGCTCCCCTCAGGAACCTGATGACCAGGTCGTGCTTTCCAACGGACTTACCTTCAACTGCATCATGAGAGGCGGAAATAGCCGCGACGTAAACTTTGAGGGTGGAGGGCGACAGCCTACGCTCCAACCCATCCTGCAGGAAGGAAAGCACAACACTGATCGAGCATCTCCTGGGGTCTTCTCCGCGAGAAGAGCACCAGTTGACGAAGAGGTTCCACTTCAACGCATACAGGTGTCTCGTAGACGACGCTCTAGCGGTTTAATGGAGTAACCCCCCCCCCCCCAATTATTCATCTTAAATACTATTTTATTTAATTTCAGTGTATTTAAACAAGTCATCTTTATTACACGGTTGTGTTAAATTTTTCTGTATTTTTTTGTTGAATTCTGGTTATTTCTGTTTATTTCTATTTAATGCTTTTGTTCTTTTCATGCTCTGCACAGTAGGAAGTATGTATTCTTCTTCTTCTTCCTGTTTAATGGCGATTAACTCCTAAGGAGCATTATCGCCACCTACTGTGCTGCTAGATGGCAAATTAACCTTGGGTGATGAGTCTGGATTCAAAAAAAAAAAAAAACTTTCTGCCTATATCATCCTACATACATCAACATTCATTACCTGCAATAGAGGTTTCATTGGGCTTCATCCGGCGCTGCGTGTTCAGCTCCTCCGTCCACACTCTTCCCCCATGGCAGGTTCAACATAACACACTTATTATAATCTATATCCCAAACCTGAATCATATATAAATGTAAATAATGCTCTATATATCTGTCTATCCATTAAACCTTTTCCTAGAATATCCTCATTCTTCATTCTTTCCTCTCCATTCTGCAAATGACTGAATAACACATTCCAAAAAATATAATATTTACTACAACTAAATAATACATGTCAAACATTTTCAGATACACCACATTCATCACATAATCCAGTCTCATGTAATCCCATAATTGGCAGTGTTGAGTTTAACCCTGTATGTCCCAGTCTTAACCTAGACAGCAAAACCTCTTCTTTCCTATTTCCTCCCTGGCAGTTTACCCTCCCTACTATCTTTGTGCTACTATGACACCACCTCCCTTTGCTACTACTATCCCATCTAATTTGCCATTTATTTATTAACTTCCTCTTTAAAATCGATTTTGCCTCCTTTTTCCCCATAGGTACTCTAACATCCACCTCTCTCTTTTCTAGTGCTTTTTTTGCTAGTTTATCAGCAACTTCATTACCTGATACCCCAACATGTGCTGGTACCCAACAGAAATACACTACTATTCCAGCCTCTTTCAGTCTATATAATGATAAATATATTTCCATTAACAAATCTTCTCTGTCTGAACTTGCATGTAATATACTAATTAAAGCTGAAGAAGAATCTGAGCATATGACTATTTTATTTGGTCTGACTTGTTCAACCCACTGTAGTCCTATTATTATAGCTGTTAACTCTGCAGTGTACACGGACACCTCATCAGTCAACCTCAAACTAATCTGTTTTTTAAAGTGTGGAATAAATACTCCTACTCCAACCTTTTGGCTGATAGGTTCCTTAGAACCATCTGTAAATATTTGTAATACTGTATAAAATGTGTTATTTAAAAAGGCATTAATCTCGTTTCCAGTGTACTCTTCTTTGGACTTGTTTAATAAACTCAACACTACAAGCGGTTCAGGGACTTTCCAAGGTGGAGTATCAGTAAGTGGTATATTGGGACAGAAGATCTTATTGTCCATGCAGCATTCCTTAGCCCATACTCTACTCTTCCATCCAAAACTGTGTCCTACATCATATGAGTATTCCCAGCACTCCTCCAATACTTTGCGAGTAAGGTGATTATTTGCTGATTGTTGAAGATTTACCCAGTATGTAATTGCCAGTTTTTCCCTTCTAATATCTAGAGGCATCTCTCCCATTTCTACTCCAATTGCATCTACAGGGGATGTTTTAACTGCTCCACAACATAATCTTAATGCTTTAGATTGAATTATATCTAATTTTTTCAACAATGACTTTGATGCTGAACCATACACAATACATCCATAATCAAAACAGGAACGAATCAATGCTTGATACATGCACAACAATGCACTACGGCTAGCTCCCCACTTGTGACTAGCAACCGTACGCATACAATTTAAGATTTTCTTACATTTTGACTCAATTTTACTTATATGACACTTCCATGTTAGTTTTTCATCAAACCATAATCCAAGATATTTAAAGAGCAACATGCAGGTTGATTTTATTTCTGAATTAAGACTTTAAATTGTCTGCAGAGCTCTTTTAAAAACACTTATGTAAAAATTACTAATGAAATCTCATTTGATGTAGAGATTTTGATGAAAATGCGCTAGGCTCTGGAATAACGCCTTTCCAGCAAGCAACGCGTCATATGACGTACCCCGAGGAAAACAAATCAGCTCGCGGCCGCTTTCTCATTGCTAGGTGTTGATGTAGTTAGAGCAGTAGCGAGAGACATATAGTTTTAGATCGAAGCCATAATGGTAAATTATTGTGTTTTTGGTTGTTGCACGAATTCCAGCCTGTCAGGACATCATATCCATCATTTTCCTTCTAGGAAAAACAAGGCTTTTTGGTCTTGGGTGCGTTATGTGCATGTGAATAGAGCAGACTTCACTGCCGCGTCTGTTAACACACACACTCGGTCGTTTGTGGCGCACATTTCACTCGCTTTATCACAAACTGCATTTGAAAAGCATTATTTATTTGTTGTTATGGCATGATCAATGTGGATAGTGCTAACCAGCTTGGATGGTCTGCATAATCACTGTCAGCGTAGAATATGAGAAGACAAAATGTTGCTGGCTTAAATTAAGACAATCTAAATAGATGTTTAATCAAGAACAAAGTCAAATGTATGTTTGCTAAAGCAGATTTATTGCAAAACACCAAGGTATAGCCATACAGTAGATGAACCAGCGTTAGCCGCGGTGCTAACTTACATGAACTCACTTGCCCTGTATTAGCCACTGGTTTTCTCGACACCACAACTCTAACGTTACTTCTTTCCTCTGCCCATTGTTCGTCTCCCGATCTCCCCCTGACTTCTATCTCGCCTAGAAGGCTCATAATTATTTGCCTGTGGGTCATCATAGGCATATTCGTCAACATCGGAGAACGCGGTTTCGTCGTTCGCATCCATTGTAACCTGAGCCTGAACTTGAACAGACTGCCTCGCCAATCGTCACTTCCGGTTAGTGCGTTGTAGACGCGGGAGTTATTTTATCACAATTTTTCTCAAAATATCGTTAATGGCTAAATATATATTACTCCAGTTCAGAAAATCTTGTTGTTTTATCGTCAACTTACACTATGCTATATAGGGGTGTCCAACCTGCCAGTTGCTCTTTAAAGACAGGTACTCTTTCCAATGTTTGTTCATATAACTTCAGATCTAACTGTTCAATCCTCTTGTTCTTTGTGAATATCATATATTGTGTTTTAGATACTGAAAACTTTAGACCCCAATCCAAAGACCATTTTTCCACTTCTTTAATTGACTCCTGTATGGAAGTATGTATTTATTCTGTCTGTGACTTTTAAGCTAAAAGCTTGGCAGACGAGATTTGGGAGACGGAAGATCTGAAAAGGTCGCGAGATGGGAAAAAAAGAGAGAGTATCGCAAGACGATTGTAGGATTTCCGTTGAGGTAGGATTTTCCAGAGAGGAGAGTTGACGGAGTTAGGGGTGGATTGGGATACAGCTGATCTGTGACTGAAGTGTGCATGGCAGGAAGTGGAACCGGAAGCGATATGGAGGATCAAAATTATGACGAGGAAGGTGGAGGGATTGGAAATAGAGGAAAGAAGAGTTTAAGATACTGATGACATTTGCTGCTGGATCTTTTAGTGTCATAAATCCACTGAAATTATCTAAAGCGATTAAGGAAAAAATAGGACTGGTTGAAAGTGTGAAGAGGTTGAGGGATGGTAGATTGATAATTTTTTGTAAGGACAGTAGACAACAGAAAAGGGCTCTAGAAATTAAAACGATCATGGGACAAGATGTGAATTGTTCAGTTAAAGAAGAAAAGAAATGGATTAAAGGAGTAATTACAGGGATCCCTACTGATCTAACTGAGGAAAAGATTAAGAAATAGCTTACGGGAGGCAAAGTAATTGGCGTAAAAAGGCTGAAATATAATCGAAACAATGAAAGAGAAGACAGTCTTTCGGTGATGATTCACTTTAATGAAGACAAGCTGCCAAGTAAAGTCTTTTTAGGATTTATGGGTTTTTCCGGTTAGGCTTTACGTGCCTCCAAGTGTCAAAAGTTTGGACACGTAGCGGCTGTGTGCAGAGGTAAACAGAGGTGTGCGAGATGTGGAGGGGAGCATGAATATGGCAAATGTGAGCAAGGAGTGGATCCCAAGTGCTGTAACTGTGGAGGGGAACGCAGTGCGGGATATGGAAGAAGGATTGTCATATTCGGAGGTGGTAAAGAAAGTAGGAAAGACTTTAGAATTCGGGGAAAAAGGTAAAGGAACTCCGCAACAAAAAATGGAAAAGGCTCAAGAAAAAACTAAAGAGAACATTGGGATTAAGAAAGATGTGGCATTTGTAGCCTTTATAGCTGAGGTGGTAAATTTTTCTGCACAAACAGAAAGCCGGACTGAAAGAATAAGAATAATAATAAAAGCAGCTGAAAAATATCTAGATATTGAGGGAATATCTGTGGAAATGATTAATGAGAAGTTAAAGGTGCAGTTAACAAGTACGCAAGCAGGATGTGGTGGCTCTTAATGGTGTTTTTAATATTACAGTGGAATGCGAGAAGCTTAATTGCTAACGGACAAGAGTTTAAAAAATTCATTTATGATCTGGATAAAAAACCAGAGGTTATATGTATACAGGAGACTTGGCTCAAGCCCCAGTTAAAGTTTGTTTTACAAGGGTATCAATTAATTAGGAAAGATAGGGAAAAAGGTAATGGAGGTGGGGTAGCAATATTTATAAAACATGGGGTGGGATACAGGAATATAGAAGTGAGTGAGGATCAAGAGGTTTTGATGATGGAAGTATGGGAAGGGAATCAAAGTATTAAAATAATAAATTTTTATAATCCATGCGAAAAGTTATGTAAAAATGTGTTGGAAAAAATAAGAGGAAATACTAACCAGAAGGTAGTATGGTGTGGAGATTTTAATGCACATAATACATTATGGGGGAGTGTTAAAACAGATTACAATGGGTTGATAGTGGAAGAAATGTTAGATTGGGGACGGTTAGTATGTATTAATAATGGAAATATGACAAGAATAGATGTGAGTAATGGGCGTAATTCAGCATTAGATATAACTTTGGTTTCAGAAAACTTAGCTCAAAAATGTGAATGGAATGTAAATAAGCAAAGCTCACTGGGAAGTGATCACTATCCAGTATGGTGTCAAATTGGCATGGATATTGAACAAAATATGGTGGAGAGAATGCCAAGATGGAAATTCAAGGCAGCTAATTGGGAGCTTTTTAAAGAACTGTGTAATAACAAAATGGATGAAATGGGAGAAATTGAAGAAATAGAAGAGTTAAATCTGGAAATAACTAAAGCATTAAGAAATACGGCAGAGGAAGTAATAGGAAAGAAGAAAACTACAAGTAGTAGAAAAGTAGTACCATGGTGGAATGAAAAATGTAGTAAGGCAGTAAGGGAAAGAAATAAGGCAATGAAAAAAGCCAGGAAATCGGTATTGTTTACTGATTTTATTATTTTTAAGAGAACTCAGGCAATAGTAAGGAGAGAAATAAGAATAGCAAAAAGAATGTTCTGGAGGGAATATTGTAATAGAATAGGGGAAGGCATTGAAATAAATGATGTTTGGAATATGATTAGAAAGATGGGAGGGATTCAGAGAAATAATAATATGCCAGTTTTAGTAGAAAATGGGAAAATAGCGATAAAAGATAGTGATAAAGCAGAAATGTTAGTGGAAGCATTTGTAAAGGTGCATAGTAATGATAATATTACAGAGAATATGAAGAAGTATAGGGAACAGAAAGTGAAAGAGAATGAGCATATATATGAAAAAAAGATTTCATCAGGAAGTAGTTTAGATTTAAAATTTACTTTATATGAGTTAAAGAGAGCACTCGTAGGGGTTAAACATACTTCTCCTGGAAAGGATGAAATATGTTATGAAATGATTAAGCAATTGTCAGATGTGTCATTGAATATAATTTTAAGACTCTTTAATAAAATTTGGGATTCAGGGAATATTCCTGTGAATTGGAAACATGGAGTAATAGTACCAATTGCTAAACCTGGAAAAGACCATTCCCAGCCAGGTAGTTATAGACCAATTGCGTTGACGTCTAATTTATGCAAACTTATGGAAAGGATGGTTATGAATAGGTTGACGTATGAAATGGAGAGCAAAAACATTCTGGCAGAATGTCAAAGTGGATTCAGAAAAGGGAGAAATACGATGGACTCAATTCTGAGTTTGGAGGCGGAAATTCGAAAGGCTCAAATCAATAAAGAAATGTTGATAGGAGTGTTCTTCGATGTGGAAAAGGCGTATGATATGTTGTGGAAAGAAGGGCTGTTAATGAAATTGGAAAGTTTGGGAATTGAGGGAAAAATGTACAACTGGATTTCAAGTTTTTTGTTTGGAAGAACGATTCAAGTTAGAGTGGGGTCGGAATATTCTAGGATTCTCTCTATTGAGAATGGAACTCCTCAGGGTAGCATGAGCAGCCCTATTCTGTTTAACTTAATGATTAGTGACATATTTAACAATATTGAGACTGGAATAGGAAGATCGTTGTTTGCAGATGACGGGGCATTGTGGAAAAGGGGACGTAATTTGATGTTTGTAGAAAATAAAATGCAAAAAGCAGTAAAGGAGGTCGAGAAATGGGCGAATAGTTGGGGTTTCCAGTTTTCTGTGGTAAAGACACAAGTAATTTGTTTCACTAATAAGAAAAATAACCCTAAGTTAAATATTAAAATGTATGGTCATCAGCTGGAACAAGTCAAAGTAGTGAGATTTTTGGGTATGTGGATGGATTCTAAGTTAAATTTTGGAGTTCATATTCAGAAATTGATAGAAAAATGTAAAAAAGGAATAAATGCTTTAAGATGCTTGTCAGGTGTTGATTGGGGAGCAAGTTGTCAGTCACTGAAAAGAATTTATTATGCAGTGATAAGGTCAAATATGGATTATGGAAGTGTGGTTTACAGCTATGCGAATAAAAATTTACTTAAAAAAATACAAGTAACACAAAATCAGGCATTGCGAATTTGTTGTGGAGCATTTAAAACTTCTCCGATAGTATCTCTACAAGTTGAATTGGGAGAATTACCGTTGGAACAACGCAGAGTGCAATTGAGGATGAGATACTGGTTTGGTGTATGTGGACATCTGGAAAGTCATCCAGTAAAAATATTGTTGAAGGAATGTTGGGAATATGAATAGAAAGAAATAGCAAGCTTTGGTTGGTTGGTACGGAAGGAGGCAGAGAGTTTTGGACTGAAAGAACATCTAATTGCCCCATCTGTTCCAATTCCAGCAATTCCTCCTTGGATGTATCCCATGTCGTCAATTGACTTAGAAATACATAAAGAAATAAATAAACCAAATAGAATTTCCACTGAATTAGTAGTTGAACAGTATTTAAATCGAGAGTATTATTCCATATTACAGATATTTACGGATGGGTCAAAGGAACCAGAGTCTGGAAGAACTGCAGCAGCAGTGTTTATTCCTACATTTAATATTAAAATTGCAAAAAGAATATCGGATCATGTTTCAGTATTTACTACTGAAGTAATAGCTATTATATTAGCACTGCAGTGGATTATAGAAGTTCAACCAGCTAGATCTGTGATATGCACTGATTCAATGGCTACTCTCACTAGTCTTATGAGTGGAAAATCGTAATCTCGGCAAGATTTAATATTTGAAGTTTTGCAGTGTTTATTTAGAGCCAAGCAGTTAGGGATATTGGTATTTTTTCTCTGGGTGCCAGCACATGTGGGTGTGGATGGTAATGAGGAGGTAGACCAGTTGGCAAAGGAAGCTTTAAATCATTCTCAAATAGAGATGAATGTATCACTAAGTAAATCAGAAATAAAGAGATTAATAGCAATTGAAGTTAATAAAAGATGGCAAAACGAATGGAATAATGATTGTAAAGGAAGACATCTTTATCAAATTCAACAACAGGTTGGAAATGAGAGGAAAAGATATGGCAATAGGAAGAAAGATGTTATTATTACAAGGTTAAGAATTGGTCACACTGCATTGAATTATAGTCTTTATAAAATAGGGAAGCATGATACAGGAAAATGTGATAAATGTGGGGAGTTAGAAACAGTGCAGCATATTCTTTTAGAATGTGCTGCATATGAATGGGAGAGACAACAGTTAATACAAGAGCTACAATGGATGGGAATTGATATATTTTTAATAAAAGTATTGTTAGGAAATGGGTCAAGACAATCAACAATTCACGAATTAATTCTTAAATATTTAAATAAAACAGGAATAATGAATAGAATTTGATTGTTTTTTTTGTTTGTTTTTTTCTTCTTCTCTCTCTTTTCTTTCTCCGTTCCAAAGCCAAGCATATTCCACACTCCAGATCAGTAGGTGGCGGGAATGTACCATTTATGTTGGTCTGCCAATCCGCCATTAAACACCACAAGAAGAAGAAGAAGAAGAAGAAGAAGAGACGATTGTAGAAGAGTGTTGTTGTTGTAACCGAGCTTGTTTTTTGGATGTTGCAAGTGTTCCTGAAATAAACCCGACTTTAAATCTTCATAAATTTATTTATTTATTTATTTATTTATTACAAGGACAGTGCATATTAACATGACAAGTCAAAATATGCCAGAGTTAGCCAAAGGCTAGTTTTCATCTGCAGTCCCAGGCCAGATGTACAATAGGCAACCTAAAAATACAAAGTAAATACAACAATATAAATCAAACCTTACAAAACACAACAAACACAGACAAAAAAAAAAAAAAAAAAAAAAAAAATTAAATAAGAAAATAAAAATAAAAAATCAATGTTGACATAATTGCATGCTAAAAAGCCAAGTTTTAAAAGAAGAACGAAATTCGTTATAACTATTTAATTCTCTAACAGACGTTGGGATGTTATTCCATTCTGTTGAGGCTTTAATAGAGAAGGCAGATTGACTAAAAGCAGTTTTCCTGAAATTAATAACACAGTCCCTTCTAAATGAACCTCTAGTGAGACGACTGTTATCCGACTTTAAACTCAGAAATTCACTAAGAGGAGGTGGGGCCAGGCCATTAAGAATTTTATAGGCTAAACAGCCATTTGAAAACTTAACAAAGTTTTCCCAACTCAACAAATTATATTTTGATAGAATATTACAATGATGGAAATGACGTGGTTTCTTATCAAAACATTTTAGCGTTTGTTTATACAACGACTGTATTGGTAGCAAGGCAGAGTGGTTGGCCTGAGACCAAGTAGTGAGACAATAACTCATATGTGAAAAAATCATAGAGTGCATAAACATTTTGGCAGCTTGGGTAGACATTGAATTCCTGATATAACGAAAATTAGATAAGTTGTATTTTATTTTCTTAACAATATTTGAAATATGGGAATTAAACTTAAGATTGGAGTCAATGGTAATACCCAGATATTTGAATTCTGATACAATTTGAATCTTCTCACCATTAATAAAAATATCTGGCTCCACTGCAGTCCTAGTGGTTTTACTAAAAAACATACCCACAGTTTTGGAGAGATTTAATTGGAGGCTACAATGGTTTAACCATTCACTAATTTTAAACATAGCTTTTGTAAGTTTGGCTGCCACTGCAGCTTTGGAAGATAAAACGCACGCGTGGACCTCGTGTGTAACACAAACACCTTGTAATCACAGTTGACTTTGCTTACATGATGGAATATAATACATTTTGCAAGTTATTTTGAAAAAAATACATTTAGCCATGATTCAATGTTATTTTGGCTAGAAGTGGGTTACACATAGCCGGACTATATCGGGTCTATATTTAACCTAGACGGTGAAATGAGGGCTATTGCTTGCTGGGTACTAAGTAACTTTTCATCTCGCGAGTTTAAAGGGTACCTATTATGGATTTTTGAAAATTGCCCTTCATGTAGTGTTTAACATAGATCTAAGTGAACGAAAACATCCTGCAAAGTTTTAAACATGAAAGTTCATCGTATACAAAGTTATTGTCTCTCAAAAACAAGAGTCGACTCTGAGTCGCTGATATGAATCGTTGGAAGAACGATGCTTTTCCTTTGTCTGGTTGACGTCAACTTGACAAGTTATTTGAATAAGAAACGCCCACTTATTGCGCTCGGAGACGCTAGGGAAAACCGGAGCTCCAGGGGTGGCGGGCAAATCTGAAACTGGCCCAGGACGGGCCACCCTGCCTGGGCTGGCCAGGGAGGTCTGAGAGCATGGAGGTTTGGACCCACCGCACCTTTTTGGACTCTGTCGTTTTTCGAGATCTGGGCTTCGGAAAACAATCATGTCGACGAGACGCTGTGTTTTGAAGTGCGACGCAAAAGCGAACTTTTTTCACCTGCCAAGTGAGGAGTATTTGAAGACTAAGTGGCTGCAGTTCATATATACAAGTACTGCTATACCACACAAGTATAGCCCAAACCTTGTTCTGTGTTCACCTCATTTTGAAGATGATTGCTTCACAAACCTAAACGCTATAAAGTATGGATTCGTGAGCCGGCTCTATCCTAACGAGCTGAGGATCTGAGGTGTGTTAAATGAGGGAGACATACACAATATGCAGAGCAGTGGGTCGAGGACTGGAGTTGAGAACCCATTTAAGGTGATAAGAGTTCAGTTTTTCTGCACAGAGAATACCAATCACAACTGACTAGGTCATCTGACCAATCACCGCAGATTCGCGTCACGCAAAGGCGGGTTTTGGTATAAGGACTCGCTAAAACGATTCAAATGGGAGTCGGTGGGCAATTCAGGTAAAAATAAATGCATATTATAAGACAACAAAAGTGTTTTTTGTCATTGCATGCTTGTAAAACTGTTGTTGGGGACTCCCAGAACAATATTAGGAACATTTTAAATGACATAATAGGTACCCTTTTTAATCAGCGTTTTTTATTTATTTATTTTAAATGAAACATTCACTGAAAATGGAGAATTAACATCGCAGTCATGTGATTTAGTCAGCTTGATTAACGTTATTACAATATATTCCTATTTAACACAGATGTTATTTGAAAAATACAAAATGATTTTCAGGCTCTTGTTTAGTGGCATTTATATTTGTTTAATACCATTTACATTAGGGCACTGGGCATTGCAAAGATTTTTTGGTAACACTTTACAATAAGGTTCATTAGTTACTACATTAGTTAACATTAACAAAGAATGAACAATACTTCTACAGCGTTTGTTAATCTTTGGTAATGTTAATTTCAACATTTACTAATACTTTATTAATATCTTGTTAACATTAGTTAATGCACTGTGAACTAACATGAACAAACAATGAACAGCTAGATTTGTATTAACTAACTAATGTTAACAAAGAATAACAAATACAGTAACAAATGGTTAGTTCATGTTAGTTAATGCATGAACTAATGTTTAATAAATGAACCTTATTGTAAAGTGTTATCGATTTTTTAAATCATGCTTAATATTTTCTAAACAAGTATTTATGTCCAGTTGAATTTTCTGATTTCCCATTGGCCACCCCTGACTGATTCTTGGTCCCCCCTGTGCCCCCCCATTTATAAAATCCTGGAATCGCCCCTGGCAACAGGTGCACTAACCCCTCATAACATCACATCAGTA
This sequence comes from Cyprinella venusta, assembly GCA_038021265.1. Lineage (NCBI taxonomy): Eukaryota > Metazoa > Chordata > Actinopteri > Cypriniformes > Leuciscidae > Cyprinella > Cyprinella venusta. The sequence continues at coordinate 56,176,014 of CM075863.1, read as the reverse complement.
ACTCGACAGCACAACCTAGAACAGTTTTCCTCTGCTGTTTTAATGTCTGCACAAAGGAGACGGGCAGCTGCTCGAAGATCTCTCCTTTGGAGAAAACTGTTGATTTTATACATGAAAAAATGTCACTCCTTAAAAATTAATATTACCTCAGAATGAATTGCATTGTTAGGCCACCCCCAAACTTAAACAAAATAATAATATTAAATGCTGACCAATACTTAATTATATAACCTTTTTATATACTAAAAATAAAATTTAATAAAACAAGCAAAATGTAATTTGTTTTGTCATTTGACAGTTATGCATGACTACATTTATAATGCTAAATGCAGTGAAACATCTCAATTGTCAGTCAATCGATGAATTAATGCATACATTAAATAAATAATTATATTTTATATACTGACAACAACAAGAAACATGAATAAATGAGTAAAATAACAAATAAAAGTAACCATCACAATAAACAAATGCATATACAAGTCAACAACACGTGAAAAAAAGCTTTATTCAAACTACAGGTATATATTTACAGGCGCTGAGCATCCTACTGCCGACTCGACACAGCGGTTCCCATTCTGCGGCTTTATTCTGCTGAATTCACCAGAGGTGACTGTGCCTTTGTGCCAGACCTTGTTGCTGCGCTTCACAATCTAAGGCAATAAAGGCAGATGGAGCGATAGAGGGTATCGTAAGGAGGGACTCATAAGGGCAGGTGGAGCGATAGAGGGTGGCACCACTTCCAGAATTCAGCTCTGGGCTCCTCATCCTCAGTGCTCACACCAGTCTGCAGACATTTCAGATCCTACAAAAATGCAAAAAACATTACACAAAAGCAGTCATTTTAACAGCACAATGTCATTTGATCTATGTATTAAAATAAGTAACCTTACTTTATATTACTTTAAATTACTTTATATAACCTTATATACCCCCCCCCCCCCACCCCCCCCCACCCCCAAACAACTGTTGAATCATCTTTCCTTGCAGGTCCTGCTCCACCACAAAAGCTCTGCAGCACATGCACAGAAATCAAGACTCAGAAAATTGTTTTAATACTCTGATTGAATTGGTCGAACCATTGGTTCACAATGATCTCGCTATTATATACTGTAACACTTAACACTCAAAGATCAGTAGTTTTAACCTTTGAGCAGGAACGAAGAAATAAGCCAAATATAAGCCTATACGTCTTTACAGACACTCCTGTTTTACACACGTCACTCACACACAGAGGCAGGGAACTACTTCATCTTCTCAGATCAGGGAAGCAGAAACTGAAGTGTTGTTGAGCTTTTGTGTGTCTCTCTGTATTCACGCAGTAAAATGGCAGAAGCCAGGATTTCAGTGGATCAGAATGTGTTTGTGTGTCCAGTGTGTCTGGGTCTCCTGATGGATCCAGTGACTATCCTCTGCGGACACAGTTACTGTAAGATCTGTATTTCTGGCTTCTGGGATCAGGAGGATGAGGAGAGAGTCTACAGCTGCCCTCAGTGCAGACAGACCTTCAGTCCAAGACCTGCTTTAGGGAAAAACACCATGTTAGCTGAAGTGGTGAAGAAACTGAAGAAGACTAAACTTCCTGCTGACTGTTACGCTGGAGCTGGAGACGTGCAGTGTGACGCCTGTACTGGAAGAAAACACAAAGCCGTCAAGTCCTGCCTGGTGTGTCAGGAGTCTTACTGTCACACTCATTTTGACCGTCATGAGGAATATCACTCTCGTAAATCACACAAAGTGATTGATGCCGCTGGACGACTGCAGGACATGATCTGCCGCAAACATGATAAAGAGCTAAAAATGTTCTGTATCACTGATCAAGAATTACTCTGTGTGCGATGTAAGGAGTATGAACATAAAAACCACAAGACTGTATCAACTGCAGCGCAGAGGAGAGGGAAACAGGTGAGCTGACTGAGAAATGAAAGTGCTGCTGTCTTCATTTACTCACTTATCTACTCATGTTGTTACAAACCGGTTTGAAGAAGATATTTTGAAGAATGTCTCATCTACTTTAGCCTAAACATTGAAAGCACAAAAGTGTCAAGCTCTAAAAAGGAGACAAAGTTAAAAGTAATTTAAACAACTCGAGTGGTTTAAAAAACTATTGCACCTGTAGAGTACTTCAGATCTTAAAACTATATTTTTAAACCTTTACTTGCAGATAATATAACATTAATGAAACTTTCACTTTCATGATGGTTTCTTAACGAACTTAGGTACACTCATAAAAAGTTATAATGCCAAATTATACTATTATATTATTTTAATCATTTTTTAATATTTCGGTTTAATGAGCTTTTGTGTGCTGTGTTAGCTTTAAAGAAATGCACTTATTTTGATGTGTGGACTGACATGTTAAAACTCATGTAAAGTTCTTGATTATATTTTTTAACTGTAGTGTGTTGTTCAATATCATATTTAAAGTTGATATATTTTAACTGAAGTGCAACTTCATCATTACAACTGTGCAAATACAAATATATTTAAATACATTTACCATAAATGTTGAACCATAAAGGCTCAAAAGATACTCTAAAGTCAACCTTTTAATATAAATTTAATCTCTACATTTTCATTTAATTGTAAATATCATACAGTGTCTGAAAACATTAAGTTCAGTTCACACTTAAGTTGTTCTTTTAAAGTATTATTTCCACAAGTATGCTAAAGTCAAGTGTATGTTTTTTCTATAGGAGCCTAATTTTGATTCACAAATCAAATTTAAAATCAACTCATGTATACGGAGCCTAAATTAAATATGGTGACATCACAAACATTAAATTTGTTGGATATGACATCATGATGTTTAGTCATGTGACTTGAAAATGCAAGAACAAATGAGGTTTGATGTTATCGATGCATCAACATATTTATGGCTGAGACATTCTTCAAAATATCTTCTGTTGTGTCCCGCAAAAGACAGAATCTCACACAGGTTTGAATCTGTGGTTTGAAGCGACAGTATAACCTCATTAACCACTCCATCAATTCTGGATTTATGTGACTTTAACTTTCTTTTGTGGTAGTAGTTTTATGTCATTATTGGTGTGTCCTCCAGAAACAGCTGAAGGAGTGGCAGAGGAAGATCCGTCAGAGAATCCAGCAGAGACAGAAAGATCTTCATCAGCTGAGAGAGGATGTGGCTTCTCATAAGGTGAGTCTGGAGAAGAAGAGAAGTGTGAGATGTCTCAGTTTGGACTCACTGAACTCACTGTGTGATTGTGTGTGTGTGTGTGTGTGTAACAGCGCTCTGCACAAACAGCAGTGGAGGACCGTTACAAGATCTTCACTGAGATCATCCACTCCATTGAGAGAAGCTGCTCTGAGGGGACACAGCGGATCAGAGATCGGGAAAAGACTGCAGTGAGTCGAGCTGAAGAACGACTGGCGCGACTGGAGCAGGAGATCAATGATCTGAGGAGGAGAGACGCTGAGCTGGAGCAGCTTTCACACACACAAGATCACATCCAGTTCCTGCAGGTAACAGGGATCGAGGAGAACTGGATCATAGTGGACTTGAGCAAGAGACTCACAGAGAAACATTTCATGAGACGAGAGCAGAATGAGACCAACTTAAGCAGAGCGACAAAAACACTCTAAAGTTCAGATATTTGCATTTAATACAAACATTAAACTATTCCACATTCATTTAATTGCAAATAACATGCAGTCAAGTTTCTGAAAACATTTGCACTTATATATTTAAAGTATATTATTTCTGTTATAAGTACGGTAATCTATTTAAAAGTGAACTTTCTTTTTCTCGTGGAGTTTAAGTGACAGATACTGGAGTTTGTGAAATGAATGTTATAATGAACATGAGAAGAAAGTTTCTGATTGTGTGAAAGTGGAGGACTGAAGCGAGTCACTGAAGAGAAGTCAAGTCTACAATAGCCGACAGATCTGATATAGTGAAGGTGATTGGCTGACGTGTGGAGATGATGAGTTTTGATTTCTGTTTTCTGTAGAGTTTCCAGTCTCTCTCAGCTCCTCCTGAATCTACAGACGAACTCGACATTCCCTTCAGTTCTCTCTCTTTTGATGACGTGAGAGAATCTGCCCGTCAGCTGAGAGACAAACTGGAGTATTTCTGCAAAGAGGAGACCAAGAAGATCTCAGACGGAGGTAAAGTCCTGCTCCTCCTTTATAAAGACGTGTGTAGAATGATCCCACATGATCTGAACATGCAACAGTTTCTGAAATGTTCCTATGATTTATAAAACATCCATAAACACAAATAATTTTCCTAAATGAATCCCACTTTATAAATCACAGTTCATCTTCAATTCAAGTGCATCAACTCTACAGAACAGCCACAGACATCCCTTGATGGTTTAGAAGTAATATACACATATTTGATGTAGAATTGGAAATTAGGATTGAATTGATACGAGTGTTTTATAAATGAGGAATCTGGAGATTAATCAGTTCTCAGAAATGATTTCTCCATCATCTAATATCAGATTAGAAATGGATGCATTTGATCCGTCATTTCTCTTCTGTTTATTTCCACAGTCACATTCGCCAACATGAATCCCAAGATCAGGAACAACTTCCTACAATGTAAGTCACTAAGAAACAAGCAGAAAAGTGTTCATGTTCTTCCTGTACAAGGAGAAATAAATCATGATAAAAGAGTTTAATCATTAAATGATGATTTGCACAGGATATCTGATCAACAAAACACTGATGATGCATTGAACATTGATTCATGAAGAGTTCAGATATTTTAATAGATCAGACAGATTCATAATTCCTGATTCTGATGTGTTTCTCTCCGTCAGATTCTCATCAGCTCTCTCTGGATCTGAACACAGTGAATGAATACATCAGTCTGTCTGAGATGAACAGAGTTATTACTAACACTGACAGAGTCCAGCCGTATCCTGATCATCCAGACAGATTTGATCGGTGGTATCAGGTGTTGTGTAGAGAGAGTGTGTGTGGACGCTGTTACTGGGAGATTGAGTGGAGTGGAGATGGTGTGTTTATATCAGTGTCATACAAGAGTATTAGCAGGAAGGGACCGGGTAATGATTGTGTGTTTGGACGTAATGATCAGTCCTGGAGTTTGAACTGCTCTTCCTCCAGATACTCAATCTGGCACAAAAACATAGAGACTGTTCTCCCTGTAAAGTCCATCAGCAGAAGAATAGGAGTGTATGTGGATCACAGTGGAGGAACTCTGTCCTTCTACAGCGTCTCTTACACAATGAGCCTCATCCACACAGTCCAGACCACATTCACTCAGCCGCTCTATCCTGGGTTTAATGTTTGGTCTGGATCAGTGAAACTGTGTTGATGTTTCTGTCATGAAACTGCACATGGAACATGGACAGAGGTCATCCAAACACAGGCTTTATTAAAGGGTCATGAAACCCCCCTCTTTCAGCTCAAGTCTAGCTCAAAATCTTTTTGAAAAATGCAACTGAAATGGGCGTGGCTAGCTTTGAGAAGAAGGGAGGGAGTGGGTGTTATATGACCATAACTGTCAATGTCACATGCATTTCGACTGTCACTAAAAAGCAATGGTAAAACGTGAGGAAACGCTAGATTTTTATACAGCTGGCAAAGTTAAAGTCTTATGAAGTACACTGACACTTTATTATTGTCCTTTCAAAAGTAACTGAATGTCCTGCTACAAATATTAGCCCACAGTAATCGTAATTCTAATTAAAACATATTAATCTAGGCTACATGTATAATTATAATGTCATTATAAAATATATGGTGGTTTATATAGACACTATAAATACATTTCAGAAAAAAAATATTAATTTTCCGCTTAAAAAAATCGTTCCGTGCATAGTCATAGACAGTAAAAGAAAGTGCAGTCTACGCGGCCTCTGAACTCTCATAATAAATGACTTCTCATTTTAGACACACACACACACACACACCAGCGCAGACACACCTCTGAAGGGATAGAAAGTCCTCGGGATACCGCATCACTCGCAAGACGCAACTTGGATTAGTTGTCAACAAGGCGAAGTCCATCATTCTCCACTTGTCGATCTCTCTCGCGAAAATGTTCGCGGCACACAGATCAGGTTTAGCCGTGTCCGTGTTTTATGGCAAACCAACCGTCTAGCCCTGGCAGCATCGTGGGGAACATATTCAACGCACTTGGACTTTGCACCATGAAAACAAGTAGTTTGCGTCCCATGATTGCCTCTCTCATCAAACGTTATACGCGATATCACAGTTTGACATGTCTGTCGTTGGAAAGATCCACGTGAGGTCATGAATAATTAAGAGGCCGTGTCTTCTCATAGGATAAGACCGATGAGTCATCAAGGCACTGTGTAGGGCACTGCCACGTCACCCGCTACAATGAAGATTTTAAACCCGGAAGACGAAAAAAGCGGAAAAAACCTCAAATTTAACCATTTTAACCTTATTATTAAATCTAACAGATGCTAACATTGTCTTCAATGGTGTTCAACACACATACCTCTGTTATAATCTCAGAAAATTTGGTTTGGGGTTTCGTGACCCTTTAAGAGGAGAATCCAGAGACAGGTACAGGGAAACATGCAGGGGTCAAAACCAGGTAAGCAGTCCAGATCAGCAGTAAAACAATGCAGGGATAAGGCAAACGGGGAGACCAGATACAGGCAGGGAGTCCAGGAACCTGAAACTAGAAAACACTAAGAAACTAGGAAACGCTCTAAGCAGTCAGAGACACATATAATACTGAGCCCCGAACAAAGGGAAAACTCATGCTTAAATCAGGGACACTCAATCTACAACAGTTGTAATAAACCATAATCAGTCCAGGGTAAAACATAAACTAGGAAGGTGTGCCCCCCAGAGGCTCAAGCGGGCACTCAAGCAGCCGCATATCGTCACAGTTTCAGAATAGACTGAGAGATATTACCCATAATACTTTGAGCTGCATGATAAATCAGTAACAGAGAGATGTTTTCGAGTCTTTTATTTTCTCTTAAATGTTCACATGGTTTTTGTAAACCTCAAGATGCAACAATGTTAGAATTGCATCATCTGCTATCTTATTGGACTAATAAGTGAACTGAAAAGGATTGAATAATTGTTGAGAGTCATTACACACCTTTATCAAGCCTTTCAAAGCATTTACACACCAGAGAGGTTAGTGAGATTGGTAGTGAGTCATCAAGATCTTGTGTTTGTTGATCTTAGGAACAGAATGATGTAAAATTGTTTTAGACACTAGATTTTCAAACTGGTTTTCTCAGGGGTGTTTCGTGAATGACGAGTGACGGGTCTGTGGAAATGACTTTAAAAAAAAGTTTAAAACAATAAACAAATAATAAGACTAAAATAAATATAGAAATTTCAATAACATAAATTAAAATGTAATTAAAACAATTACAAATATTAGTTAGTTATCTATTGTCTAATAATCTACTGAAAATATTAAAACATAAATAATAGTAAAAAATACATTAAAAATACAGTATTAGTAAGTTGAAAATATGTAATATTAATATAATCTAAGATTTATGAGTGTTTGATATTTTAATGTTTTGTCTATCAATTAAATAAAGGTTTGTATTCTTGTTCATTGAGGTGAAGCGGTTTGAAAGATTGTAAAATATTGGTATTTGTGGTTTAATTTTTTAAAGCACAATTTTTTTTGATTAAGTTTCTGTTTGTATATCCAAATGTTAATGTCAGGCGATCTGTGATACTGAAGCTTAACAGAACGGGCCGGGAGTTTATATATATTTTTTTGTTTGTAGGCTTTTTCTTCTTTTGGTGTTGTCACTTGCACAAAGATTTTACTGTATGTGATTGCTAATATTGGATCTACTGTATTGTGGTGGTGTCACGATTCACGAATTCACTGTTTCCTTCATGTCTCGTGTTATTGTTGTTCTGTGAGTATGAGCGCGTGTGAGTGGGCGTTACCGCTCGTTCAGCTGATCAGCGCACCGGCTGATCTCATCATCAGCGCCAGCTGCTGCCAATTCACCTCACTATAAAGACTCATCACAATCTCCTCTCTTTGTCAGATCGTTGGTTTGGTGTCCTATGCATAGACATAATATATACATAGGCTGCGTCCGAAACCGCATACTGAATGAGTAGGTACTTAATTTCAATAAATACTTACTCAACGAGCGCTAAAAGAGTAGGTACTTTATAGCCAAATCTCGTTGAGTATGAATGAGAACCGGACATCTGCCATGTTGACGTTATCATGTGACCTAGGCTACTACGACGCGCGTTATCATCATATCACAAGCGCAACAACTTAAAATAAATGAACAACGACACGTTTAATTCTTCTATCTATAAATATCCTGACATTGATGAAACTTGCTCATTTTGTTGTGGTATTGTTGAAGAAACAGTTGCCCATTTTGTTAATACATTTAAGGTTGATTTAAGTTGTTATTTTAAACCCTACTAATGTGACCCACAATTCTTATAACGATATTTTTTTATTAAGAAATCCCAAAATCGTCACCTCTTGAATATATGTTGTTAATTTCTTTATTTTATACCCAAAAGGTTTCTCCTTTAAGTTTTCCTCCTTTTCTTGATGAATATACCTAGTTTCATCCCTCAGACTTATAACAACAACAACAGCAACATTTTTATGTATTATGAATAACTATTTAAAGATATTTAGCCTTGTTATTGTTCCCTTTTCCTGTGTATAAATATTATATTATGATGTCATATTATGATGTACACAAACCAATGATCTTTATGTTTTCTGTTTTGTCATTATGACTGACGGTATCTTTCCATGATCTTGTATGTAATAAGTTTATAAGCTTAAATTATATGAGCGACGGGTGCACTGACAGTAACATCAGTAACTCAACAGCTTTTTCAACAGTTTTCCGCTGCGTTTGTAATGTCTGCACAAAGGAGACGGGCAGCTGCTCGAAGATCTCTTTTGGAGAAAACTGTTGATTTTATTCTCGAAAATAAAAATTAATATTACCTCAGAATGAATTGCATTGTTAGCCCACCCCCAAACTTAAACAAAATAATAATATTAAATGCTGACCAATACTTAATTATATAACCTTTTTATATACTAAAGATATAATTTAATATAACAAGCAAAATGTAATTTGTTTTGTCATATGACAGTTATGCATGAATACATTTATATTGATAAATGCAGTGAAACATCTCAATTGTCAGTCAATCGATGAATTAATGCATACATTAAATAAATAATTATATTTTATATACTGACAACAATTAGAAAAATGAATAAATGAGTAAAAGAACTAACCATCACAATGCATATACAAGTCAACAACATGTGAAACAAAGCTTTATTCAAACCACAAGCATGTATTTACAGCTGCTGAACACCACATCCTACTGCCGACTCAACACAGCGGTTCCCATTCTGCTGAATTCACCAGAGGGGACTGTGCCTTCGTCCCAGACCTTGTTGCTGCGCTGCGCTTCCCAATCTGAGGCAATGAGGGCAGGTGGAGCGATGGAGGGACTCATCCCCACTCCACTTCCAGGATTCAGCTCTGGGCTCTTCATCCTCAGTGCTCACACCAGTCAGCAGACATTTCAGATTCTACAAAAATGCACAACATTATACAAAAGCAGTAATTTTAACACACAATGTCATTTGATTTATGCATTAAACATAACCTTACTTTATATTTGAGTAAAATCCCTAAAACAACTGTTGCATCATCTTTACCTGCAGGTCCTGCTCCACCACAAAAGCTCTGCAGCACATGCACAGAAATCAAGACTCAGAAAAGTGTTGTAATTTCTCTACTTGAATTTACAATAATTCAAATAAAATACAACTTAATATTGAATAAATTGTGTTATCCATTTCTGTACTATGCTCACTTAAAGCCTTTGATGACAGCATTCAGCATCATGAGCCTCTCTCCGCCGGATAAACACACGTGTGTTCTTCTGTCCCTGTAACATACAGACAAGATTCACATTACGAGCTCAACACTGCATTTACATGCTGAGGTTGACGTGTTAACTCACTTTTAATCCAACTTAAATGTTCCTCAATATATCAACACTAATAAGGGACAATTTATTTACCTTATTTACAGCACATTTGTCTGCAGTGTTGACAAGAGTCAATAATCCTTCATAATAGCACACATAACGTTACATCACGCAGATGTATTATTATTCATGTTGGGATGTGCTCATCTGCAATATTTTCATTTCAGATGTAAATAACGTTAGACATTTTAAATAAGCGTGTTTAAGGTGTAACGTTATATTATGTAAATCCATTTTTAGAAAGTGTAGTGTACGTGTAGCCTAACGTACTTACTGGAGCTCCCCTGTTTAACTAACTAGCTATAATAAAACGTGTTTACAGCAAAATCACAACTATACTATACTGTCTAACGTTAAGTCCTTTACACCTTCAACTGTTAAAACGTTTACTCTATAGTAGTTTAACACATACGATTTAAACAGAAGGAACCGTGTTTACTCACATTTGAAACCCTCGCGTCGCTGATCTCCGCGGTGTTCGATAATGACGTATGCTCTCCCGTGGCCTCCTGGGATAGAAGAGTATCCATCGGACAGCACTCAAAAATCTGGGCGAAAGCAGGAGATCATCCTGGAACTTCTCGCCTACTCTTTTATGAATACTGATGTTTCGGACGTACTGCTTCTTTCACGTACTGATTTCGCCTACTATATAGTAGAAAGTAGGCATATTCGGACATACTTTAGGTATGCATAGGTCCGAATCTCGCGATAATTAGTACGTCACCTAGGTAATTCTCGCCTACTCTTTAATGGATACTAAGGATTCGGACATACTTCTCGCTCGCCTACTCTTTTTCCCATACTATATAGCTAGTAGGGAAGTATGCGGTTTCGGACGCAGCCATAGACGCCCTATAGGCTTTATGTCGAGCGTCACGTGACCAAACCGGAAAACGGGTCTCATCGCATCCGCTTGTCAGAGAAAGTGTTGACGGCCGTAAGTACTGACTACGATATCTATGGATTTGTAAGGTAATCAGCTAACCTACCTATTTCACTTTGTTATTGGCGTTTTATTCCATTTAAATATCTAAACGTTACTGTGAAGAATAAAAAATATAAAACGTTTAAATATCAATCTGCACATGTGAGGGATATTGGTTATGCTAATCTTTGATCGCTCCTTTTAAGTTATCTTGATTAAAACCGCAAAAAATTTCATGAAGCACATAAAAGATCTGGACCGGAAGCGATGAGACCCGTTTTACAGAGAATGCGGAAGTAAGTTGTGCATAAAGCCTATTGGCCGCTTTGGAACGTTGCTGCGATACGTCAGCGGGTCCGCCATTTTGCGGAGGTCAAGACTGCATTGTAATTAAATGTAAGTAAACGGGTGCGCTGCGTTTTTCTGCAAACGTTCTTGGATAAGAATGGCGAAGATCCCCATACTGAGATATTTAAGTTTGCTCATTGTGGAAAAAGCATTTTATGTGATTGACCAGATTTTAGCAACATTGATAACTAATGGATCCTTTATGATATGTTGTGGTACAACTGGGCATACAGTGCAATGCAAATAGTAACATAAAGTGAAAAGTAATAGTAAATAGTTTAGTCAATAAAATAAACAAATAGTATACAGCAAATAAAATTGTAATGAATACATGTAAAAAATATTGATAATAGTTTATTAATAATTCTATAATAATAGCAATAGAAGCTCTTTGTGTTAAATTTCAGTTTTATTGACAGTAATAGGCTAGCCATTATAACAGAAGTAGCTTCAGTCAAACATACAATGTTAAAAAATAGCCTAAATATAAAGTTATGAAACTTTACTTTGCCCTCAACCAAACTATTTACCAGGGAACCATTTATAGATTAATGAGACCAAAGATAAACACAAATTATACGAATTATATCTCATGTTTAACGTCTAGACTAGACACTGCGTCAAAAGAGCTGTAATCGGGCATGTAAAACTCCTGAGTACTCCCGTGTACTCCACAAATAAACGTGTGTATACGGGAGTTTGCTGTCCCGTCACACAATCCCGAAAACTCCTGGATATGTACCAAGTTTGGGGCACAGCAGGGAGCCACTAGGGCCATCAGTTACCATGGTGAATAATCCCCAGGTAGGGGTCAATGCAAGGGAACATTAGCATTTCACACCTTTGGGGCAGTGGCCTCCTTCAATTGGTCAGAGATCCTACATAGGATTGGGTGCTCAATGCTTTGTCCCTCCTCTAAACCCCCACACTATTGGTCCAGTTTATGGCCTCATTTGGGTTTATTAATACTCAATTTTTTTTAAAATATTACTATAATATTTATTGTCATTGGTGTTCATGGTTATAAAATCAAGACAATCAGATGGACAAAGTTGAGTTTGTTATTTTTATTATTTGTTAATGACACAAGGCACATGACATATATTTATATACATACAGTCAAAACTCTATAAATAAAAAAACATTAGCACAGAATACATTTTACTATTAGTCATACAATAAATAACCCCATATAATATATAAATCCTGTGTATAATATATGTAAAACAATATAATAACCCGAACAACCCACACCGACTTTCCATCCAATATGGCATCCTACTCTTCAGACATGTGGTCAACTGTTGCAATCTTCCAAATAGCTGCCTCTTCCTCTGTCTGAAGAACCCCAGTCCTGCAGCTCAGCAGCTGCAAAATGGGAGGGAAAAAAGTAATTAAACCACTGAAAATATCAAATGGTTGGGATGGGAGCCTCTCCCAGGCTGAGGCTTTTACTGAGATTTATATGTATTTATACTTACTCTTCGTCTTCTTTGTCTCATGAGCATAATGATCCTGCTGTCCTCCATCTTGTCTTTGTTCTCATCTTTCGCCATCCTTTAACCCCTTCTAACAGTTTCAAAATATGTCTTGCAGGATGCTAGAAACATGGAGATAGAGAGGGGGTATACATATGTATAAACATATGCATAAACATATACATATGTTTATGTATAACTAACTAATCTATACAGTTAAATAGTTGTAGCCTTGGTACATTCTCTTGTGACTTACCTTTAACAACAGCAGGATCTACGTCCGGTACAGCCATTAAAAAGAAAAGAGGTTATAACCTCGAGGTTGTGGGGGGAGGATAGACTGTGAAGCAGTAATTAAAGTAGGTTGATTAAAAATATAATTTAGAAGAAAAGACTGTTATGAAAGAATAGTTTTAAAGATATACCTTGTCTGTGGGTCATATTTGTGTATGTTGTTTTCCCCATTGTGCAATCTCCATACAGCTTCCTGTAAAAATCCAACATAGTATGAGGGCTCAATTCGAATACATTTATAAATAAAGCACACAAAGTTAAGCAGACACCGTGATGGTCAGAAAATAACTTACCGCAACAGAATTATTCCCAGCTCTCTTTAATTTTTTTGAAGCAGGCTCCTCTTTTGCCTCTTTGAGCTTATTGATGTCAGCCTCCATCTTATCCAACCTCATGTCCATCATCTCCAGCTTTTCAAATATCCTCTTCAAACTTTCATCTGCTATATACACCAGTCTGTTTTCGTTCGGATTCAGAGACTTAATAGCCACATTGTCCCTATGTAAAGGAGCAACATCTCCACTCTGCTCTCCGTAACACTTGTTGAAGACTGACACAATGTAAAGCCTATCACCTTTCCTGAATACTAATGAGGGGGGCAGGGGAATAGGGGCAAACTTGAGCTGCCAGTCCCAAAACAAATTAGCATTTAAAAAGCCAAGCCATCAACTCACAGCATGTGGTCAGACAAGTTCCTGTTTTCGGGCCTTTACATGCATTTACAGGTACGCGTAACAAAATTCCAAAGATCCCTGCCAAACAGCACATTTAGCGGGCGTTTTCATTGTCCGAATTCTCCCCTATACACACCTTTTGACGCAGTGAGAGACATCCGAGCCAGCGGCAACAGTCAGAAGCACTCGCCGAGGTACAGCTGTTCCAGGCGGGGGAGACGAGCGCTGGGCGGGGGCGCAGCAACTCCGAAAACTTCAGATCAAATTTTTAAATAGGCGCTATCTTTATAAACAAACCACATATTTGAGCTTTAAACAATTACATTGTAGACTGAAAAACTATTAAAACTACATTTTGTGACACAATAACAGTAGTATTTAATCTCTAAACGTTACTTACTAATTAAATCATGACCAAATACAACCAAAAACAAACGTTCAGTCTTGCTTGTGAACGGTACTTCCTCGAAAGCTGTTTTCAGTTGTGTGGCGATTTTTACAGCCCCAAGCAGCACACAAAACAGAAATTTTTCTCAATTCCCAGTATGAGAGGTATGGGAAAGTTGCTCTCCCCAATATGGCGGCGCCGTTGACGTACGCTCCAGCGGCCAATAGGGCGTCTATGTATATATTATGTCTATGGTCCTATGTGTCGTGCTTCGTGGTCCTGTTGCAGTCTGTTCCAGTTTGAGTTTCTGTTCGGTGTCTTCGTGTCCTGTCTCGTCTGGATGTTCACCTGCACTGGATTATCGTCACCCGCACTGGATTCACCATCACCTGCACGCTCACCACTGAGTCCCTGTGCCACCATCTGCTGTGTTATTTCCCTGAGATTGTCTTTGTGTCTTCTGACCTTAATAAATTGAGTTTACTTGCAATTGCTTCCGTCCTGTTGTTGTGACAGGTCAGGTAGTAGTAATATGATTCACCTTATGTCAAAAAGATGATTGATTGACAGGTGCCCCACCCCTTCCCGTCCCTTTTGGCATAGGATGAAAGGGTTCAATAGACGGCAAAAGTTGATAAGAGGTGATAAAAAGTATCAAAATGAGATAAAAAGAGAGACATCTGGGTTAGCGAGATAAGATCAAAAGGCATCAAATCGATTTGACAGTTAGTTTTATGACCTATTGACCTCCTAGCCTTGATAATGTCATTTTTAACAGTTGTTTTTAACTGTAAAGATAAGATTAAAGGGATCAAATTGGATTTGACAGTTAGTTTTATGACCTATTGACCTACCAGCCTTGATCATGTTGAATTAAAGATAAGGTCGTGGAATTCCCCTCCCTGCCAGGTGTCGCAGGGTTAGTGAGAAAAATAGTTTTTCTAATAATGCTACATATTTCACAATAACTAAAGTTGAAAAGTATTCAGTTCATTTAAAATAAAATAAAGATTGAGTGATTCTCTCTATCGCGCAGACAGATAGGTGCATTTATGTATGTGTGTGAGACACAGATTTCTATGTTTAGTTCAAATAAACAAGGCTGTAATTCCTTTCAAAAACGATTTTGCTGTGTTCTGCTAATCATTTGTTTTCCAGTTATAATCTGTTAAACGCTATCGCATCCTTAGGGAGTGAGCGTGAAATACAGCTGAAGTTTTGATGTACCTCACAAGTTACGGTCAGGGTACAGAAAAAGTACCAAAATTCATAATGCAATAAAATACCCATACATTTAAAGTTAAAAAGATCCCAGATTGTTTTCTCTCTCACATTGTGGTGACGAGTCAGAGGCGTACAGATCCATATGCAGTATTTATTAAAGGCACTCTATGCAAGATCTGGGGCCGTATTCACAAAGAATTTTAAGGCTAAAAGTAGCTCCTAACTGGCGAATTTAGGAGCAACTCCTAAAAATAATGGGCGTGTCACTCCTAACTTTAGGACTCCTATTTTTTTTTTTGCTAAGAGTAATTCACAAAGCATTTTAGCCCTAAAAGTAGCACCTAAGTCTGGGACAGCTTAAAAGAAGTCGAGAGGACTCCTAACTCACTAAGACCTATTCACAAAGGATTGTAGCGCATACCTCTCGCAGTCGTCCGAGGTCCGCGACACAAGCGGGAATGCTGCATTCATCTGCAAACAAATCCTCTCCCATGTCTCACGCTTAGTTTTGCTTGATATCCCAGTGCCGATTTTCACTTTTATTATGTTTTTTTTCTATCACCAACTGGGCCAGCAGCAGGTCCTGCGTCCAGTTGGGCTTTCTTTCCATTTTGGCGAGTTCATAATCCACCGTCATTCAACTATTACCGAGCAGCGTTTCCTTGCTTTAAATAGTCTAGTTAGGCTGAATGTCAATTAACCAAGCAAGTGTTAATGCAAGTGTCGTTTTTCATTATTTGGCAAATGAAGGTTTTCATTATTGTATTAGCTCTCCTGGTGGTTGCGCTCCGGTTGGTTCTTGTCACGTGACCTACGGTGCGCTCCATATGGACGCGCTTGAAAAAACGGGCGCCTATACCCCGCGCCTACATTTAATATAACTTGAGCGCGCAAAAGACGTGATATGTGAACACTGCATGCCCTTAAGCTACCTTGAATAATTTAATTCATGACTTTTCTCTCTCTGCCTTTTTAGAATTTCTTCACTGGGGTCTGCACAAACATGTCATTATATAGCCTGTGCTTTTCGATGACATTACTTTTTTTTCATTTATTATTATGTTGTGTAGGACACAGACATATTTAGATGTCGTAATTCCATGATTTGTTGCTGTGTAATGTTCCGCATGATGGCCCTGTCATCTAACAACCAATCACCGTGATCATGATGAGGAAGCTCGTGCATGAGAACTGACGTCATCCATAGCAACGAAGACTCACTCTTAGTTTAGGAGTTGTCATTTTTCCTTACTAAGAGTAGGTCTGAAAGGCGTTGTGAATAACTTTTAAGAGAAAACTCCTAGCTAAAATATTTTAGTGCGATTTAGGAGTACTCCTAGTGGTAAGATAAAATTATTTGTGAATACGGCCCCTGTACCTTCATATAACAGCTTCAAAGTCGTGTCGGTGGTTAACAAAGTCATAGTAGGGCGAATCATCCTGGTAGTGAAGCTTGGGGGGGACGCCGCCGGAAAAACCAGCCATGCAAGTTTGAGAGTGGCGCCCCTGACACAGCTCGTGAGAATCACTAAATGGTTTACGGCAACGACGTCACATGCATCAACAACAACATACTGTATTAAGCTACTTTCGCGCATCCAAGAAAACTTGGTCAGAAAAAGGGAAAGAGAATTGGACCGTGCTAGAAACCGGACAAGAGTCCACTCGGTCGGGCTTTCACTCATTGGCGCGAGCTTAAAAGCAGCACTGGATTGTAACTGCGATGCTGACCTGGCGATCTTGTTGATGGACTTGTAAGTAAATCTCTTATTTATAAACTAGTTTGTATTTGTAAACTTGTTTCTATATTGTATGTTTCTGCGCTGGCTTGTGGTATGTCATTTTTTACGGTGCTGTTCATTCATCCGTTGTTGATAATTAGACCAGTTCAATAATTCTCACATATGTCTTGCTAGCTTTCGATTACCAGAGCTGTAAGCAGACTTCCTAACAAACAGTCGTTTCTCTTAGTCTTGTTGTTTTATTTCGTTATGTTTTATTGCCGAGCTTGCCACAAGAGCTAGTTTGCCAGCTGAACTCATGTGTTGTGATGTGTATTTATCGCGTAACTTTAGTCCTGTGTCTGGTTCGGATTTCTTATGGCGTGCGTAAGTTACTGTTATATAAACTTTATCTGACAGTGCACTTCCCGACTGTAACTTTACTTCAAATTGTGTTGATTATGAATCAATCAAATCTTGACACTGTTGATGTTGATTCTTGTGATTATCATGAGGACATAGTCAATATCTCACATAATTATTAGGACATATATAAGCCTAGAGGTTGTAAATACTTGAACACAATTTGCTATTATGATAAATTGTAATAATCATGTCTAATGAAATCATAACGTCCAATGTTATGAAATAATGCGACATACATTTAACTTTATTGATGTCATCTGACATTTTGTAATGTTTACATTACAATCAAAAACACAAATGACATTATACAGTAGTCCAAACACTATAGGCTATTTACTTCTGATTTTGCAGAAATCATGTAAAGACGTTATAAGCCAGCAAACGCGATAGGCAACTTTATTATTAAAAAGCAGTCTAACACTTGACAGTAATTCAGTAGATATGCAGTAACAGGGGAATAACGGTTATTTACGACAGTGCAAGTACACCACAGAGGCTCTAGAGGTCACTGTTTTACAAAAAAAAAATCTGAGACTACATGGTGTGGCTTTAAGAATAGTCAAACAGGCAAAGATCAGAGATCAGGATCAAACATAGAGCAGACAGTCCCAGAGCATAAACGATACCAGGCTGGGGTCAGGGCAGGCAGCAATGTTCGTAATCCAACGAGAGCAGGCAAAGGTCGAGGCAGGCAGCAAACAGAGAATCAAGGGTCGTAGAACAGTCACGGGTCAATACACGGGTAATCCAGAAAACAGTAGAAACCGCTCGGTAATGTCAGCCGGGGCAAAACAAGACTTCGCACTGCATGAGAGTCAGAGGGCTGTTCATATAGGGAAGTAAATGAGGAACACCTGTGCAGGTGATTAGACCTAGGTACGAGGCTTATGGGAAATGCAGTTCAATACTCGGGAGACGGAGCTCTAGGATGAGCGGAGAGAGCCACAGAGGCGCGATTCGTGACAGAGCCCCCCTTCTGTGAGTGGCTCCTGAAGCGAGGACCCGTGCGACGCCAAGGTCTTCCACGGGGTCTGGGAGCAGGTCTGGTGGGGTGGTGTTGATGGAACTCGGAGATTAATGTGGGGTCCAGTATATCCTGTGATTTTACCCAGGATCTCTCTTCTGGACCATACCCCTCCCAGTCGATCAGATACTGTAACTCCCTGCCTCGGCGTCTTGAGTCGAGAATTTCTCTCACACGGTAAGCCTCCTCGCCCTCGATGATGATGGGAGGAGTCTCCGCATCCTTGTCCTGGTCCCTCTCTCCAATCGGAGCTCCAGCGGGTTTGAGTAAAGAGACACGGAAAGTGGGAGATATACGGTAAGTGGAAGGTAGTGCAAGACGATATGACACAGGTGTAATTTGTTTAAGAGTTTTGAATGGACCCACGTACCTAGGACTTGACTTCTTGCTGGGAAGATGTAGACGGAGATCCTTGGATGATAGCCAGACCCATTGTCCCAGCCGATAGTTAGGTCCCCTTCTCCGATGACGGTCTGCCTGTTCTCTGAATCGTTGAACTGCACGTTGAAGATGCACATGAGCATTATTCCATGTTTCCTCACTCCTTTGTAGCCAGGCATTAATGGCCGGGAGATCCGTGGGTTCCCCAGACCAAGGAAATAGAGGAGGTTGATAACCCAATACACATTGGAAAGGAGTCAGACCCGTAGAAGGCTTGCATAGCGAGTTCTGGGCGTATTCGGCCCACACCAGGAAGCGGCTCCAATCCTGCTGGTTCTGATGACAGTAGGTTCGTAGGAAGCGGGTGAGCTCCTGATTAATCCTCTCTACCTGCCCGTTAGACTGTGGGTGATAGCTGGACATCAAACTGACATTAATATTCAATTGGCCACACAGAGCGTGCCACACCCGAGAGGTGAACTGAGGACCCCTATCCGACACGATATCTTCGGGTAATCCGTACAATCTGAACACCTGTTGCACCAGAGCCTCTGCCGTCTGTAGAGCCGTAGGAAGTTTGGCCAAATTTTGGCGGAATGAATCTGCATGCTTTAGAAAATCGATCGACCACAGTCAGAATGGTAGTATAATTCTGAGAGGGAGGTAGGTCAGTAACGAAGTCGATGGTGATGTGAGACCCATGGGCATTGTGGTACTGGGAGTGGTTGAAGTGTGCAACGCCAAAGCGTGCACAGCCGAGGCAGCTTCTCCACAGGCCTTGTAAGCCTTGCCGGTTAAGTCCGACGAGTACTTACAGGCCCGGGAAGGGAGACACGGTTCTCCGCGCCAAGTGGAGTTAGGGCACAGTTGCATAGCAACGGCCCGCTCCACCGGCAGGATGCGCATGTAACCCTTAGCTGCCCCGCTGTCAAGGGTGGTGAGGGAGGAGGATCCACCGGAACGGTTTCGGGCAGTAAAAGGTGCCGTCCACGTCCCAGTGAGTTCCTCATGCACTTCCGGGAAGAAAGGCACTGGGGTGGGTTGCTGAGAGCCAGCACGCGCCACCCTGAGATACCATACCAATCATCCAGCCTCGAGGGTTCGGGACCCGGTGGAGGGTTCCACACGAGCCCGACCCTCTCAGCGGCCCGGGAAAGCATGGCCATCATCTCCGGGTCCTTATCGGGCACCGCTGGCACCCCCGAAGGAGGCAGTGGCTCCGACACGTCGTCCACAGAGACATCTGACCCACCCTCCGATGCCGCGATCGACATCTGTTCATCGCCGGGAGCGCCAAAGGAAACGGTTGGTACACACCTCGTGGATGGTCCAGTACGTTCCTTTGGCAGCTCACATGGTTGCGGAGACTGAGAGGAGTGAGGGTTCCTAGGGGGTTGGTTCCCCGAAGGAAGCGCGCTCACTGTAATCCTCAGGTCACCCGCGCCAGCGTCCGAAGCAACCCTCGTAGGAGGATTGGAACGGGGCGCCGGCACGGGGACTCCGCCCCTTTGCAGGAACGAGAGTCTCGACCTCAGCTCCGAGATGGTCATCTTCCCACAATGGGTGCATGACTCATCCACGAACGCTGACTGTGCGTGTTGTAAGCCCAGACACACAAGACAGCGTTCGTGACCATCCCGCGATCCCAGGTAACGACCGCATCCAGAAACACAAATAGAAAGTCATACTTTTTTTTTTACTTTTTTTTTAAAAAGATGCTTTCTATCTGTGTAAGCTCTTTTAGGGACTGCTCTCGCTGGTACTGAAGCACGCAGGGGAACAGTCACTGCGAACACAGACAGGAATGTGCACCTGTCTGTGCGCTATCTCTCTCTCCATAGCTGCCAACTCTCACGCTTTCGCCGTGTGACACACGGTTTTGCCTGTTTTCACACGCTCACGCCACACATCCAATTTCTCACGCAAAAAAAAAAAAAGAAAATTCCCCGACTGATGGCAATGATGGCGCTGATGAGCGCCACTGAGCCCTATGCGCTGCACCCCGAAGTTAGCGAAAGAAGAAAAGAGACCGCGTAAGACAACGGGAGAACCTCGAGAAGTCTGATGATCAGATGAGATGATCAGGTATGTAACAATGAAATCTCGTGCAATTGACTCTCTTAAACTTTAAATCTTGAAAGGAATTATTTGTTTGTTTTTGTGCTTCTGCGTGTGTCTGTGAACATGTGTGAATAAACTCATTTAATGTGTATTCATTCATGTTCAGAGACACAAATGTTCACAGCACAAACAGCAGGAGAGCACCTTGTTAACCTCGTGGTATAATTACAGGTGAAACTTGAAAATGTATTATATCGTTAAAAAGTTCATTTATGATTATGGCTTAGGCTACCTTTTCACAATATTCTAATTCTGAATTTGGAGTTTTCATATGCTGGAAGCCATTATCATAAAGAATTATAACAAATAAACGCTTGAAATATCTCACTTTGAATGTATTACATTGTAATGAGTCTATATAATATTAAGTTTCACCTTTTAAGTTGAATTACTGAAATAAATGAACCTTAACTGTACTTCATGCTCAAAACATCAGCTCATAGCATTGTTTATTTACTCACATGGCATATCTTTTTATTAACTGGCCAAAGATAAAGGACTCGCTGTGGATAAAGACTTTATGCAGGACCAAACAGCACTTCGAAAGGTAATATGTATTCAAAAGAATTTAACATTAATACGGGAACTTTGTGCATAGAAGTAGACATGTTTAACTGAGAGTAGAGTTATTAAACCAACATGACCTTGAATTCTTTAAGGTTTCAAAGATGTCCCGTAAGAGACCTTTGCCAGGACAAAAGCGGAACCTTTTATTTTATTTAAAGAACCAGCCAGGTGAGAAAAGACAGACAAAAACACTGACAGAACAGCCACGACTGATAGAAATGACAGGACAGACAGAAGAGCAACAGACAGGACAGATAGACGCACATGCCGAGGAGCAACAGACAGGGCAGACAGAACGACCAACAGGGCAAATGGAAGAAGACACAGAGGCACAGACAGAAGAGACCCCCCCCCCAATCCAACAGCAGGGCCAGAATAGTCGTGCTCTGGCTGGAGCAGCAACATATAGATCCATTTTCAAAAATGAGTGGACCTCTTCATGGCCATTTATTACCAGAGGAAGCCTCAAGACGCACTACTGGTGTGCAGTCTGCCGTATTGAAAACTCATGTTGCCACCAGGGTGTGGCAGATGTAGTGCGCCACATTAAAAGCAAAGGACACCAAGAAAAGGCACGGGCTCTCCAGTCCACATCCACAATATCCCAATATGCAATGCCCGTTGCCTCTGTTGGGGGGATTTCTGCACAAGAGTTTAAGGTATGATATGTGTAATGGTCCTGTCACGGTTCAGTCAAGAGTTTTGTGTTATAGTTGCTCACAGTAAAGTCATGGTAGATAGTTTTGACTAATTGGTTTGTATTTCAGTGTAGTGTAGTGTCCAGGTTTCTTAATTTGAGATCTTAGTTTCTGAATGTTTTTTTTTACCATTATCGCAGGTGTCTATTTGAAATAAACTATGGTTTTTAGCGAGGATTAATAATTTTTAATTTCTTACAGACAAGAAGGGCTGAGGTCAAAGTGACAGCTGGGTTGGCAGTTCTCAACATCCCCCTAGCCTTTGCGGACCACCTTGGACCTCTCCTAAAAGAAAGTTTCGGAGATTCGAAGACAGCGCAGGAGTACAGGTGTGCCAGGACTAAGTCATGCTGCATTACCAATGAAGCACTTGCACCATATTTCACACAGGAGCTTGTGAAGGAGATGAAAAAAGCCCCGTATACCCTTGTTACGGATGGGTCGAATGACACTGGTATTTCCCATACTATTTGAGATTTGTCTCCTCTGTAAAACATTTACTTTGTGTATTTTTAAACATCTAACAACATGAACATCTGTATGATTCTAACTTGTCATTATTATAGGAGTGGAAAAGATGAACCCGCTTACTGTCCGGGTCTTCATCGGCAGCAAAGTTGTCCACCAGTTTTTAAGTATGTGCACAACAAGTGGGGCGAGATGTGGGACCGCAAGTGAGATCTTCACCAAAATTAACTCCACCTTAGAGGTGCATGGCATCCCTTGGGAGAACTGCATTGGTCTCTCAGTCGACAATGCAGCGGTGAACATTGGGTCACGCAATTCAATTGCCTCTAGGGTCCTCCAGAAGCATCCCAATACCTATATTCATGGTTGTCCTTGTCATGTGGTACATAACACAGCCAAGGCTGCAGGAATGGGATTTTTTAAAGTGAGTTAACGGTTAAGGCCTGATTTGTCTTTGCATGTAACTTTTTATTTGTATCCTACTTCCGTGCATTGACTGAATGTGTTATGATTTGATTAATGCATTGCAGGTGTCTGGTTTTGATTTGGAGGATATGGTAGTGGACATCGGTTACTGGTTCAAGGGTAGCACAAATCGGAAAGGGTACCTGACAGGTATGCATGTTTGATATTATTAAGTGTAATATTGAAATTCTGAGCTGTAGAAAATATATGATATGGAATTAAATGTCTGAAACAGAGTTTTGTGAGCTCCATGAAGCGGAGTACATGGAGGTCCTCCTGCATATCTCAGTTCGTTGGCTAAGCCTTGAACGTTGTGTGACCAGGATCCTGAGGCTGTATGAACCTCTGGCCAGCTACTACAAATCTGCTAGTATGGTCATCAATTTTCAATTTCATTATTCAGCAACTACATGGATTGTTAGTCACATACTTGTATTAATGACAACCTCTTGTCTTGCGTTATTGATTGATTCAAGATGAAAATCAGGCCAGGTTCAAGAGGCTTGTGAAAACATTCTCTGACCCCATGACAGAAGTGTACCTGCTGTTTTTCCAAGCAACCATACCAACTTTCACTTCTTTCAACTTGCTTCTTCAGAGAGAGCAGTCATCAATATTTGTGTTGCATGATGAGGTGGGATTGGATTTAGCTTTTTTTTTTTTTTTTTACTATTCTGTGTTTCTTGCTGATATTTGCAGGGATCTTCTAAAACAGGTGTCACCTACTATTTTTGTAAACATCTGCTATAGATTGTGAAATTCGTACACAAGCTATGTTCCAAGTTTATGATTCCAGCAGCTCTGCAGGGCCATGAGCCTTGTGAAATTGCCTTTAAAGAGAAGACAAACCATTTACCAGGTTAGTGTTTGACTATTATTAGGATCAAACACTGTGACATTTAGCCTTGTACCTAGCCTTTTGCCACTTCATGAGTAGAAACCTAGTAAGGTTTGTGGAAGTCCTTCCATTAACCTTGAGCTTCTGGTTGGATTTCTTGCCCTATGTGTCTAGCTGATATTGCTGCATCAGCATGTTATACCATTTGTTAACCTGATATGCTGTATCTGTGATAGGAAGAAAGTTGAACATTGGGTTCTGTTGAGTGATATGATGCAAATTATTCTTTTGTAAGACTTTATACACAGTCTTC
This sequence comes from Cyprinella venusta, assembly GCA_038021265.1. NCBI lineage: Eukaryota > Metazoa > Chordata > Actinopteri > Cypriniformes > Leuciscidae > Cyprinella > Cyprinella venusta. The sequence goes on along the minus strand of CM075863.1, from coordinate 56,151,647 downwards.
TGTATGTAATCTGCTTTGTAAGACTTTATACACAGTCTTCTGTTTGTAACCTGCTTTGTAAGACTTTATACACAGTCTTCTGTATGTAACCTGCTTTGTAAGACTTTATACACAGTCTTCTGTATGTAATCGGTTTTGTTAGACTTTATACACAGTCTTTTATAAATACTCAACTGTTAAATGAAAGTGTTGGTAGAAATTATATATGTAAAGGGTATTTTGTTATACAGTTTTTGTATGCGAACTGTTTGTAATGAAGGACACAAAAACATGTTGTAACAAGTGTTTGTTGACTTGGTAAAGAAAGACAAGGAAACATTTTGTAATGAATGTTTAATGTCTGAGTAAGGAAAGACACACATGGAAAATGTATTGTGATAAAAATGTTTTATTAAAGAAATATAATCACTATTATGCATGCAAGTATTAAAGGGAAAAGTGTATTACCGTAATGTTGTGTTCCAGGCTAAAAGGCGGAGGATGCTGAGGATCCATGCAGAGAGAAGGAAGAACAAAGAGAAGAGGGCCGTATATAGGAGCTTGCTTAAAGCAATGAAAGAGTTAAATCTGGATCCAGATCTAGGATTGGACAGATTGTGCATATGATTTGGAAGGAGGTGTGACATGTAAATGTATTATAAAATGTACATTGAAATGTATGGGGCCAGATTCTGGATGTGGAACCAGATTCTCCATTGTTTGATGATCCAAGCCTGACACCTTTTGGTGTAATTTGTGAACTGCATTTACTGAATTAACTTTGTTAAACTGATTGAAAGTAAAAACTTTGGAAAAACCTCATGAAATAAAAATATGTATAACAGTTAAAAAGCTTGCCTGCCAAGAGTTTCTCCTTGAGATAAAGAACTTAACCACGGAGGGGTCTTTCTGCTAGAGAGTAAGTATGATCTTGAATACTTATTGTCTATTGTAGAACTTGACCATCTTTACCTTACCTGAGAAAAAACAAAATGAGGTAGAAGGTACTCGATCTATAAAGTGAGTAGACAAAATAGGTCCTGAACCACAAAACATGGCGCCCAACGTGGGGCACTTTGATGAATGACAGAACCAGAGAATAGAGGAAATGAGGGAAGTGGAGAAAAGATTGTAGATGAGAAAATACCGGATGTCAGGCCGGATAAACAGGGAATACAGATCGGGAGTATAGAAATAATAATGTACGATGGAAAAATAAGAGACACAAAAGGAGGAATGATAGTTCTAAATGGTAATGAAGAAGGTGAAGGAAAACAGGAAATCAGAGATATCCTGGATGAACAGGCAGTGAGGGAGATAGAGAATGTAAAAGAGTCACTCAAATCGAAATCAATAGGATCAGTGAGATTAACTTCTGGATCTCCAAATTGGCGGATGATCACTCATGCAATAATGACAGATTGCAGGAATAAATTGTGTACAATGAAAAAGACTAAAAAAGAAATGGAGACTATTATGTCCTCGTTGATAAATCTAATCTTTGTTAAAGCAAATCTTAATAATATAGGAGAGATACATATGCCTTTGATAGGAACAGGACAATTTGGACACGCTCCTGATGCGATTATAAAAGGAATTATATCAGGAGTGATTAATAATTCAAAAGAGGGAGATATGAGAATAAATTTACTAATAAAAAATGAAGAAAGAGAGGAGTTTAGACAAATTTCTAAGAAGATAATGAAGACAGAACAAGGGAAAGCGAGTCTGATTGAAAGCACACCGATAAAACCAACAACACAATGTGATGATGAGAAGACAGATTCAAGTGACGTGACTAGCTCATCAGGAGAAGAAAGCTCCGATGACTTAAATTCAACAAGAATAAGTACAGAACAAGAGAATAGTGAAGAAGATGAAGCCCTACTACCAAGAAAGGAAGCTAGATTAAAACACAAAAAGGGTGGTAAGATACAGTTGAAACGAGTTACCAAACAGATACAGAATGACTGGCCAGAGGTAGAAATTAAAGGATGTAAATATAGGAATCCTAGTGGAGTAATAGTAGATAGGGATTTGTTGAGAAAATGGAATAAAAAAGTAATACCTGAAATAGAGATTTGACTTATGGTCATATAAAAACAGCTAGTAGATCCCCTTCTGCCAGACAAATAGCCGACCAAGCAGGATGGTCAAAAGCAGGAAAACAAGTTTTGTTCCAGGAAGGTTATGAATTTAACAGAAAACTAGTTTTAGAATTGGAGAATGTTGTCAAACTGTTGAAGAATAGTAACAAAGAACTTCAAAGAACTCTAAATAACATGAGAGGTCGAAGAGCAATAGATGATTTGAACAAAGAAGTGGAGGAAAACTGGGAAAGTGAGAGTGAAGCAGAAATAAATCAGGACCAGATAGGGAGACCTGTGACCCCTGGTGAAGGGAGAGATCCTGTAAGAAAGTTGCAGTTTAGTACTCCTCACAAAGAGTTTGAGCAAGATGTGCAAACTAAACTGTTGGAATTAAAACTAACGAATATAGTTAGGAAGCAAGTGGGCCTTAAAAAATCAGGTGAAAGTTATAATTATACAGATCGAATTATAAAAGCCGCAACACAAGCTGAATTAGGATCGGAAGCAATAACTAGACTTGTGCATACTTGCACAGGTCATGCGATTTCAGCGGAAGCTTTAGAAAAAGTTCGAGATTTAACGGGAGTAGAGGATAAGTATGCACAGTGGCATGAAATGTTGGTAAATGCTAGTAGAGACAATGTGCCACTCCTGAGTATATGGTTATCCATTGAGGATGAAATACCAATGTCGGATAAGGTGAGGCTATTAAGGGATGTAGGAAGAAAAATTCCAGGTGGTTACAAACTAGTGACAATTTTAAATACGATAACTAAAAAGCAGATTGAGGAAAGTGTAGGAGCCAAATTTGTATTTGTGCATTATGATATTGGGTGCTGTACCTTGTTTGTACATGGGGTGTCACTCTATTATCACCTGGGGCATGTATAAAGGAAGGACCCAAACTACCAAGAGGAAGTGTTTGTCCCGGAAGGGAAAAAGGTTTTTGACCGCTGTGGCGCGAGGGCGCTATGTATTGTTGATGTACAATTAGGTATGAGGAATATGGTTATCTACCGTTGAAAGGGATAATGGAAATTAACCACTGCACGGACAAACAAATAAACTTGATACTAAGCAATACAACAAAGCCTGGTGATTCAATGATACAAATAACAACATAGTACAGCGCGTCAGCCAGAGCACTCCTGGGCTACACCACCACAGTAGCCGTCAGTATTAGACTGAGCGTCTACAGAAAGATTGGCTGAATATGATTTGAATACACAATTTGTGAAAAGAAAAGAGTCCCAGGGTAAAAAGGTTCAAAGACCCCAAAGAGTAGAGGGGAAGAAACAAGCAAAATTTCAGACAGAAAGTGGAAAGCCATATAATACTCGATTTCAAGCTAGACAAAATGAGAGAATGAGGGGTGATAAACCAAAATTATGGAATCAAAAGATAGCAACTACACAAAGTAGGAATAATGCAACAAGTGCAATGAGGAATGATAATCGAAGCACTGCACAGAAAAATGGATATATCCCCAATGATAAATGGGGGAAAATGACACCAGAGCAGAGAAGTCGAGTAATGCAGAGCCGAAAAACAAAGAACACAGATGTGAAGAGACTTGGAAGAAATAAAATGTTTCACAAAGAGAAAGGAGAGCTGGTAGAGGGGCAAAGCAGGACAGAAGATGGAAGTAAAGAAGATAGAACAAAACAATGAAGTCAACTTGGCCTGTTGAAGAGGAATATCTGTGATGAGAGAGTATTGGAGAGAAATGATGAATTATGTGTTAATATAAAGGGAGTGGAGTTTATTTTGGATACAGGAGCACAGATATCCGCTACAACAGAGCCAATACATTGTACAGAAAAAATACTAGTACAGACATTCAAAGGGAAAATAGAGGAGGAACCAATGGGTAGGAAATTTGGGATAAATATGATAAAAGGAGAAGAAAATTTACTTGCAGGAAAGGATCTAAGGAAAATATTAAGACTGAAAGAGGTAGATAAAGAACAAGAGTTGGATCGTATTCGACAAAAAATGATTGGTAGTGAGGAAGCTAAGGATGAATTAATAAAGGCACTTCGAGAAGCTCCCTGTGGAGAATTTAAAAACCATTGGGGAAAGGTTAATGATAAATTCGCACATGAGATAGTAGGTGGAATACATAAACCACAGAGACAATATTAATAAATTAGGGAGAGAGGAGTTGAATCAGACTATACAAGAATTAATAGAACAAGGGGTATTAAGAGAAGTTAGTTCCGCTATTACCAATAGTCCTATTCAATTAGTTCCGAAACCATTTAATCAAGGATTTCGTTTGGTTACTAATTATAAAGCACTTAATCGTGTAACTAAACCAGATCGTCGTTATCTAATAAATGCTAGAGATACGATTGAGAGGCTGAAAGATGGAGAATATATAACAAAATTAGACTTAAGTAATGGATTCTGGGCCATTCCACTTGAAAAGAATAGTCAAGAAAAAACTGCATCCACTGTAAATAACAAACATTATGTATACCAACGGCTGCCACAGGGATACATAAATGCGTCGGTAGTTTTTCAGAGTGTAATAATGGAAATTTTAAAGGGTTTACCAGTAGAAATTTATATAGATGATATATTAATAATAAGTGAGAGTGAAAAAGAACATGTGGAAACAGTAAAAGAGGTATTAAAGCGACTCGCAGAATCAGGATTAAAAGTGAATATAAAAAAGAGTGAAGTCATGACAAATATGGTTGAATTTTTAGGATTTTGGGTGTCAGCAGGCAACAGGGGTATTACACAAACGATGAAGGAGAGGATTACAGAGTTGAAAACACCTACAAATGTCACAAATGTACAGCAAACGATGGGTCTAATGAATTATGTTAGAGATATAATCCCAAAGTTTAGTCAGATGGCTAAACCAATTTATGCAACAATAAAAAATAACGAATTCAAATGGACTGAACAAGCTGAAAATGCTTTGCATGATTTAAAACAAGCAATCTTAAACTCAGGACAATTGGAAGGAAGGGATGATGAGAAAAAGTTAGAAGTTGACATGGAACTAGATGAGGTAGGATACCAAATGATAATACGAAATTATGGAAGTACAATTCCGATAAGAATAATGACTGGATCTTGGGAAAATCCAGAAAGGAAGTTTCTACCTGTAGAAAAGCAGCTTGTTGCAATCAGCAAAAGGTATTCAGAAATAAAAGGATTGGCCAGGGAACAACAAATAGTAATTAATACAAATGAAAAAGTAATGGCTCATTTAAATAAAAACAAAGTTAAGGACGCTAAAGCGCAAAATACTAGATGGCAAAGATGGGAAAATATATTATTGGATCCAAGTATAACAATATTAAATAAAGAACGGAAAAAATGTCAAAAAGTCAGTTTACCATTGTTTAAAGGAACAGTGATATATACAGATGGATCTAAAACATTAGCAGATAAAGAAGCTCATTGGGCGTATATAATTCGTAAAATAGATGGTAGTGAAATTACCAATAAGGGATCTTTTCCAGGAACAGCACAAGCTGCAGAAGTGATGGGAGTATTACAAGCACTTAAGAAAATAAAAGAAATGAAAGATACTCGAATAATAATAGTAACTGATAGTAAGTATGTAGAAGCCAGTCTGAAACAAAATCTAGAAATATGGAAACAGAATGGGTTTAATAAGTATAACAATAAACCCATTGAACATGAAGAAATGTGGAAAGAAATAAGTGAGTTGATAAAGGATTTAAATCTTGTGGTAATCCACCAAAAAGGACATTCGAAAATGCAAACTGAGTTCTCTGAAGGGAATAATGCTGTGGATAAATTAGCTAGATTACGACATATAGTTATAATCAAGACAGAAGACACAGATGCGATTCAGAAATTACATGACTTTTTAAAACATCCAGGAATGAATCTGATGGGAAAGGTGTTGTCAGATAATAATATAAATATACCTAATTGGAGGAAAAAAAATAGAGATATAAAGCTAAGATGTGAAAATTGTATGCGAAAGGGTTACAATAAAACTGTTAGGACAGATTATGGGAAAATAATACCAGATAAAATTAATATGGATTGGGATCTAGATATAGCAGGCCCATTGAACCCTCGTACAAAATCAGGAATTAAATATATACTAGTTTTGGTGGAAGCATATACGAATAGAATTTGGGCAAAACCACTGAAAGATTCCAATGCAAGATATATAATAAAAGCCTTACAAGAATTGATGTCAGCATGGGATAGGCCAGAAACAATAAGAGTTGACAATGGATCCTATTTTGTCGGAGGGCAGTTAGAAGAATGGTTAACTGATAAGCATATAAAGTTAATAAAATCGGTACGATATCAACCACAGAGTAATGGTTTAAGTGAGAGATCCATTGGTAGTTTAAAAAGTTTCTTTAGAGCTAATTATAATAACAGAGAATGGGATGAGCATATGGAAGAGGCACTTTATTATGTGAATATGAACAGAGGAGAAAGAGAAGCTAAAGCTGAGCAAATACAGGGTGAGGATAATTGTAAGGAAGGGGACTATGTATGGATAAAATTAAAGAATAAACATCCTGATAGGCCCTTTAAAGATTTGATTACTAAAAAGGATCAGATAAAAAGGTTGGCAGATATGCACACGGTAGAACTCGAACAGAATGGTATATGGAGTAAAAGAAACCTGATATTGATTAAATGATTGTAACTCCAGTACCCGAGGTCTCAAAGAGGAAAAAGTCACCATAAACTAAGTACTACAAGAGGCAGATCGTAAATTGCTGCATTGCCAGTACGACAGAGGTCAAAATGTTCCCTGGATGGAATTCAAATTAACGAACTAATCGTGAGGAAGAATTTAAGAGGGAATAGGGAATACAACAATAAGAAGAAGCAAAGGCACAACTAAGAAATATATGTTGTATAAAGACAAAATAACATTATGTGATGCGTGAATATAGATATGGCTGGATATCAAACAATGTAAGTATGGTGAATTCTACTTTATTGTTGTTTTGTTCTGTTTATGCCCTCGCGGGAGAACAAGTTAAGATAGATTTTTAAGAAGGGGGGTAGTAGGAATAAATTTAAAATTTCAAAAATCTATGTAACTTGTGGAATTAGGTGACGAAAATCAAATAAGGAGAAGTCAAAAAGTATGAAGAAGGAAAATTAGAATTTAACATTTAAGAGCTTAAACTGGTGCTCTAAGCAAAAGAAGAAAAAAGAAAAAGAAAAAGACTTATGACCAAAAAGGGCTTGTTATGTTGCAGAATAGGGAGTCCAGGGACCAAGGAAGACCTGCGAGGTCAAGGAATCCCAAAAGGACACGAAGATTCTGTAGAAAATGCCTCCAAAACCCAACATTTGTGATTGGAATGACGATAATAGGGGCAATAATATTAACATTATGGATTAAAATTAGGATAGATGATAGTGATGTAATGGAAATTATAAGTGAGAATGGAGAGGCAGAGGAAGATGTAAACTATGTGGATGATAGTGTAAGAGTTCAAATGAAGGAGGATGACAAAGGACATAAAGAGGAAAAGCCTAGTATAACATCGGCTATAGGAAATGAGGGATTGAAAAGGATAGGTGAGAGATATATTGGGAACGAGTGTGTTAACGAATTTACATCAGAAAAATATACAATGTACGAAACACTCAAGAGATTGAAAAATCCATTTCCGAGTTTAGAATGGTACAGTGAAACCACTAGAATGGGTGAAATAGCAACAGGCAGGAATAAATACAAGGATAAAAAAGAGTTACTTTTCCAGATAAGTGTTAAGACCAGCAAATTTTGGGAAGAGTGCCCTGACAGTGATCTTAAAGAATGCGCAGAGACCAGATATAACTGGAAGTTACATAATCTGTGGAGAGACAGAGTAATAGAGAAACTAATTGAGAAATCCAATAATCAGAGCTGTAAAGATTACGAAATGAATTGGATTGGCTGTGAGTGTAAAGATAAGTGGGAATGCAATGATAACTATAAACGTAGAATCGAGGACGAAAGTAGTGTAGAAAATCGTTGGCTGATATTTATGAATAAAAATGGAATAAAGAGTCAGGGAGTGAAACTAAAAACAATGTTAAGACGATCCCAACTGTGGACAGAAATAATAACAGAGAATAATACAGAAACAGATCAAATGATACTGCAATTCAGATTATTTGACCTGTTAGAGGATATAGCCACAAAGGGAAGAGAAAAAATATTTCCGATTAAGGAAGAGAGTGAGAAAGTGAGAATTGAATATAAATATCACAGACTAGAAGAATATTACCCTATTCCAATAGTTAGAGTAAGATATAAGAATGATAAAGAGTTCATGTGGTGGAGAATCCCTGAAGAAATGAAGGAGTATCATGAGAAAGGGAGTATACCTAAACCTCCGTATAGAGTTATGTGGGGTTTCATGATAAGTTGAGTGAAGAAGAAAATATGTCAAATTACAAGCAATACTGGAAAGTGTTTCTGTATATGGGGCATAATCCGGTGTTATATGCAGGATGGACAGTTGCTAATATGAAAATAGACGGAAATTGGAAAAGGAATGAAGTAAACCAAGGTATATGTAGAGTTGTTTCTGAACCTGTAAAGACCAAAAAACCTATCTATGCAGACGTTGAAGCAAATTATACTACCAACGAGAATGGCAGATGTATGCCCCCATTCCCTTTTTATTTCATGATGGCAAGAAAACAATATTTTGATAAGAAAGAATTAAAGGAAGAACCACAAAAATCAATGTGGAATGTTGAAGATCAAGTAAAAGGCAAATGGTCATCAGTGAACGAAGATGTGCAAAGAAAAATTCTGAAAATGGCGGGAATTGGCAATGAGACATTTAACAGGATTAAATGGATTGTGAATAATTATAAACTATTATACTACAGGGCTGTTGAATGCTTGACTCTGATTGGTTGAGAACGTTCTAAAGGTGTGCAATTATTTTCAGGGAAACGCACGGCTAAAGTAGTTTCAGGCAAGTTTGAACCGCATTACAGTTCCATATCCCTGCGCGTAGTTAACGGAAAATGGGATCCAAATCATAACAAGAGACATGCGCAATTGACACATACAGTTTGATTTTAATAAAGTCCTATCTATAATAGGGTAAATAGAAAATGAAACTGAATAGGCTATATAAATAAATGAATAGTCCTGCTGCACGGATTTTCGTAATTATTCCAGATAATATAAATAATTATTGATAGGCTTACTTGTTACAAGGGCTTTGTGTTTTTCATTTATTGGGTTATCTACTGTCAATTACAGAAAACAATAATGAACGAATTCATTAAAACTAAGTTAATAAAATAATGAACGAATTCATTAAAACGAAGTTAATAAATAAATAAATAATTTTGACGCACATCGTCTCTCTCTCTCTCTCTCTCTCTCTCTCTCTCTCTCTCTCTCTCTCTCTCTCTCATGCTGACTGGCTGGTATAAAAACTTTAAAGGCCTTTTTCTCCGTTTCTTGTTTTGCGTCGTAACTGCACTTTGCATTTGTAATGCCAGTTATGGATGTAATTACTTGTTCTGACTGATCATGCCCAAACGCGCGTTCAGTCTGTGTCTGCAATGGGTGTTTAGTTAGACCTGCTACAGTCGATGGAAACAGTCGGTCTTCGAATATTTCAGCGAATTGTAAGTGTGTCCCCCATCATTACATTAGTCTGCTATCAGTGGCTCAAACCTCCGGCCGTTACTAACTCTAAAATGACGTTTTGGAATTAGCAACGGAGGTATGGGATTAGATGCGTAAGAAATTAGTCCTACATACGAGAGCGTTTTACGTCAAAAACTTGACAAACGTCTTGATATGAATCATCTGAACAATGTTTTGAGGTGTGGTAACTGTAGTATAAGCGGAATAATTGACTTCAGGCCGTTGAATTATTAGAAAAATAATGCACACCCGAGGTGTAACGGCCACTCCGCTTCGCGTCGTGACCGCATTACCACCTCGGGTGTGCATTATTTTTCTAATAATTCAACGGCCTGTCGTCAATTATTCCTTACATATTGACCCTGGTAACTATTGTGTTTGTATTAATTCTCATTGAATGCACAGGGTTGGGTCGAATGTGCAGAATGTGTATTAGAGTTATTTGGAGAATGGGAAAATATGTTAAATGTTGTGACGGAGGTGTGGTCAACACAAATGAGACAGAAATGCATTCGTCACCTGGGAGGAGACGAATCACTACAAATAGAATGGAGAGTTATGTTTAGTGGATACCATACAACATTTATTTTGCACTGAAGCAACAACTAAGATGTCTCAAAGCAAGATGGAGTTTCCTGAGATTGCAGAGAGGGGTTTGGATAGTCTGGACAGTTTCGGGAGACTGGTAGGCCTAACTTTATCACAATAATAAGTATGAGAAAAGAAAAAAGAGAATAAGTGAGAACTATTAGAAGTAAAAAATTAAACAATAATTGTTGAAATATATTACTTTTATAGGAAATTATGAGGAATTATGCTGGGAACATGCTGTCCAAACAGAGGGACTACTGGATAATAATGACAAAGAAAAGATGCATGAGATGTAGTAGTGCAATGGGAGAGAAGGCTTTTGTGTTGGAAATGGGTGGTCTGTGTAACATCTGCATAGATATAACAAACCAACTGATCTGTTATAATGAACAAGGTACATTGGAATATGATGTGGATATATATGAATTAGTGAGACTAATACATGTGGAAATAGTGGAAAGGTTCAAATATATGTTCAGAGAGCTCCATCCAGTGGTCAAAGAGGAGTATAGTGATGTGACAATTAGTCTTAATTGGAGGAAAGATGACCAGTTGATTGTACACGAGCTACGGGCAAAGAATGCTAAAAATGATTTAAAGGTAATTAAGTACAATGGTATTTTTTATGTTATAGCACAACGAAATCATGGAACTCTGAGTGAGACCGCGGCAGGCTCGCCCTTCTCAATTGTTTCCCCGGAGTAGTCAAGGTTCAGCGGCCACCAGAAGTAAGGTACTCTCGGAGCTTCTGATACCCACAGTTAACATATGCAAAATATGTAAAACTCGTGGTAAAGGCCGCACCTTTATTTGTGAAACTCCGGGAGGCAAGGTGATTGGGGCATGCCTGCATGAAGTAACTAATGGTAAATGGATGCGTGAAAATTTTAGCTCTTACTTAATCATAATGAAACAAAGTACAAACATCTGGCCATCTGGAACCTTAATGAAAGGGAAATCTATTGACAGTCAAGTAATGAGACCAAAAAATAGAAGACCATGGGTGGAGAACTACATGAACGTATTTCAGAAAAATGTATATACAGAAACCGGGCAAACTTATGCTCAGCTGGTGAAATATGACAAGAAAAACAGACGTTACCAGGCCTACCTAACTTTGGAAATTAGAGAATGATTTGCATGAGGGGGATGTTGAGTGATATGATGCAAATTATTCTATTGTAAGACTTTATACACAGTCTTCTGTATGTAATCTGTTTTGTAAGACTTTATACACAGTCTTCTGTATGTAACCTGCTTTGTAAGACTTTATACACAGTCTTCTGTATGTAATCGGTTTTGTTAGACTTTATACACAGTCTTTTATAAATACTCAACTGTTAAATGAAAGTGTTGGTAGAAATTATATATGTAAAGGGTATTTTGTTATACAGTTTTTGTATGCGAACTGTTTGTAATGAAGGACACAAAAACATGTTGTAACAAGTGTTTGTTGACTTGGTAAAGAAAGACAAGGAAACATTTTGTAATGAATGTTTAATGTCTGAGTAAGGAAAGACACACATGGAAAATGTATTGTGATAAAAATGTTTTATTAAAGAAATATAATCACTATTATGCATGCAAGTATTAAAGGGAAAAGTGTATTACCGTAATGTTGTGTTCCAGGCTAAAAGGCGGAGGATGCTGAGGATCCATGCAGAGAGAAGGAAGAACAAAGAGAAGAGGGCCGTATATAGGAGCTTGCTTAAAGGACTGAAAGAGTTAAATCTGGATCCAGATCTAGGATTGGACAGATTGTGCATATGATTTGGAAGGAGGTGTGACATGTAAATGTATTATAAAATGTACATTGAAATGTATGGGGCCAGATTCTGGATGTGGAACCAGATTCTCCATTGTTTGATGATCCAAGCCTGACACCTTTTGGTGTAATTTGTGAACTGCATTTACTGAATTAACTTTGTTAAACTGATTGAAAGTAAAAACTTTGGAAAAACCTCATGAAATAAAAATACGTATACCAGTTAAAAAGCTTGCCTGCCAAGAGTTTCTCCTTGAGATAAAGAACTTAACCACGGAGGGGTCTTTCTGCTAGAGAGTAAGTATGATCTTGAATACTTATTGTCTATTGTAGAACTTGACCATCTTTACCTTACCTGAGAAAAAACAAAATGAGGTAGAAGGTACTCGATCTATAAAGTGAGTAGACAAAATAGGTCCTGAACCACAAAACAGTTCACAACCATGGCTAAACTTAACACATTACTCAACGAGGGTGACATCACACCACAGCAGGTGGATTCATTCCATGAAGCTGTGTTGTGTTTCCTGACAAGTGCTGTGGACTATGCACTTAAGAAGCTGCCACTGGAAGAGCCACTGATCAAACATTCAAAATTCGTAGATGTGCGGCAGAGGGCTGAAAGTGTCATCGAAGATGTCCTGTACTTTGTTGAAAGGTTATTTTTTTCTATAAATAATATATATATTATATATATATATATATTTCTCTAATTATTGTCTATCATCTAAGCTAAAATACCCAACGTTTTATGATGAGGTATGCTCACTCCTAAACTGCACATGAGCTATTCTTATGTGGCTTCTCCTCATAGATGCGTATGAACTGCTGCTGGTTGATAACAATATACCTAAAACTTAACAACTTGTAACTCTACTTTCATAAATAGGTTTCCCCATCTCCTCCCATACCATGGGCCAGAGGAGCATGACCTACTGAGTGAGGAGTTTTTAAATTATCAGACCATGCCAATGATATCCTTGCAGGACGAGACTGAAATGGAAAGTTTCTGGGCTGAAATGGAAACCCGGAAACATAAGGTAAACACTTTTTTTGTCTTTCTTTTTGACAGGTGTGGCTTGGCTACATCTGTTGCATGCATTTATGTCATGCATGTTGCAAATTATGATTTATTTTTTTATCTGAACTTTGTTAATGGATCAACCTGTAGTGTACTTGCAGGATTAACCAATCAAAAATAAAAGTTTGGTTGAAAAAAACAAAATTTAAATGTTTTTCCATTGTGTTCTTGGTGCATAGTTGACAGGAGCCAAAGAATTCGAGAGGCTTGCTGCCGTCGCCAAGCTGGTCCTGGTGTTGCCCCATGCAAACGCAGATGCTGAGAGGGTGTTTTCACTTGTGGGGCTGAACAAAACCAAGAGAAGAAGCAGCCTAGCATTGGATGGCACCCTGTCATCAATAATGACTGTAAAGATGGCCAATCTGGAGCCCTGCTTTAAATGGGAGCCCCCCTCAGACATCATCAAGGCCTCCAAGAAGGCCACAGGCCAGTATAACCATGCCCACAGATCCTAGACAAGGACTTGATCCAGCTTCTGATCTGCATTTGATACCAATCTAATCTGAGTATGCCTAATTTTGTTATTTTTGTAATTCATTCATCTGTTTTACTGCTTGAAAAAGTTGTACTGTTTAAGCACTTTATTTGTTGCACTTTATTTCTGTGGGAGGCTTTAAATGAAGAATAATTTCCCTCCTTAACTAATCTTGTTGTTTTTGGCTGAACGTAAATAAAGTGCTCTCAAGAATACAATTATTCACAAAATAGGTTAGGTTTCAGTTAAGAATTAGTTTAATACCACTCTAATCAAAATTCAAATCAACCTAATCTTGTCGATCAGATCATTGAAAATGGCCTTATTATTAATGATGATTTAGTGCAAGTTACTCCACTCTAGAATCACAATTTCAAATGTGCCGCCGTTCATAACTAATGAAGCGTTGGAGCGCGAGCTAGTTCGCTTTGGAAAAATTGTTAATCCGTTTAAGACGATCTCTCTAGGCTGTAAACACCCGGCTTTAAAACACGTGATGTCATTCAGGAGAAATGTCAACATGGTTTTGGATTCTTCGGAGCGAACGCTGGATATATCCTTTCGTGTTAAACACGAGGGGAAAACATATATGGTTTACGCAACAACGGGCAATATGAAGTGTTTTGAATGCGGTGACGTCGGGCACAAACGACATGTGTGCCCACATAAAGAACGTGAAGTTGAAAATGTTTCGGGATCGGAGATTGATGCTACTTCTCAACGAGAGCCTACCCAAAGAGTTCAGGGTGAGATTGAAGATCCTACTGAGGTAAGAGTTTTAGAAATAAGTGTAACTGATCCCGGGAATATTCAAACAAATAGTGAAGGGGGAACAACCGTGACCGTTTCTCAATTTAGTGACGCGATTGTAGACATGAATGGAGAAAATGCTGAAACACTGAATGTCGAAAGTGTCTTGCGATCTGTACCAAGTACGAGCGGTATTAAGGCTAGGATTGTTGAGGAGATGGAGCAGGTGGAGGTGAGTTGTAACAAAGAATCCAATAAGAGTGGCCTGGGTGAAACTTTGTCAGATGAGAGTGCACATGACATTGACTTGTGTTCTCAGGGAGAGTCCATGTGCAGTGGTGAGTTGGACTCTCAAGTGCTCTCACAAGATGATTCCTCATTGTATACTTTAGAGGAGATTAATGCTTTTCTGGATGATACGTTTGGGAAGCAAGTTAACGTGATTGATTTTTTTCCAGATGTTGAGAAGTTTGAGAAGTCTGTTTCAGTACATCAAAAGAATGCGAGTCTTGAGAGCTTAAGTGAAAAGAAAAGGTTTCGTTTAAAGAAACATGTAACGGCAATTAGAAAATATAGAAATGTGGAAAAAAAGAGAACGTCAAAGGTTTTGATTTAGTTAACCATTCTAAGCATCACACGGTGTCTTTTTTTGTAATGCTGCTTTTATCTGCTCTTTTTTTCCTTTCCCTCTTAAACCTTCATATGGATGCTTTAAGAGTAGGCTCTCTTAACATAAATGGGGGGAGGGATATGCACAAACGTGCATTAGTATCTGAAATAATAGAGCAGAAAAAATTGCATGTTATTTATCTTCAGGAGACACATAGTGATATAGAAAATGAAGTTGAGTGGGGTGCACAAACAAATTTGAGTGCAGGAGTAGCAATTCTCTTTTCACCTGATTTAAAAGTTACTGTTTTGAGTACAGAAGAACCAATGAATGGCCGTCTTCTTGTTGTTAAAGCTGATATTGATGGGGAAATTTTTTATTTTATTAATGTGTATGCACCAAATATAGGGTTTGAAAGATTAATGTTTTTTGGTGTGTTAAGCAATGTTTTTAAAAAATGCTTTAACGATGGAAATGTCATAGTTGGGGGAGATTGGAACTGTACTGAGAATTGTTCTGTTGATCGAAATACTGAAGAACCCCATATTCAGTCTTCATCCTGTTTATCAAGGTTAATAAGATCAGCTGATCTTCTGGATATATGGAGGGTCAAATACCCTGATGTGAGGCAATATACATGGGTTAAGATGAATAATAGTAGAGTTACTGCTGCACGTCTGGATAGAATTTATGTATCCAAACAGTTGAGCAGTCAAATAATTAATTGTTCCATCACACCAATGGGTTTTACAGACCATCATTTGGTTTCTATTGTAATAAATAAATCTCAGAGCTCAAATAAGTCCTCTTTTTGGCATTTTAATACTAGACTGCTTCAAGATAAAGAATTTTGTAGATATTTTGAAATTTTTGGGGAACAGTGGAAGATGAAAAAAAGTAGTTTTGAAAATCTAAGACAGTGGTGGGACATAGGAAAAGTGAATATAAAAATGTTCTGTTTACAGTATACTGCCAATTCTACTAATGTGTTAAAAGAAACGATTGAGTCAGTTGAAAATGAAATATCATCTATAGAAGCAGAATTAATTAATATATATGATCCTAGTTTAAGTAGTAAGTTACAGAGGAAAAAAATTGAGTTGGGATCTTATTTAAATGAGAGAGTAAAAGGGGCCTTGATTAGGTCACGTTTTACATCTGTTGCAGACATGGATGCTCCAAGTACATACTTTTTTAATTTGGAGCGTAAAGTGGCAAAGCACAAGCAGATGACCTGTTTACGTCTTCCTGATGGAAGGATGACGTATGATGGGAAAGATATGCGTCGTCACGCTGTGGATTTCTATTCTAATCTTTATACTGCTGAGCATTGTGATGTGAACTGTTCTGCACAACTGTTTCAAGATTTACCTCAAATAGACTCTGACTCAAAGACTGCTTTGGATACAGATATATCCTATCAAGAAATAACTGCTGCCTTGGGCCAACTCAATTCAGGAAAATCTCCAGGCATTGATGGTTTGCAACCTGAATTTTATAGACACTTTTGGCATTGCTTTGGACGGGATCTTTTTGAAGTGTTTTGTGTGTGTAACAAGGATGATAAGTTGCCTGTGTCCTGTCAACGGGCTGTTTTGTCATTGTTGCCGAAAAAGGGGGATTTGTGTCTTTTGAAGAATTGGAGACCAGTTGCTCTACTGACTACTGAATACAAGATTTTATCCAAATGCCTTGCAAATAGGCTTAAAAAGTACCTCCATCTAATAGTACACAGTGACCAAACATATTGTGTTCCAGAAAGGACAATATCGGACAATTTGTTTTTGATCAGGGATCTTTCTAAAACAGAAATTGGTTTAATCTCCCTGGACCAAGAAAAAGCTTTTGATCGTGTTGATCACAATTATCTTTTTAATGTATTGAATGTTTTTGGTTTTGGGGAAGGTTTTTTTAAAATGGGTGAAATTGTTGTATGCAGGGGCTTCTTGTATTGTCAAGGTGGGAGGTGGATTAAGTCGTCCAATTTCAGTAACAAGGGGCATAAGGCAGGGTTGTCCTTCATCAGGACAGCTATATAGTATAGCAATTGAACCTTTACTTTGCAAATTACGAGAAAAAATGTCTGGTTTACATATACCTGTTATTTTTAAGACATCAAAAACAGTTTTAAGCGCTTATGCTGATGATATCACTGTTTTTGTTAAAAAATACTCAAGATGTAGAGGTCTTGTCTGATACACTTAGTGTTTATGAGAAGGCTTCAACAGCCAAGGTGAACTGGGATAAAAGTGAAGCTCTCTGGGTAGGGCAAGGCACTTCAGAGAATCTCCCATTCTTGTCTAGAGACCTCAAATGGAAATCAGAAGGTTTTAAGATATTAGGTATTTTTTTTGGTTCAAATGAGTTTCAAAAATTAAATTGGGAGGGTGTAGAGGAAAAAGTGTGCACACGATTGTCTAGGTGGAAATGGTTGCTACCCCAGTTGTCCTACAGGGGAAGAGTTTTGGTGGCCAATAATTTGGTGGCATCCACTCTGTGGCATAAATTTAATGTACTGCAACCACCAGCAGGTCTAGTTCAGTCGATTCAGAGGCACTTAGTGAACTTCTTCTGGTCCGGATACCACTGGGTCCGATCTGCGCACTGTATCTTCCTATACAAGAAGGGGGACAGGGCCTGGTGGATCTCAAGGCAAGACTAATGGCTTTTCGTTTACAAACCGCTCAAAGACTGCTATACAACAGTAATGTCTCTTGGATGGACACTGCAATAACCCTTTTGCGGAGGGCAGGCGGAATGGGACTCGACAAACATTTATTTCTTATGGATTTACAAGAGTCTGAGTTAGTAGACCTTACCCCATATTATAGATCTACGTATGCTTGAAGCTTGGAAAGTTTTTACTGTGTCAAGATCACCTGATATGTCACCTGGGCTTTGGCTGCTGGAGGAACCTTTGTTTCTCAACCCTTATCTTTCTTCAAGACTTTTGTCATCTTTATACTTGCGTTCAAGGTTGTTGGCTGCTGGATATACGAAGCTGGGCCATGTATTGAGCAGCAGTGTGGAAGCTATAAGCCAAAGGACTGAAATGAAATCGGCAAGAGTGATACAACAGCTCATTGGAGAAGTACGTGGGGCATTAGGAGAGGAATACAGAGACTTTCTGGACAACACAACGCTGATTCATGAGTGGACAGAAGGACATGATTATGTTTTTCCCTCACTCACAGTAAGGGCTGCTGTGGAGAACTGGGAAGAGGATGATCGATGTTTGTTGACTTTTAAAACCCCCGTCTTGGATTGTTTTGAGTCAACTGGGAAGAAGGCGTTGTATTTGACTTGTTTAAAAGTGTCAAATGACAATATACTGACTGGTGTTTTGTCTACAAAATGGATGGACTTTCTTGGACTTGACTCTTCCCCTAAAGGCTGCTGGCGTGCTCTGTACAAATGTCCAATTAATAAGCGGACAGGTGATCTCCAGTGGAAAACTGTACATGGAGCGATAGCTACGAACAGACATGTGGCACATCTTAATCCTAGTGTTGTCCTTTTTGTTCAGAGGTAGAATCAGTGTTCCATTTATTTGTGCAGTGCTTACGTTTAGGGGATCTTTTTACCCTTTTAAGCAATTGGTTTTCATCTTTAGATGAGTTTTTTTCCTTCAAATTGTTTGTTTATGGTCCTAGATATTCTGTTCAAAGGAAAAGGACTTTGGTTTTAATAAATTTTTTATCAGGCACTGCAAAATCAGCAATATGGAAGACAAGAAAAAACAAACTTCTAGGGCAGGATGCAATAAGTGTGGTTCCTATGTTTTTGGGGCTTGTGGCAGCTAGACTAAAGGTAGAGTTTGCGTATTATAAGTTGGTGGACTGTTTACCAAAGTTTGTAGAAATCTGGTGTGTTAATGAGGTATTGTGTACTTTATGTGAGCGAAATGAATTGGTGTTGACTTTTTAAATATGCCTGTTTGAAAAAAAAAAAAAAATGGATGAAGTGTAAATAATCCAAGACTTTAAATTGTTATAATAAAGGTATATTAAAATTCAAATTCTCTCTCTCTCTCTCTCTCTCTCTCTCTCTCCACTTCCGGTGAGGGTGTAGTGTGCGGTGGCGTTGGAGAGCGTTCTTTCCTTTTCTTAGATTTTGTTTCTTTTCTTTGGTTCTTTTCCCCTTACGTTACGGTTTATTAAAAAAAAAAAAAAAAAAAAAAAAGTGCCGGTATGGCAGCCGTTCCGGCACAAGGAACGGCTGGCTTATCCCTTCGTAATGGGTGCAGGTGTGTTCCAGAGGCTGGTGTAACAGTTGAAGATTTGTTGGTCGCGGTAGGAGAGAAGGTTGGGTTTGATAACATAATCTCTGGCTCGCGAATGAACAAAGCAGTTGTAGTGTTTTTGAAAACTGAAGCTTTGGTTAATAATTTGACTGTGGACGGATTGTGGGTGAAAGAGGCTTTTGTTCCAGTTTCACCACTGTCTGCCCCAGCTACTTAAATCACAATCTCAAATGTCCCGCCGTTTGTTTCCAACGATGCAATTGTAAAAGAACTTCTACGATATGGGAAAATTGCAAGCCCCATGAGAACGATCCCATTAGGATGCAAAAATGCGGCGCTAAAGCATGTATTGTCCTTTCGACGTCAGATTTTTATGTTTCTAAGCTCCCAAGATCGATCTTTAGAAGTTTCCTTCAGAGTTAAACATGAAGATAATTCGTACATGGTGTACGGAGAGTTTGAAATGTTTTGATTGTGGCGATGTCGGACATAAGCGCTTCTCGTGTCCGCATAAAGTGCGTGATGAACCGAGTGCATCTAGAGATGAAGAATCAAATGGGGAATCTCAAGTGGTTGAAAGGAATGAACAAGACTCTGTGCAGACTGATAGAGTGACGGAGGATGAGGTGAAGGAACAAGAGAAGGTGAGTGATGTTGTTTCTAAAAGCGTGAGTAATGATCAGCCTGGGTGCAGTTATGCTGTTGGAAAGACTGCTAGTGCTTGTGGAGTTACTGATAGAGTGGTGAATGAATGTAGTGTAGAGGATGTGCAACAACACTCTTTAGTAACTCAGGCAAAATGTTCAGAAGAGGATATAGGTGAAGAAATGGATGGTTTATCTCAAAGTACTGAAGATGGTGTGAGAGATGAACAGTGGGCTGAGATGGAAAGAGCAAGAGAAAGTGATTTGTACTCCGTTGAACAGATTAATAGTTTTCTGGATGAAACTAAAGGGAAAGCAGGAGTAGAAATTGTTGATTTTTTTCCTGATCTTGAGAAATTTGTTTCTTCGGTAGCTTCGGCTCGAAAAATGACTAGTTGCAATGAGCTCTCTCAGCAGAAAAGGTTTCGGCTTAAGAAATATATCACATCTGCTAGGCAAAAATTGAAACTGGTTGGCAAAGAACCACTAACGAGGGGGAAAACTAAAGACTTATAATGGGCTACACTTTTTATTTATTTTTTTATGTTTTCTTTCCCCCCTCTTTCTGATGGAGATCTTAAGAGCAGGATCACTAAATGTGAATGGGATGAGGGATATGAAAAAAAGTGTATTTCTTTCTGAAATTATTAACTTGAAAGATTTAAATGTTATATTCCTGCAAGAAACTCACAGTAATTCAGACAATGAAGTTGATTGGGGGCTATGGTGGAGGGGAGAGCATTTTCTTAGTCATGGGAATAATTTAAGTGCTGGGGTAGCAATTCTTCTTGCCCCTTCTCTCAATTGCAGCATTTTGTGGAAAAATGAATTGGTACTGGGAAGACTCCTGATTGTTAGAGCTGAAATACACAATATGAATTTCATTTTTGTGCATATTTATGCTCCAAATATAGGCATTGAGAGAACAAGGCTCTTTTCTAAACTAGAACAGTTTTAAGACAACAAGATGATAGAGATTTCGTTGTTTGTGGTGGAGACTGGAACTGCACCTTAGATTTTATAAAAGATAGGACTGGGGAAGAACCACATCAAATGTCAGCTACATGTCTTGCACGATTAGTAAAGAATTTTCACTTATCAGATGTATGGAGAGAAAGTAATCCATTAGTTACACAGTACTCTTGGGTGAGTTTTACTAATAATATATTTTCTGCTGCTCGTTTAGACCGGTTCTACCTATCTCATAATATGAGGAACAGGCTTTTGAATTCAACCATTACCCCTGTTCCTTTTTCAGATCATAAACTAATTACAGTTGAATGTAGTCTCATAACACAAACTTATAAAACTTCTTATTGGCATTTTAATGTTAAATTGTTGGAAGACACTATCTTTTGTGAAAACTTTAAGAATTTTTGGGAAGTTTGGAAGACTGAGAAAGGAAAGTATGACAACATTATTCAATGGTGGGAGATTGGGAAAGTGTTTATTAAGGATTACTGCCAGCAATATTCTTCTCTTTCTGCTTCATGTTTAAAGAAAACATTAGAGAGCTTGGAAAAAGAACTTAATGTAATTGAAGGGAATATGACTGTAAATGTTTCTCCTAATTTGAAGGATATGTGGTCTGAAAAGAAAAACTGTTTGAATTTAATCCTCGATGAAAAAGTCCAAGGAGAACTTATAAAAAATCGATTTCTAACAAAAAGAGACATAGATGCTCCTACGTCCTTCTTCTTTAATTTAGAACGGAAAACTAAGAATGGAAAAAAGATATTGTTTTTAAAAGATAAGGATGGACATCTTGTTTCAGACCCAGAAAAGATACGTAGACTGGCAGTGGATTTCTATACTGAACTATATTCTGCTGAGTCTCTAAATGAGCAATATAGACATGAACTTTTACGAGATCTTCCTGAGATATCTACAGAAAAACAACAACTTTTGGAAGCGCAAATGACTTTTAATGAACTGACCTCAGCAGTAATGGATCTCTCATCAGGGAGGGCACCAGGAATTGATGGCCTTCCTGCAGAGTTTTATAAACACTTTTGGACTGTTATTGGTCATGATTTTTTTGAAGTTGTGCAGAAATGTGTGAGTGAAGGATGTCTAACAAGAAGTTGTCAGCGAGCTGTCTTAACATTACTTCCAAAAAAGGGAGATTTGACGCTACTAAAAAATTGGAGACCTGTAGCTCTCTTATGTTCAGAGTATAAGATTCTCTCTAAGTGTCTTGCTAAAAGGTTAAATGATGTATTACATGAAATTATTCATACAGACCAATCATATTGTATAAAGGGCAGATCTATCGCAGATAATTTACATCTGATGCGAGATCTGTATGATTATACTTTTTACAACAATGTTGATATTGGGTTTTTGGCTATGGACCAAGAGAAAGCCTTTGACAGAGTTGACCATCATTTTCTTTTTGAGACTCTGAAGGCTTTCGGATTTGGAGAAAATTTAATTTCATGGATAAAATTGCTTTATAATGAGGCAACTTGCTTGATAAAAATAGGTGGGGGTCTCAGTGTCCCAATAAAAGTTCAGAGGGGTATAAGGCAAGGTTGCCCTATTTCAGGGCAGCTTTACAGTATTGCTTTTGAGCCATTACTCTGTAAATTAAGAAGAGAATTGACGGGGTTGCAAATCAGAGAAATAGATTCTTCACAGGTTATTAAAATGTCTGCATATGATCTTACGGTTTTAATTAGAGATAATCAAGATATTAATGTTCTGAAAAAGTGTTTAGAAACTTATGAAAAAGCCTCTTCTGCGAAAGTTAATTGGGGCAAAAGTGTGGCAGTGTGGTGTGGTCATGACAATAATAGTCCCATCCTTCCTGGAGAGTTGCACTGGGGAAGGGAAGGTTTTAAATATTTAGGAGTGTTTTCAGGATCTGTAGAGTATAGACAAGTTCGTGAGCCGTTTCCGCTCTACATCCTAAACTCCTCCCATTTATGCAACCTACTTCCGTTCTGGCGGGCTGGGTTTGTTTTGCTAGCTAGCTCAGTCGTGCCGACATACCGCTGATATCGCAGTGACAAAGAAGATAACAATTACAACATGAAGAAAGGTTGTGTTCGGGAATGATGTGTGCGGTAGTCGGTTGCAAACACTCGAGAAAGCACCTGAACGAGTGGTTAGATAGAGAGTGCTACGACCGCAAACCAGCTACGAAGAGGCAATGTGAATGTCCATGCGCTCCATTGTTTACACACAAACACACAGTATCGCGTCTCTCTCTCTCTCTCTCTCACACACACACACAGTTCGATCGCGCCCCTAATTATTATCATCATGGCACACACACACTTTGCACTCTAAGTAGCCTTTGATATGGTTTGGATACCAACGTCAGGAGGACATTCACTGACAGCGCGTTCTCTTTTGTCTTGTCGCGCATGAGTGGTTTATTTGCGTGAATAAGACCATGATCATAATCCTAGCTAAAAGATGACAGAAAGAACAGATGCTGTGTTTGCATTAAATATTTTAACACGTTAAAGCTGGACAAAAATGAATCGCGAAAATATTTTTTTCCGCACGCCGGAGATCCGACACGGTGCCAGTGTCCTGCCGAAAATTGATTGCCTTTATTTATTGCAATAAGTAACGTTAGAGGCTTCAATCGTTTTGTTGTTAAGAGGTAAAAGGGTACACAGCAGGTAAAACAATGCAGTCATAAGGATAATTGCAAAATAGATCATGTATTTATTAAGAGCTCAGCAGTAAGTCATGTTATTATAGGTTACAGTCGGTTTTCCAAATACAAATACGTATTCCATCGGCAACAACAGGCTTCTATTATTTCCTATAATCTTGTAAATGTCATACCTGATTAAGCTATAAACTGCAAACACTTATTTGGCCACAATTGTTTTATTATGTTAAAAGAAACATTAAAATATCACACAGATACATTTGCTATTACCACGGACATAAACTGATAGTTATTTGCACGCTATGTCTGTTTGATCTAGCTTTGACACAACCGACTTTGTTGCCGTGCAGATATTGATATGCCTTGGAGGCTTTCAGCTTGTCCAATAGCTTTTCCATCTATTGCCATGGATTGCACGAAGTAGGAGAAAAACTTGCTGTACGTTATGCTGGGCCACGTCGTCCTGTAAGTCTTCTGCACTGAATTCGGGTGGGGGATAGTAACGCCATCTCCACACAAAGTAGTGGAACCGTCGCTGTGTTTACACCGGCAGACGCTTTGCAAACCACTTCCGGCGGAAAAGAAATGCATTTGAGTAGAGTTATGGCGGCGCCCATCATTTGGCGCGTAAACTTGTCTATAGGAAAAAGAATTGGGAGGGACTAGTGGAGAAAACATGTGTTCGGTTATCTCGATGGAAATGGTTGCTCCTCCGGTTATCCTATAGGGGCAGAGTCTTGGTCTGTAACAATCTCATTGCTGCCACTTTATGGCATAAAATGATGATATTAGAACCTCCAGAAGAACTGATGGTGGACATTCAGAAAAAAATAGTTGATTTCTTTTGGTCTGGGTGTCACTGGCTGAAAGCATCAGTACTTTATTTGTCCAGGACGGAGGGAGGTCAAGGACTTATCGACATCAGATCTAGAATTAAAGCCTTCAGACTCCAGACAGCTAAAAGACTGCTGTATGGTAAAGAAGTGAGCTGGGGTGGCGTAGCCTGTGGCCTCCTGAGAAGAGCAGGGGGAATGGGTTATGATCGTCAACTTTTCCTAATGGACATTAACAAGCTGGATTTAACTGGTCTGTCAGCGTTCTACAGGTCAATGTTGAGAGCGTGGACTCTTCTAAAAGTCTGCAGAGACCTAAATGGTGAACAGACCCAGTGGTTACTGGAAGAGCCCTTGATCTTTAACCCAAAAATTGATCTGGATGTTCTAAAATCAACTTCTGTGAGGCATGCTTTATGCTCTGCAAAAATTTTAAAGATTGGACACTTATTGAATGAAGATGGATGGATTTCTGCAGAGACTCTGGCTGCCAAGCTTGGCATAAAATCAGTCCGAGTTGTACAGAGCCTGCTGAACCATCTTTATGAGTGTATGCCAGTGGACTATAGAGACTCTTTAATTTTACACAAAAAAGAAAATGCAGTTTATTCTTTCCCAGAACTGGATATCACAGCGGCGACTGGATTGTGGCAAGAAAGTCAAGGTGGTATTTTATCCTTCAAGACGCCTCAACTAGGGAGTTTCAGAGAAATCGGGAAAAGAGCTACCTATATGCTCTGTGTAAAAGTTCTTCACCTTCATGCACTTGAAAATGTAAAAGAGACTCAATGGACAGATTTTTTTGGACCAGACTCTTCCCCGAAAGGTTGCTGGAGGACCATGTACAAGCCTCCCATTGAAAAAAGGTCTGGAGACCTACAGTGGCGCGGTGTACATGGTATTATAGCTACAGACAGATACAGAGCACATTTTGATCCACTAGCGGGGATGGGATGTCCGTTCTGTGAACAGCAGGAGACTGTTTTTCATTTGTTTGCCGACTGCAGTAGATTATTGCCTCTATTTGAAATTCTTGGAGGCTGGTGTCAAACACTAGGAGAGGATTTCACACTTGAGATGTATGTCTATGGACCCAGATACAAATGCAGTAAGAGGGAGATCTGTCATTTACTCAATTTTATTTTCGGACAAGCAAAGTTAGCTGTTTGGCTCTCTCGTAAAAATAAAATAGGGGTGTGATACGGTTCGTGTTCTGTGTAACGTGTGGGTGATGGAAGGAGACAGGGTCGGCGATATCTGGGGCTCGTGCACTTTTATTTTTACTCTCCCCACAGCGCACTCGGCGCTCACAAACAATTAACTCAGGAAATCACAAAAGGAAATTAAATCTGCACTAGAGCTCTTCCCGCTGGCTACAGCTTCGCTTGCTTCTGCTTCCACACTCTTCCCGCTGGCTACAGCTTCGCGTTCAGCTCACTCTCAATAGGTAGCGTCTTGACTTGCCGGTCCGTGCACGAGCTCCCAGTCTCTCTCTCTTCACTGTCAGCCCAGGCTGCTTATATGGGTCTCCTCACGCCAATTACTGCAATCACAGACAGGTGTTCGTCATTTGAACTTGACCCGCTTACTCACCGCCTGGCTCCGCCCCCGCTCTCCCGCTGCAGATCTCGCCAAACCACGCACCCCCCGCCACATACCCCCACCGCCCGACTCAGGCCGGGGAGCCGTCCGGCCTGCAGCCTCCCCCCCCCCCTCCTGCGGGAGAGGAAGTCAGCCACAACCATCTGTGCACCCGGCCTGTGGACCACCTGGAATTTGAAAGGTTGTAAAGCTAGATACCAACGGGTGATCCGCGCGTTGGTATCCTTCATGCGGTGGAGCCACTGCAGGGGCGCGTGGTCCGAACAGAGGGTGAACTCTCGGCCCAGGAGATAATAACGGAGAGTGAGAACAGCCCACTTGATGGCGAGAGCCTCCTTCTCAATGGTGCTGTACATTGTCTCTCTCTTCGAGAGCTTGCGACTAATGTACAGCACCGGCCGCTCCTCACCCTCTATCTCCTGGGTCAAGACGGCGCCCAGCCCCCTGTCCGATGCGTCGGTCTGCAGGGAAAAAGGGAGAGAAAAGTTAGGAGCCTGTAACAGCGGGCCACCACACAGGGCTGCCTTTATCTGGGTAAAAGCCTGCTGACACTGCTCCGTCCACTGAACGGCATCTGGCACCTCCTTTTTAGTTAAATCAGTCAGCGGGCTAGCAAGGTCCGAATAATTGTGTACAAACCTTCTCTAATATCCTGCTAGCCCCAGGAACTGTCTAACCTCCTTTTTGGTCTTAGGTCTTGGACAGGTCGCAATTGCTGCCGTCTTGTCAATTTGGGGACGCACCTGTCCATGACCCAAGTGAAAGCCCAGATACCTAACTTCCACGTGCCCAATTGCACACTTCTTTGGGTTAGCCGTGAGCCCAGCCCCTCGCAGCGCTCTGAGGACAGCTCGCAGGTGCTGCATATGCCGCTGCCAGTCGTTACTATAGATGATAATATCATCCAAGTATGCCGCGGCATATGCAGCATGCGGCCGGAGGATTCTGTCCATCAGACGCTGAAAGGTAGCCGGTGCCCCGAACAAACCGAAAGGAAGGATAACAAATTGGTGTAATCCGAACGGCGTCGTGAAAGCAGTTTTTTCTTTAGACATTGGAGATAAGGGGATCTGCCAATAGCCCTTCGTTAAATCCAGTGTCGAATAAAAGCGAGCAGTGCCGAGCCGATCAAGCAATTCGTCCACCCGCGGCATTGGATATGCATCGAATTTCGATACAGCATTCACCTTGCGATAATCCACACAGAACCGCACTGAGCCGTCAGTTTTAGGCACTAAAACTATCGGGCTCGCCCAGTCACTGTTGGATTCTTCTATTACTCCCATATCCAACATAGCCTCTAATTCATCCTGTACCACTTTCTTTTTATGTTCAGGTAATCTATACGGCCGACTGCGCACTACCACACCCGGGTCGGTCTCAACATGGTGCTGTATGAGGTTTGTTCGCCCAGGAAGGGGCGAGAACACATCAGCAAACTCTGTTTGCAAATTTTTAATGTCAGCGATCTGGGACGGTGAGAGGTGATCTCCGCAAATGGCCAGAGTAGCGGATCGAGACTTTATATTCGCCTCTGGCCCGAGATCCTCCTCCCCACTCACTACCGTCACCAGCATCGCTGACTCCGCCTCACTCCATTTCTTTAGGAGGTTGAGGTGATAAATCTGATGCGCCCCGTCCCTGTCTGATCGAAGAACCTCATAGTTGAGATCCCCAATTCGCCGTGTGACCACAAAGGGTCCTTGCCACTTGGCGAGTAATTTAGAGCTGGATGTGGGAAGCAATACAAACACTTTATCTCCCGGTGAAAATTTGCGTAGTTTAGCCCCCCTGTTGTACAGCCGACTTTGTCTGTCCTGAGCCTGTAACAAATTCTCCATAGAGAGCCGCCCCAAAGTGTGGAGTTTTGTTCTCAGGTCCAGGACGTACTGAATTTCGTTTTTGCTATTCGAAGGTCCGTCCTCCCAAGCCTCTCTTAGAACATCCAGCACCCCGCGGGGCTGGCGTCCATAGAGCAGCTCAAAGGGGGAAAACCCCGTGGAGGCTTGGGGGACCTCCCGTACGGCGAACAAGAGGGGTTCCAACCACCTATCCCAATTTTTGGCGTCTTCCTGTACGAATTTACGAATCATGGATTTCAATGTGCGATTAAACCGTTCTACCAAGCCATCTGTTTGTGGGTGATAGACGCTGGTACGAATCGATTTAATGCCCAATAATTCGTATAATTCGCGGATAGTGCGTGACATAAACGCCGTGCCCTGATCGGTGAGGATCTCTTTCGGGATCCCCACCCGGGAGATTAATTGAAACAGTGCACTCGCGACGCTTTTAGCGGAAATGTTGCGGAGCGGCACTGCTTCGGGGTATCGCGTTGCATAATCCACCAGGACTAATGCAAAGCGATGCCCCCGTGCAGATCGTTCTAATGGCCCGATGAGGTCCATGCCAATTCTTTCGAAGGGGACCTCTATTAAAGGAAGGGGGCACAATGGTGCTTTTCGGCTGGCCGGCGGATTTACCAACTGACATTCACGACAAGAGGCGCACCACCTGCGCACATTCTCGTGAATGCCTGGCCAGAAAAATCGGGTCATTAAACGATTTAGTGTAGCTGCTTGCCCCAAATGCCCAGCCATTGGATTAGAGTGAGCCGCCTGGAAAAGCATTTCCCGGCGGCTCTTTGGAACTAACAATTGAGTTGTATCCTGCTTTGAATGTGGGTCCTGGGTCACCCGATACAACTTATCCTTTATCACAGCAAAATATGGATAGGAGAGCGGCTGGTTTGGATGGACAGGCTGCCCGTCGATCATTCGGACCTGATCAAACGCATTTTGTAGCGTGTCATCTCGAGACTGCTCCAGAGGAAAATCATCGCGCTCTGAAAAAATTAGTTTTTCAGACGCACTCCGTTCCTCCGGAGCAGGACCCGAGGTCCCCGGGACAGCCTCCCCAGCCTGCACCGACGCTCTCCCATCCTGCTTTTTATACTCCTCAGGAGCACCCGTGCACAAAAACGCCAATAAGGATTTAAACCCCGGCCAATTAGTCCCCAAAATCAACATGTGCTGGAGGTGCTGGTTAACTGCCACCTCAACTCTATGCTTTTGCCCCCGAAATTGAATTGTGACTGGCACCAAGGGATAACCCACTATTTCCCCGTGCACACACCGCACCTTAACCACGCGGCTCTTATCCAATGCCGACGGATGGATCAGGCTTTGGTGAATGGAGGTCTGGTTACAACCTGAATCCACCAAAGCCTGATAATTACCCCCCTTTATACTCACTGGAATCTGGTATAACCCAGCTTGATCGGGGGCGGCCCGCGGCGCGTCGGGGACCCTGATCAGCGTCCAGATCTCCATCATTGGACACCGATCAATGAAATGCCCGGGGTCCCCACACCGCCAGCAGGCCGGCCCAGGTTTCCCCGCCACCCCGGTGGCAGGAAGCGGGTCAGGTAATGGGTGTGAGGAGAGCGCGGGCCCGGGGCTCCCTGCTGCGCTGGAGGGGGGAGAGGTTTCCCGAGGCGTCACGCGCGGCATCCAGCTCCGGTCCTGGCCCGGTCCAGTTCTCCATCTTGGAGCAGGTCTCGGAGAGATTCCGCCTCGGGACCTGGGAGCAGGAACAGGACGAGAGAAAGAGAGTGGGGGGGAGAGAGAGGGAGAGAGAGATGGGGGTTCGCCGACCCCCGGGCACGCCACCATCTGGTCCTCGGCCAACTGGATGGCCTTGTCCAGCGACGTCGGGCGGTGGCACTGGACCCATTGGGCAGTCTTCTTTGGGAGTCGAGTCACGAACTGCTCCAGCACCACCTGCTCCACGACTCCCTCAACGTCGCGGCCCTCGGCCACCAGCCATTTGCGGCACGCGTCCCGGAGCTGTTGCGCGAAGGCGAAGGGCCGGCCGGACTCGCCGAGCTCCATGAACCGGAACCGGCGCCGACTCTGTTCCGGGGTCCGGCCGACCCGCTGGAGAATAGCGCGCTTCAGGTCTTCAAAGACCAGGAGGTTCTGGACTGGCAGTTGTTGAGCGGCGATCTGGGCTTCCCCCGATAACAGCGGGATCAAACGCACGGGCCAGTCCGCTGTCGGCCACTTCCCGGCCGTAGCCGTCCTCTCAAAGAGGTCCAGGAACGCCTCCGGGTCATCCTGGGGACCCATCTTGTGGAGAGGCATGGCTGCGGCCGTCGATGTAGGGTCTCGAACCTCCCGGTCCAACCAGCTCCGGAACTGCTCGCGGTCCTCCTTCTGGCCCTGGAGGAGCGCCTCGAACCGACGCTGTTGCTGCTCCTCCATCTTGAGCAGTGCCTTCTGGTGTTGTTGGTGAAGGCCCGCGAGCGCGTGGATGACCTCCGCAAATGGGGTTGGCATGGACTGTCTGGCGGCGGCTTCCCCTTCCATCCCGGGTTTCGGCACCAGTGTGATACGGTTCGTGTTCTGTGTAACGTGTGGGTGATGGAAGGAGACACAGGGTCGGCGATATCTGGGGCTCGTGCACTTTTATTTTTACTCTCCCCACAGCGCACTCGGCGCTCACAAACAATTAACTCAGGAAATCACAAAAGGAAATTAAATCTGCACTAGAGCTCTTCCCGCTGGCTACAGCTTCGCTTGCTTCTGCTTCCACACTCTTCCCGCTGGCTACAGCTTCGCGTTCAGCTCACTCTCAATAGGTAGCGTCTTGACTTGCCGGTCCGTGCACGAGCTCCCAGTCTCTCTCTCTTCACTGTCAGCCCAGGCTGCTTATATGGGTCTCCTCACGCCAATTACTGCAATCACAGACAGGTGTTCGTCATTTGAACTTGACCCGCTTACTCACCGCCTGGCTCCGCCCCCGCTCTCCCGCTGCAGATCTCGCCAAACCACGCACCCCCCGCCACAAGGGGGTATGGGACAAAATGATGTGCTATTGATTTACAAGGGTTTGATGAAGTCAAGGTTGAAAATAGAATTTGAATACTATCGACTGAATGAGAATATTGAAAGATTCAATTCTATGTGGGCTATTAATAAGTGTGTTTGTGATGTTGACTGCAATGGTGATTTACAAATATATGTATAATATTATATGATGATAATGCTTGTAAGATGTTTAAAGGTGGTTGCTATTTATTGTTTTCTTTGGTGGTGAAATAATTGATTGACGCTTGATTTTAAATTTTTGTTATTAAAGGTGTTCAAAGTCTCTCTCTCTCTCTCTCTCTCTCTCTCTCTCTCTCTCTCTCTCTCTCTCTGACTTCCGGTTTCGGTTTCCGTTGGTGTGAGTGAGTGAATGATTGAGTGAGTGGATGTGTATGGGGAGCTGGCTTTTTATGCTTTTTTTGCATGCTGTTGTGGTGATTTTTCTTCATATTTTCTCACGCGCATGGTTAAGGTAAGACATCGTTTATTTTTGTTTGTATCGGGCGGAAAACAGACGGAATAGTAATTGCTTGAACTTTCGCGGGTATGGCGTCCTCTGTGACGCCGCCGCTGTCCATTGGACACAGGGTTCGGTTTGTTACCGATCCCGGTGTTACGATGGAAGAGGCTCTGATTGCAGTTGGTGAACAGGTAGGGTTTGATAATATATCTCATGCATCTAGAATGAATAAAGCGGCAGTAGTTTTTTTGAAAGTTGAACGCTTGGTACATGATTTGGTTGAAAATGGGGTGTTTATCAATGATTTGTTCGTTCAAGTTTCGCCGTTACCAGTGCCGTCTACAAGAGTAGTTGTCTCAGGTGTACCGCCTTTTGTTCCAAACGAGCTGATTGAGCAAGAATTGCGTAGGTTTGGAAAGTTTGCGAGTGGTTTTAAGACCGTGACGCTCGGGTGCAAGGATCCGCGTTTAAAACATGTTATTTCACTTCGCAGACAAGTGTTTATGTTCTTAGATTCTCCAACACAGTCTTTGGAGGTATCCTTTAAGATAAAGCACGGAGGAGGATATTATACTGTGTATGCTAGTTCAGGGAGCATGAAATGTTTTGAATGTGGGGATGTGGGACACAAGCGTCTTGATTGCCCGCATAGAGAACAAGCTGAACGTACAGAGAACCACATTGTACAAACGCATGAAGCTGAGGGGCAAAGTGTCGCAGCTTCCAGTAGTATGTCTACTGTTCAGGGAGAAATAATGCATAATGTAGAGAATACTGAGACAAATCAAGATGGTAAGGTGGATGATGGTTCTTCAGAGCCATCAACTTCTGCTGAGAGCGCGGTGGCACCTCCAAAGGAGGTGAAAAGTACAGGGGAACAAATCAGTGAAGTTGAAGCTATTGAGAAAAGTGTACCTACTGACAAGAATGCTGTTGTTGCATCCGAGGAGAATGAAGTGACTACTTTGTTGAATGTTGGAAGTCAGGTGGAAAGTGATGCTGAAGAGATGGAACAGGATGAGTCAGATGGTGAAGGATTTGATGGGTCAAATAGAGTGAAAGATTTGTATTCTCTGGATGAAATTAATGATTTCCTGGATGAAACGTTTGGTCAGTCAGTTAAGGTTGATGATTACTTTGCTGACACAGACAAATTCATTAGGTCAGTGGCATTATTGCAAAAGATGGTTAGTTTGGACTTGTTGGATGAACGGAAGCGGTATCGTTTGAGAAAACATGTTACAGCACTTAAAAAGGTCTCCAAGTCAAATAAAACAAGGAAAGGAAGGAAAGCTTTTAGTAAAAAATAAACGATGATGGCTTCGATCATGTTGCACCTTTTGCATATTTTTTTTCTCTGTCTGTCCTTCTCTTTCTTTTTTTCTATGGGGAGTTTAAGAGTGGGCTCTTTAAACATGAATGGTGGGCGGGATAGACAGAAGAGAGAAATGGTTAAGGAGGTGGGAAAAATAAATAGACTAGATGCAATTTTCTTACAAGAAACACATAGCATAATAAAAGATGAAGTTAATTGGGGTCTATCTTGGGGTGGTCAAGTTTTTTTTAAATCATGGGAGTAATTTGAGCGGAGGGGTAGCAATACTTTTTTCCAGTAATTCAAAAATTAACGTTTTGAGTTCCTGTGATTTAGTTAAAGGTCGAGCTCAAATGGTTAAAGCTAACATAGAGGGTTTAGTCTATTGTTTTATTAATATTTATGCCCCTATTATTGGTTCTGAAAGAATAGAGTTTTTCAATAATGTAAAAAAGCTCTTGAGTTAAATGAATTTGACTATATTATTCTAGGTGGAGACTGGAATTGCACTGTTGATTTTAATAATGATAGGCTTAGTGAGGAGCCACATTTGCAATCTAGTAAAAATTTAAAAAGTTTACTGGTCCAGTTAGATCTTATAGATGCATGGAGAATTAAATTTCCAAATGAAAGACAATATACTTGGGTCAAAATTTTAGATGGAAGAGTGAGTGCAGCAAGACTAGATAGATTTTACTTGTCACACGGACTTAGATCAAAGTTAATTGAAAGTGTAATTAGACCAGTTGGATTTTCAGATCATCATCTCATTACTGTGACTATTTCTTTGATGCAAAATGTTACTAGATCTCAGTGGCACTTTAATAACAAATTGCTCCAAGATGTGACCTTCTGTGAGAATTTTAAAATTCTATGGCAGAAGTGGAAAGAAAAAAAGAATTTATTTGAGTCTTTAAATAAGTGGTGGGAAGTTGGAAAGGCTCAAATTAGAATTTTTTGTCAACAATATACTTCTTTTTCTTCTGCTATGTTAAAACAGGCTATAAATGAAGTTGAGGAGGCCATAAGACAGATTGAAAACAGCCTTTTAAATGGCGGGGATGCTGAAAGCAATGACACTTTGAAAATAAAGAGAGTGGAGCTGAGTTCTTTGCTGCAAGAAAAAGTGAAAGGGGCCCTCGTGAGGTCAAGATACATTCAATTAAAGGATATGGATGCTTCAAGTACATTTTTTTCAACTTGGAAAAAACTGATGTGAGAAATCAGCGCATGACATGTCTGAGATGTCCGGATGGGCATGTAACAACTGATGGAGGGGAAATGAGAAGATGCGCCGCGCTTTTTTATACAGAGTTGTATGGCAAAGAACAATGTGATGAAGAATGTGTCCAAAAACTTTTAGAAGGTCTGCCTAAACTTAGTGGAATTGAACAAACAGAACTGGATAAAGGACTAAGCTTGGAGGAACTCACTATAGCTGTTAATCAGCTGACTTCGGGGCGCTCACCTGGAATAGATGGACTCAGTATTGACTTTTTTAAACATTTCTGGGAGACTATAGGATCTGATGTTCATGAAGTCCTGATGAGCTCTTTTGAACAATGTTTACTTCCAACTTCTTGCAGAAGAGCTGTTTTGACTTTACTTCCAAAAAAAGGAGATTTATCACATCTTAAGAACTGGAGACCTGTCGCTCTTTTATGCACTGAGTATAAAGTGCTTTCTAGAGCACTGTGTCCAATAGGTTGAAGCCTTATATTGGTTTGCTTGTGCACATGGATCAGACCTATTGTATTCCAGATCGGACTATTATGGACAACTTATTTTTGATGAGAGATGTGCTAGATGTGTGTAAAGTGTATGATCAAAATGTTGGAATTTTATCGTTGGACCAGGAGAAAGCGTTTGACAGAATCGATCATAGGTTTTTGTTTTCTGTCTTAAAAGCCTTTGGTTTTGGAGAGAGATTTATTGCCTGGATAAGTCTCCTCTATAATAGAGCTTCCTGCATGGTTAAAGTGGGAGGACTTAGTAGACCAATTCCTGTGGAAAGAGGAATAAGGCAAGGTGGTTGTCCAATTTCAGGACAGCTTTATTCATTAGCCATTGAACCTCTTTTGTGTTTTTTGAGGAACAATTTGAATGGTTTTAGGTTACCAAATCACATTTTTGAGTCCCCTTTAGTTGTTTCAGCATATGCTGATGACATTAATATATTCATTAAAAACGATCACGATGTATGTACAATTGTAAGGGCTTTGAGGTGTTATGAAAAGGCTTCTTCATCAAAAGTCAACTGGGATAAAAGTGAGGCTTTACAAGTGGGAAAGTGGGAACAGGAAAAGCTGCCTTGTTTACCTGGAGGTGTGAGATGGGGGAAAAATGGCTTTAAAGTTTTGGGTATTTTTTTGGGCACACAACAATATCAAGAAAAGAACTGGGAGGGGATAATGGAGAAGGTGTCTGCAAAAATGTCAAAGTGGAAATGGTTGTTGCCCCAAATGTCATACAGAGGACGTGTTCTTGTTATAAATAATTTAGTTGCTTCCATGCTTTGGCATAAATTTATAGTTTTAAATCCACCGGAGGCCCTGATTCAAAGTCTACAGAGGAAACTTTTAGATTTTTTTTGGTCAGGCTGTCATTGGATTAGAGCTGCTGCCCTTTATCTGCCTCTTTGTGAGGGGGGTCAGGGACTTGTAGATTTATCTTCACGTATTGTGACGTTTAGATTAAAAACTGCACAGAGATTTTTATATGGGAATGGGTTGAGATGGCATGAAACTGCAGACCCAGCAAACAATTTTGCATCTAAAAGACGTCTAATAGCCGTCAAAACATAGCCCAGACGTCTAGGCTAAAACAAGGCTAAATTTGGGCTGTCAGTGAAAATCTAATAGACGTCTAACCATAGCCCAAGAATAGACTATAGTCAACAATTAGACGGCTATTGAACGACTACATTTATACGTCTAATAGACAGTGCATATGGGTCTAGGCTAAAACAAGGCTAAATTTGGGCTGTCAGTGAAAATCTAATAGATGTCTATGTGATACGGTTGATGTTCAGGTTCAGTGAGGGTGATGGAAGAAGACAAGGGGTCGGCAAATCCTGGAGTTCGTGTGCTTTATTTCACAGTCAATACTCTTCCCACAGTGACTCAGTGCACTTCACAATAAATTCAAACTGTCCATACAAATCAAACTCTTTCCCGCTGATTACAGCTTCTTTCAAACACGATCAAAGTTCAGCTTCAGTCCCAGACGCATGCACACGGACTCCAGGCTCTCTCTTCCAGCACTGTTCACCTGGCCTGCTTAAATGCGCTCTCCTCTGCCAATCACTGAAATTACACGCAGGTGTTCATCGTTTGAACTTGAGCCACTTACTCCCCGCTCGGTTTCTCTCTCGCTCTCTCACCGCAGACACCGCTGAATCACGCCCCCCATGCCACATACCCCCACCGCCCGACTCAGGCCGGGTAGCCATCCGGCCTGCAGCCTCCCCCCCCTCCCTTCGGGAGAGAAAGTCCGCCACAACCATCTGTGCACCCGGCCTGTGGATCACCTTGAATTTAAAGGGCTGTAGTGCCAGATACCAACGGGTGATCCGCGCGTTGGCATCCTTCATGCGGTGGAGCCACTGCAGGGGAGCGTGGTCAGTACAGAGGGTGAACTCTCGGCCCAGGAGATAGTAGCGGAGAGTGAGAACGGCCCACTTGATGGCTAATGCTTCCTTTTCAATGGTGCTGTACATCGTCTCTCTCTTAGAGAGCTTCCGACTGATGTACAGCACCGGCCGCTCCTCACCCTCCATCTCCTGGGTCAAGACCGCCCCCAACCCCCTGTCCGACGCGTCTGTCTGCAGAGAGAAAGGGAGAGAGAAGTTAGGAGCCTGCAACAGCGGGCCGCCACACAGAGCAGCCTTTATCTGGGTGAAGGCCTGTTGACACTGCTCCGTCCACTGGACGGTATCTGGTGCTTCCTTTTTAGTTAGATCAGTCAGCGGGCTAGCGAGGTCCGAATAATTGGAACTGTCCCCAGGAACTGTCTAACCTCCTTTTTGGTCTTGGGTCTCGGACAGGTCGCAACTGCTGCTGTCTTATCAATTTGGGGACGCACCTGCCCGTGACCCAAGTGGAAGCCCAGATACCTAACTTCCACGCGCCCAATTGCACACTTCTTCGGGTTGGCCGTGAGCCCCGCCCCTCTCAGCGATTTGAGGACCGCTCGCAGATGCTGCATATGCCGCTGCCAGTCATTACTGTAGATGATGATGTCATCCAGGTACGCAGCGGCATATGAACCATGCGGCCGGAGAATTTTATCCATCAAACGCTGAAAGGTGGCGGGTGCCCCGAACAAACCGAACGGAAGTGTCACAAATTGGTGTAATCCAAACGGCGTCGTGAAAGCAGTCTTTTCTTTGGACATTGGAGATAAGGGGATCTGCCAATATCCCTTTGTTAAATCCAGCGTCGAGTAAAAACGAGCTGTGCCTAACCGATCCAGTAACTCGTCAACCCTTGGCATTGGATACGCATCGAATTTCGATACGGCGTTCACCTTGCGGTAATCCACACAGAACCGAACAGAGCCGTCCGTTTTAGGTACTAAAACTATCGGGCTTGCCCAGTCACTGTTGGATTCCTCTATTACCCCCATATCCAGCATCGCCGCTAATTCATCCTGAACCACTTTTTTCTTGTGTTCCGGTAATCTATACGGCCGACTGCGCACAACCACGCCCGGCTCAGTCTCAACATGGTGCTGGATGAGGTTTGTTCGACCCGGGAGAGGAGAGAACACATCCGCAAACTCTGCTTGTAATTGTCTGATGTCAGTGATCTGGGACGGCGAGAGGTGGTCTCCGCAAGCGGCCAGAGGGGAGGATTGGTGTTTTACATTCGCCTCTGGCCCGAGATCCTCCTCCCCACTCACCACCGTCGCCAGCATCACTGACTCCACCTCACTCCACTTTTTAAGGAGATTGAGGTGGTATATCTGATGTGTTCCCCCTCTATCTGAACGAGCAACCTCATAGTTGAGATCATTAACACGCCGTGTAACCAAAAACGGTCCTTGCCACTTGGCGAGTAATTTTGAGCTGGATGTGGGAAGCAATACGAGAACTTTATCTCCCGGTGCAAATTTACGTAGTTTAGCCCCCCTATTGTACAGCCGACTCTGCCTGTCCTGAGCCTGCAACAAATTCTCCATGGAGAGCCGCCCCAAAGTGTGGAGTTTTGTTCTCAGGTCCAGGACGTACTGAATTTCGTTTTTACTGCTCGAGGGTCCGTCCTCCCAAGCCTCCCTAAGCACGTTCAGCACCCCTCGGGGCTGGCGCCCATAGAGAAGCTCGAAGGGGGAAAACCCCGTGGAGGCTTGGGGGACCTCGCGTACAGCGAACAAGAGGGGTTCTAACCACTTATCCCAATTTTTAGCGTCTTCCCGTACGAACTTACGAATCATGGTTTTTAACGTGCGATTAAACCGTTCCACCAGGCCGTCTGTTTGTGGGTGATAGACGCTGGTCCGGATCGATTTAATGCCCAATAATTCGTACAGTTCGCGAATTGTGCGTGACATAAACGCTGTGCCCTGATCGGTGAGAATCTCTTTCGGGATTCCCACCCGGGAGATTAACTGAAACAGAGCACTCGCAACACTTTTCGCCGAAATGTTGCGAAGCGGCACTGCTTCGGGATATCGTGTTGCATAATCCACCAGGACTAATGCAAAGCGATGTCCCCGTGCAGATCGTTCTAATGGCCCGACGAGGTCCATACCAATTCGTTCGAAGGGGACCTCTACTAAAGGAAGGGGGCACAAAGGTGCTTTACTATGGGCCGGTGGGTTTACCAACTGACATTCCTGACAAGACGCGCACCACCTGCGCACGTTCTCATGAATGCCCGGCCAGAAAAATCGGGTCATTAGACGATTTAATGTGGCTGTCTGCCCTAGGTGTCCCGCCATCGGATTACAATGGGCCGCCTGGAATAACATTTCCCGACGGCCCTTTGGAACTAATAACTGTGTTGTATCCTGTTTTGTCTGGGTGTCCTGAGTCACCCGATACAACCTGTCTTTAATCACGGCAAAATAGGGATACGAGAGCGGCTGGTCTGGCCGAACCTGCTGTCCGTCGATGACACGGACCTGCTCAAACGCATTTTTGAGCGTCTCATCTCGAGACTGTTCCAGAGGAAAGTCATCGCGGTCCGAAAAGATTGTCTTTTCGGACACACTCGGTTCCTCTGAACCAGCCACCGACGGTCCCGGTACAGCTTCGCCGGCCTGAACAGCCGCCCTCCTCCGGCGCCTTTGTTTTCGCTCAGGAGCACCCGCACATAAATATGCCAATAACGACTGAAACCCTGGCCAATTTGTCCCCAGAATTAGCGGGTGCCGGAGGTGCGGATTAACTGCCACCTCCACGCTATGCTTTTGTCCCCTAAATTGAATCATAACCGACACGAGGGGATACCCCACCACCTCGCCGTGCACACACCGCACCATAACCTTGCGGCTCTTATCCAATGCCACTGGCTGAATCAAACTTTGATGGATTGAGGTCTGGTTACAACCCGAATCCACCAAAGCTTGATACGTACCCCCCTTAATACTCACAGGTATTTGGTACAACCCAGACTGATCGGGGGCAGCCGATGGCGCGGAGGGGACCCTGATGAAGGTGTCCACTTCCCTCAGTGGACACCTATTTATAAAACGGCCCGGGTCCCCACAGCGCCAACAAGCCGGCCCAGGCCTCTCCGCCACTCCGGTGGCGGGAAGTGGGTCAAGGGACTGGCGAGAGGAGAACGCGGGGCCAGGGGCTGACAGGGCACTCCCAGCAGAGGGAACTCCCCGTGGTGGAGCGCACGGCGCAGGACCCAGCTCAGCAGCAATACCGGATCTCCCGCGGGGCGCCGGGTGCGGGGGAATGCCGCCTCGGGACCTGGGAGCAGGGACAGGGGGAGAGAGAGGGGAAGAGGAGAGAGAGAGAGAGAGAAAAAGATGGTAAGGGCTCGCCGACCCCCGGGCACGCCACCAGCTGGTCCTCCGCCAATGTGATGGCCTGATCCAGCGACGTCGGCCGGTGGCACTGGACCCACTGTGCTGTCTTCTTTGGCAGCTTGGCGATGAATTGCTCCAGCACCACCAGCTCGATGACTCCTTCGACGTCGCGTCCCTCGGCCACCAGCCATTTGCGGCAGGCGTCCCGGAGCTGCTGCGCGAAGACGAAGGGTCGGCCGGCCTCCCCCAGCTCTAGGGACCGGAACCGTTGACGGCTTTGCTCCGGAGACCGACCGACTCGCTGCAGGATGGCACGCTTGAGGTCTTTGTAGACCAGGAGGCTGCTGACTGGCAGTTGTTGTGCGGCGAGTTGCGCCTCCCCTGACAGCAATGGGATGAGGCGCATCGGCCAGTCCGCTTCCGGCCATTTCCCAGCCACGGCCGACCTCTCAAAGAGGTCCAAGAAGGCCTCTGGATCATCCAGAGGTCCCATCTTGTGCAGGGTTGGGGCCGCGGCCGGGAGCCGGACCCCCTGGTCCACCCAGCTCCGGAACTGCTCGCGGGCCGCCCGTTGTTCCTGGAGGAGCGCGTCGAGGCGTCGTTCCTGCTGCTCCTCCATCTTCAACAGGGCCGCCTGATGTTGCTGATGTAGACCCGCGAGCGCCTGGATGATCTCCGCAAACGGCGTCGACAGAGGATTTCTGGCAGCGGCCTCTCCTTCCATCCCGGGTTTCGGCACCAGTGTGATACAGTTGATGTTCAGGTTCAGTGAGGGTGATGGAAGAAGACAAGGGGTCGGCAAATCCTGGAGTTCGTGTGCTTTATTTCACAGTCAATACTCTTCCCACAGTGACTCAGTGCACTTCACAATAAATTCAAACTGTCCATACAAATCAAACTCTTTCCCGCTGATTACAGCTTCTTTCAAACACGATCAAAGTTCAGCTTCAGTCCCAGACGCATGCACACGGACTCCAGGCTCTCTCTTCCAGCACTGTTCACCTGGCCTGCTTAAATGCGCTCTCCTCTGCCAATCACTGAAATTACACGCAGGTGTTCATCGTTTGAACTTGAGCCACTTACTCCCCGCTCGGTTTCTCTCTCGCTCTCTCACCGCAGACACCGCTGAATCACGCCCCCCATGCCACAGTCTAAATGTCGCCCAAGAATAGACTTGTCATCAATTAGACAACTATTAAACGATTACATATACATGCAATAGACAACAAAATGGTTAAAAGATTCTTTTCACTCAAATATAACAGGTTCTCATAAATGACAAGCCATTCCAAAAAAATATATAAAAAAGGCTTTATTTAGCAAAAGAACAACATTACGTAACTTCAAAACATAAAAATTACCAAACCAAATATTAATATTAAAATTAAAAATATAACATTATTTTAACATGAACAACTTAAGATAATAAAATAGAAAACTCTGTTGCTGCTGGGAAGTTGGTCATCACAGCATCTACCAAATAAGAATAAAATAATTAGCACAAGAAAAGCATTGTTGAAAGTACCTGTACATTTTTGTGTGTGTGTGTTCTTGTGTTCTGTTTAGGTTTTAATGCACATCTGAGCTATTTGCATTATTGATATACTGCCGGATACTTTTTAGATTTGCTTATTTTATATAGCCAATCATTTTGTATTTTTAATGCTGTATTATAAAATTAATTTGAAAGTTTCAAACTAGAATTAATGAATGCATTTTGAATGAAACTTCATCTTATTGTGCTTGTACAATAACAAACATTATTCTACTCTATTAGCTTATGCTCTCTAACAAGCCAATGTTCAGACAAATTCAATTTTATAATTTATATCAATGATGGACTTTGTCAAAGATGAGAGATTTAGTGAGGAAATGCTATTTTCATATCACAATGATCTAAAGAAAAGAGTCAAATATAATTGTGGCTTTCATAACACTTTATAATAGGTTGCATGTGTTTCATGTTTACAGCTTTGGATTCAGTAACGTTAGGCCTACACGTGCATGTACCATGATACACTGTTACCCGCTAAAATGTCACGATTCCAACAACACATGATAACAAATAATTTATCTAAAAAATTAACACGTCAAAATGAAAACACAGATGCTTACAAGACAAAAGTGGGAATGTATTTTACCTATTGTCGTCGACCGTCAGCTGAATGCGATGCTCTGTCTCGTTTAAAATATTTGAAAATGGTCGATCGCGTGACCGGTGATCTGCGCTATCAAGTCTCGCGTTGTCAGCAGTCATGTCTCAGGAGGGCTGTTGCCATCTAGCGGTTGAGAAATGTAATTGCATTTTTATTTAATTTAAAATGAAAGACAGTCAAATAAAACCGTAGATTTTTTATTAATGTGTGACTGTGACAGCAAACATGAAGATCCAAAGATTTATTTTGGCTATACTAATCGCTGGTCTAAATCAGGGCTATAGCCAAGCCGTTAAACGTAGACTAGACCACTGATTGCCTTGATTTCGCCGGTGGGCTAAAAGCAGACTGTACATAGCCCATCCAATTCAGAGGATCGTGACTACAGATCGACAGATCATGTTATGATATGACACTGGCACCTTGTAGATATGTTTACCAATGCGAACATGATGGGAACTATCTCATGCGATGCCTGCCCAACAATTCATTAAAATGACAATTAATCAGTTTCGACTACAAGTGGGCTATAAACAGCCGGGCAGACTACGAGCTAGATCGCGTCTACACACAGCCTACACATAGAAAATGTCAAAAATCAAACCAAAACCTTGTAATCACAGTTGACTTTGCTTACATGATGGAACATAATGCATTTTGCAAGTTATTTTGGAAAAAAATACATTTAGCCATGATTCAATGTTATTTTGGCTAGAAGTGGGTTACACATAGCCGGACTATATCGGGTCTATATTTAACCTAGACGGTGAAATGAGGGCTATTGCTTGCTGGGGAGTTGCTTCTACAGAAAGCAGGTAGGCTGGGTTATAGTAAGTGTTACGTACTCGTACGTATTTAAGTGTTGCAATATGGATGTGGGTGTGTTGTTGTTATTGTAGTGTGTGTTTCAGGTGTCCGTTGGATCAATCTGCTGTCAATCCTCATCATGACGGTGACGTTTCGGTTCGCCTCCTCCAATCACATCTCACCACTGCCGTTCACTCAAATGTTGAACAGCTGTTTGCTCACTTTTGTTTGTTCGCTTGTTTGATTTGCTTTCAATGAGTTTTTGGTGTGTGCCTAACATTTTGGTTGTTGCTTAGTGTTTTGAGATTGTAATGTCAACCTGATCACTTTACACGGAGTGTGTAAAGTTGGGGAAAAGAGCAGGTTAGTAGGTCGCGCGACATACACTTTGCACTTAGGATATTGTTGATTATGTTAGACACACTAGTTTAGGAGAGTGCCCACTTTGTAAGTTTTTGTTATGTAGTTAGTATAGTTTAGTTAGAGCGTCTTGACGCCGAAGATTATTATTTGCTACATTTTGTGTTTGGTAGGTAGTTTAGTTAAACTTAACCTTTAGATAATTCGTTTTGTTTTATTGATTTCTTTGATTTGGGTATCTCTCGTGCTCATTTTCCCACCTTAAGTATTTGTTAAATGTTATGTTTGTTATTGTTCTTATTTATTGTTTGTACTTGTGGCAAATACATTTTCCAGAAAAACAAAAAAATGGCAATGAGGATTAATAAATCCTTTTTGAGCTGAGTTCTGACCGAGTACGTTTTTTTTTCTTGTTCTTTCCTGCACTTTGAGATGCACACGCTGTTTTTATAAATGTTGCTTCCTTAATCCCTAGAAAAAAATAAAAAAAGGACGTAACAGTAAGCAACTTTTTTTGTTAAAGGCTGAAGAAGTAGATTTTGGGGAATTAACATCTTTCTATTATTCAGTTTGAAATGCATGTCAGATTTTGAAGATTACAAGAAATTCAACTGCATTGCCTGGAATGTGGGTCTTTGAAGAGCCTCTATTGTTTAATGATTTCATTAATGTAAGGTCATTAAATTCTGCCAGTCTACGATCAGCATTGAGAGAGGCTGGATGCACAAAACTGGGACATCTCTTCAGAGCTATGAATACCTCTCTAGTTGAACTAGGACGATTGGCCAATGTAAGATCTGAGAGAGTGATTAGAAAAATAGTGGATGAGGTCTGTGAGTCACTACCACCGTCACTGAAAGCTTTTGCCAGTGAAAGGGATGTGTTGGGTCAATGGGAGGAAGGGAGTGACTGTTTTTCCATCACTTGATGTTTCTCTATTAATGATTGAAGAGGGGCTTAGCATAGAGAATAGTTTTCTTTCATTCTCAACTGTACAGCTAGGTTCTTTTGAAGAGTTGGGTAAGAAACAAATGTATATCCTGTGTGTAAAAATGCTTCATATGAGATCCTTGGTAGAAATGAAACCATCAAAGTGGTTGCCCTGATCAGTCTGTGAAAGGCTGTTGGAGATCTCTGTATAAATTACCAATTGATAAGAGGACGGGAGATCTCCAATGGAGAATAACTCATGGGGCTATAGCCAGGGCCGTATTAAGAGCTCACTGGGCCCCGGGGCTATGAGTTACTGCAGGGCCCCCCCACCACTTTAGGTCACCAACTACATGAGCTAAATGTTATATTATAATACGAGTCATTTTATCCATCCATGATATACTTCACAGTTAAGTTATATTACTTTTAACACAATTTTTTATCATATCAAAATGTATTGCCACTAAAATTTCATAATTATTGTGACCAATTTCAATATCACATAAAAATAATAGTAGCTTAAGAAAATAATCTCAAGTTGACAAGAGTCACAAATTAAAATAGAACAAAGGCACATAATAAATCGACCTACTTGAAAAACTTAAAGCCCTGAATAATAGTATATTATATAAAGTAATCAAATATACAATACATGGTTTTCACTATCAATTCAACATTCATTCTTGTTAATTTTGCAAAAGTAATTCAGTCAAGGGCAGTAAATTACTTTCTTTCTGATGTTTGATTAACATTATTGACACACATGGAACTTTATTAGCAGCGTCTGTCACTTTAAGACCTCATAGTCGGAATTCAAGTGCGCTGTGCAAAACCGTCTCAAGTTCACCATGGTCTCAAAACGATCATTTACAAAATGAATTCTCTTCCGCTGCTTACCTACTGTGTCTGAGCAGTTTGAAATAATTTGTATCCAAACCACAATGTTTAAAAACGCGTTTAAATGATAAACTTATATCATGATGGCGCAGCAAAATTTAAATAGGCTATTTCTACCGGATATATTATTGCCAGCCCTTTAGGCGAAAATAGAGTTTGATCAAACACAAAAAGAAAATTATACATCCATCAAGTTAATATTCAAACTTACCGAAAGTTTGTGGGGTCGATGAT
The DNA here is from genome assembly GCA_038021265.1 of Cyprinella venusta. Classification (NCBI taxonomy): domain Eukaryota; kingdom Metazoa; phylum Chordata; class Actinopteri; order Cypriniformes; family Leuciscidae; genus Cyprinella; species Cyprinella venusta. Next base: position 56,106,700 of record CM075863.1, on the reverse strand, counting down.
GACGCTGTATTTTAAGAATAGATTAGATTAGAATGAAGTGAAGTGTAAGGCGATTTATTGGTTGATGTATATTTTAATAAGGCCTAATATTTTAATAGGCCTACGTGCAGCAGCAGCAGGTCGATCGTTCACAACTTAAATATAGAATAAATGTATTTGTCTTATTAAATTAAAACCTGACGTTTCAATTTACCATGCCCTGCCCACGGGAGTTTGATTGACATGTGGCCAGGCCAATATTACCGAATACGCAACTGTGTCCGACAACAAACTGTAAGTAGATTAACGTCGGTGGACTTGAACTTGAAAACGATATTGTTTAAATTACTTTAATGACAATATTTGAAAGTTGAGACTTTGTTTCATATCAGCAGGAAGCTGCTCTGAACTCTCTCTCGTCATCACTCAGTGAAACGTTAGTCTTTGCCCGTTAGAACGTTAGATTTTTCACTGCGTGAGTGCATGAGAACATGATGTGCGTGACTCGTGAGAGCCGCCTGGCTCGCCGCTTGTCACTAAAAAAGGCGGGTCTTTGCGAACGTCTCTATTAATGATAATGATTCCATGATAATGCATGGTGTCAGAAAGTCTTTTATTTTGAAATTGTAGTGATATCATTTCCGTTCTGAGTGCGTCATTTCCTTTTTACCGACTCTGCATTCTGTGGGATGGTAGCCCTCGTGTGCGTAATATAGACGAATCCGACGAGCGTTCTTGTGTAGGCTGCCATCTTGTGGCGACGCCATTACTGAGCTGTCACACCGGCATAGACATATGCACCGGTATGTAAACAAACCACGGAGATAAGTTGATAACGCACCCTTGATGACAGCTACAGCCTGGCAGACTTGTTGGGTTGATGATGTTGGACATTAGCCTCCAGTCACAGATGAAGGTACAAACGATCTTACAGATTATTTATGAAAATAGCTTGGCAAGCTAGCTAGGCTAACGTTTGCTACCGAATAAACTAAAACAAGATCTGTCCATTTGGCAACAATAAATAAATAAATAAATTAAATCAAATAAACAAATTCATGTTTTTCATTTGTGTTCATTATTTTATCTCATTTTTACATTGCAACGGGCATGGGTAAGGTAACGTTACAGCTAGAAAGTATACACAATATCGACCAACTAGTGTTTTTAAACCATGGAAAGAGGTCAATATAACAGCAGGAGAACAATTATGTCACATAACGTTACATTTAGCTCAGGAAAGCCATTTAATGACCATAGCATGTTAATTAAATAGAAAAAATAGCAAGAGAGGAGATTTTGCTGATCACTATATCACACATTTATTATATATTTTTTACTTATGTCATTAAATAATTATTATACGCGAATGTCCGCGTCTTGTACTCGCCCAGGAAATCTTTGTAAACCGTACGGGCACCTGACAGGGGCAGTCGACCCGGGGTATTCACAATGTTTTCTCTTCAAAATTGAAATTTTACTGCCACCATTGAAACAATTTATAACGGAAACTGTTTACCCACTCGACATTATACAAGGGCTAACGTTGTAACGTTAGTGACAGTCGTAAATCGCGGGCTGTTTATTCCTGTGGACGCAAGTTGCAAATAAAACAATAGAAGGCAATGGAGCAACGCTACCCAGTAACATCTCAGTAATGGCGCCCGCTTACTTCCGGTTTTTTCGCCGGATTCGTCTATAAGTGAAAGTAAGTTTCATTCAGTAATAAGATACAAATATTGCCATCGGACTTGTTTAGATATTGTTTACTGTTATCTGTTTTTCCTGTTAAGTCTCTTACATGCATACTTGTGTGTATTTGTTAGCTAAGAGGTTTTAAGAGACTGTTATAAGACATATTGGACTGGAGATTGTTTTCTTTACACTATTTCAGCTTTAGCTGTATTCTTGAGTGCTATATTTCAGTTGTTATGTCCTTTAGTCCGACAGTTGAATCGTGTTTAGCCTCTGTGTCGTCTTTAGACGCGCTTAGAGTCTAGTTCCCGCTCCGAGCCCTTCACGTGTTGAGAGCATGGGTGTAGTGATGGCCAAATGAAGCTTTTTGAAGCATTATTGCTTTCTGATACTATTGTGTCGAAAATGGTTCATTACTCGAAGCTTCATTCAGATAGAAATGGCAGCACCATCTCCTGGTGAAGTAAATGTAATGCAACAAAGCTGACAACCATAAAATGCAAGTAGGCGTGTGTTAACGCCCCGTTTATGACGAGTTTACCGAAGCGATCAAAGCTGAAACAGTGCTGTGAAACTCATGTAGGTGACTTTTACAGATACGGATGAATTTCATGTGTTCACCTTGATAATAAAACAATAATGATTATGAGTGTGTGTAATTATTTCTTTAGACAAGGACAGAAGATCAGACCAGCTTAAAAAAAATTGGAAACCGTCACAGAAATTCTAATGGTTTCAATTAAAATACCAATAAGGAACCATTTTCTTTTACCATTTAAACCATGTTTTCCATGAGTATTGAAACCATGACATTAGCTACTGTTGCGCTCACTACTGCACGGGTGTTTGGTGGAGAACGCAGGTTAATAGGTGGGAGGTGCACGTTCCTGATTGAAGGAGGGACAAGTTAAGCATTGAAACGCTTATCAGTGAGATCTTAAAAACGGTGCGTTATTATGAGCTTGAGATGTACGCAGAATCAAGTTTGTTTGCATGATTGTCTCGTCGGGAGAGACGCGCCACCGGTAAGCTGCTGTTTAATATTAAAATGCTTAATGAGATGCGGGGTAAGTTGCCTGTTTGTTTATATAATTAATGACGACCGCGGCATATGCGCGCAATTTGTGTGTAGATAAATGTTATTAAATGTTGCTGTGGGAACACTGAGAACCTCGTTTGAAATCAATGTTTAATGTTGTCGTATCGATAGTATTCGTGGTAAAACTTAAGGAAATGTTTGGATTCGGAGCGCTTCACTTTCATATGAGTCACTTCCTGGTTTGCGATGCCGGATGGGAAATGTAGTTTGTCGTCTTGCGTTGATAATGAGTTACTATACTGAAGCGCCACTACATAAACTACACTTACTAGATTCGTCGGGCCAACGTACTGAGAATATTTCTTTGATTTAGAGCGATTGGCTTAATTGAATATTGATGTATTGTGTGAAGCTGTTGCATCTCTGTGTTTAATGTTTATGTTATAGTCATTTAGGTTGAATACTAGATTATACTATAATATTTATTGAGAACGTTGATTAATATTACGAGATATTTATTAGAATTAATATTTTATATTGTTCAGAATTTATAGTATGATATGTAAGTGGTTATTAATATTGTTATTTACTCTATCTTTTTATGTCTATAGGTTTATAACCTCTTTGTTTGTGGACTAATCAACTAAATGTGGAAATAAAGATCCAAGTAAACAAAACCACAATTGAGTTATGAAACGTGTTCTCTCCTGACGCCCCGTTCGGTGGGGAAATTCTTGGAAAAACCGAACAGTTATAAACCGCGGCCCATTGCACCGGAGTGAGTGCAGTAAAGAACAGCCCCAAACTGCTTCTTTAAGGAAGTTTGATCAACAGAGGATCAGCTGGCTTCTCACTTTTGTGACTGACTCCAGGTTTTCATTAACTAAACTGCCTGTTGATCAAAGATAAAAGAGGTGAATACACATTGAGTGTGACAGCTCTCTAGTCAACAAAGGGAGTAACAATGGCAGACTTGGAGCAGCTTAAAGGTGTGCGATCAAGAGCACAGGCTTCATTCACTAAAAGAGCTCATATTCTCACCAAACCTGGGCTTTTGGAACCGACTGAAGTCCTCAAAGAGTGGAAGATTTTCAGGACGGATTTTTCTAAAGTCACAGAGGCGGGATTTGAGTATGTTGAAGCCCTGAGGGAGTCAACGGATGAAAAGGTGCAAGCATCGGCAGATCAAATTGATGTGAAGACAGCGGAGTGTGAAAAAAGGTTTCTTGAAGTAAAGGCAGCCACTCAGGAAATTTTTTGGAACAGTTACGCAGAGGAGGCGTTCTTCAAACAGGTTAATGAGGCTGAGAAGGCCATCGCTCGGGCGGAGGAAGAGGAAGTTAACTCTCGGAAGTCAATCAAGGAGTGTAGGTTAAGGAATAAAGCTCTTGAAAGAGAGGTAGTTGAACTCGAAGAAATGTTAGTGGAGTGGGAGGAGTTGGTTCCTGGTTCAAAGAGGTTAGATCTCCGAACTCGGCACAAGACATTAAAGAAGCGGGTCCTGGCATTGTCTGACAAACTTGAGCAGGATGAAGCAGACCTAGTGAATGGTACAGGAAGAAATCTAGGAGAGGATAACAGCGCAGCTGGGGATCCAAAACAAGAAGATCCTTTCCTCTTTCTCCCTAAGATGTCTTCCGATCGCAAGCTGAAGCCCAAGAGTTATACAGGTGCATTGAACATCAGCTCTCAGCCCCTCTCACAGCAAAGCAGCCCGGAAAGGACCAAAGGGCACCCTGATGTCAAGCCTCAAATCAGCCTTGAAAAAGTACGGCTACCCACTTTCTCTGGTGACATGAGAGACTATTATCGATGGAAGAGTGAGTGGGAAGACCTACAAGAATTGGGTAACCCACAAGGAGTGGAATGTATAAAAAAGTTTCACTTGTTAAATAGTCTCCATGAAGAAGTCAAAAAGGATCTTGTGCTATCTCGCTGTGGAACCGCCGACGACATGTTCAGGTTGCTAGACAGCAAATATGGGAACAGAGCAAAAATAGTCCTTATGATCGTCAATGAAGTCCAGTCTCTTCCTCCTGTCAAAGGAAACAATCCACGAAGAACCATTGAATTGATCCAAGCTGTAGAAAGGGCACTGTGCAACCTCCAGATCCTTGGTGAAGAGGACGCTGTGAAGAACCGAGTTGTTGCTCAATCTCTAGAAAGCAAGCTTCCCAGTTCACTCAAGAAGGAGTGGATTATGCACAAAACTGACCCAGCAAACAGGTTCTCTCCACTGGATCATTTTGATAGCCTCCTAGAATTCCTAAAGAGGCAGGAGGAGATTCTTGAGGAGTTGGACCAGCTAGAGCCAAGCCCTGCAGATAAAGGCTCTGTTGAGAAGGGTGCTGCGGATTACTTCGAGAAGAGGGGGAGGAAGGCTTTCACTAAATCCTCAGTAGGTCAGAGGGACGGTTTCCCCAGTTGTACTGTCTGTGGAGATAATTCTCATGGTGGCAAGTTATTTGCGTGCAAGGTCTTCAGAGAGGAAGATCTTGCGAGAAAAGGGGCCCATGTGAAGAAACTAGGGTTGTGCTTCAAGTGTTTGCGGTCTCACCCTAGGGATGGGAAAGGATGTACACCTAGATACCTCTGCCCAAAAGTAGACTGTCGGAAAGGAGGGGTGTCAGATCACAATTACCTTCTGTGTCCTAAACCACCGGTTCCAAAGAAGGACAGCAGCAGTGAACAGCAGAGCGTTATGAAAGTTGGAGGAAGGAAACTTGGCCTAACCAACAAGCAAGAAGAGTTTCTGGCAGAGTTGACTCCAGAACAAAGAGAGAAATACAAGAGTGTGTTCTCAAACAGAATATCAACTACCGTATCTGCCACGGCTGAAGATAGACTGCAAGAGCATCCAGTGGTGATGATGCTGATGGAAGTAACAACAAACTCAGGTTGCCTTATTGGCTCTCTAATCGACCTCGCATCTGACACAAATTATATCACCAATGAGACAGCCGATCGCCTTGGACTGTGCGGTGAGAAGATCAAGCTTATAGTTCATGGAGTCGGAGGGATGAAGAAGACTGTCTTTACAAAAAGATACTCCCTACGGTTAAAAGTGAAGACGCCTAAGGGAGAGGTAGCAGAGCATAGAATTTTCTGCTATGGGTTGAAAGACATCGCAGAGGTGACTCAGCCAGTCACAGCCAAGCAATTGCAGAAGTTCTTTCCAAATGTACCCAGAGACGAGCTAGTTCGTCCCAAAAAGATTGACCTCCTTATCAGTCATCGAGAAGGCCGCCTTGTTCCCCAGCCAATTAAAATAGTAGGAGATCTCGTCCTTTGGGACGGTCCGCTGGGAAAGACTGTTGGAGGTACCCATCCTGATCTTATTGAGACTGTTGATTTGGCAGTATACCACTCTGAGACACACCTAGCAAGGACCATGAGATCAGCTTCGATGGCGTACAAAGAAATCATCTTACCTCAAGAAGGAGATGCACTTGTCCGAAGCACTAAAACCACTTACAATGAGGTTCTTGAGTGGTTCAGGTGGGACAGCATTGGAGCTGCGTGCAGTCCTCAATGTGGAGGTTGTAAGTGTGGTAGGTGCCCTCCTGGGGGAAAAGAGATGACCCTCAAGGAGGAGCGAGACCTGGAAAAGATAAAAGAATGTCTAACATATGTATTAGCAGACAAGCACAGCAACTCTCCCCATTGGGACGCAGCCTATCCCTGGAAGACAGACCTCAAGACACTGCCCGACAATAGGCAGGCGGTGGAGGCAACATTCAGAAATACTGAAAAGCGTCTGGAGAAGGAACCAATGTGGAAAGCTACATACAAAGAGCAAATACATGAGATGGTTTCAAGGGGAGCTGCTGTTAAACTCACGGAAGAGGAAATAAATAAGTGGGAAGGACCAAAGTGGTATATCAGCCATCTGGTTGCACTGAATCCGCATTCCTCTTCAACCCCAGTGAGAATTGTGTGGAATAGTAGCCAAGAGTATCGAGGTATAAGTCTGAATAATCTCCTCCACAAAGGTCCCGATGTACTCAATCCCATCAGAGGAGTCCTGTTGAGGTTCAGGAGTGGACGCCATGCCGCACTGGGTGATGTAAAGAAAATGTATAACTCCGTGTGGCTGAAAGATCAGGAAGTTCACCTCCACCGATTCCTCTGGAGAGATGACCCTAAAGACGATATTGAGGTGTTTGCGGTTGTCAGAGTGAATATCGGTGATAAACCCGCAGGATGTATCGCCCAAGTCGCAATGAGGGAAACTGCCAACCTTCCTCAGTTTGCTGATATGGTGGAAGAACGCCGAGCTCTGATTGAGGACAGTTATGTGGACGATATTCTAACCTCACACAATGATCCTGAAGCATTGGAAAAGATCACCAAAGGGGTAGAGGAGATGTTAAAAGTGGGAGGCTTCTTCCTGAAACCATGGGTTCTATCATGCCAAAGTGGGAGGGGTGGAGTCACTACTGAAGCCAGTATACCAAAGACCTTGGTATTGCCTAACCAGATTCATGATGGGGAGAACAAAGCACTCGGAGTCGGTTACGAACTTGAAACTGACAAACTTCGGTTGCAGACGTCTATCAATTTCTCCAAGAAAAGAGGAAAAATGAGGACGGGAGCAAACCTGAGCATGGAGGATGTCAGGGAAGGAACACCAGACCCCCTTACGAGACGCATGCTTCTTAGCCAGATAGCCGCCTTATATGACCCTGTTGGTCTTGCTTCACCAGCCAAGCAAAAGGGAGTAATGTTGGTTCGGGAATCATTTCAGGAAGCTGGTAGGGACAACCCATCTAAAAATACATGGGATTTCCCTCTCTCACAAAAACTTCGAGAAGCCGCAATAACTTTCTTTGAAGAAATCGTGAGACTTGGTCAAGTAAAATTTGAGAGAAGCCTTACACCGCCTGGAGCTAAAGGGTTGCCAATAGGGATCACCTTCTCAGATGGAAGCGAATCTTCCTATGGGGCTGTACTTTATCTGAGGTGGGAAACCAGTGATAAAGTTGAGGTGAAGTTGGTAGAATCCAAAGCGAAACTCGTGCCTCTTGACTTGAAAGGAGATGTAATCAAATCAGAGCTTTGTGGTGCGGTGTTTGCTACCCGCCTAAAGAAATATTTTGAGAAACACTGCCATATTAAAGTCAAGGAATGGATTCACTTCGTGGACAGCCAAACAATCCTGGCAGCCATCCAAAAGGACAGCTATGGCTTCCAAACCTTTTTCGCTAACCGAATTGGCGAGATTCAGAAAGCTGGAAATGTGGAAGATTGGAGGTGGATTGAAGGCAGAAGAAATATTGCGGACTTACTGACCAGAGGTGCAACTCCTGAGGAACTTGGCGAAGGGTCAGAATGGCAGCAAGGCCCTGAGTTTCTGAAAAATCCCAAGACAGACTGGCCTATGAAGATGGCTAGTGAGATTATACCCTCTGCTGCTGAAGATGTTGGAAAACTCCAGCGGAAAGCCTTCTCGGCGGTGGTCACTAGGGCCCAGTCTAAAGAAAAAACTGGACTTAATGAGCTTGACAGTAAGGCGAACCTCAAAAATGAAAGAGTTAATAATAAATCGACATCACCAGCCATCCCAAGTGTAACATCAGTAGCAAACAAGCAGAGAAAGTATTGGGCAATTGGGCTGGTGCGCCTTGTGGAACCTCGACGTTTCAGTTCTCTGTCCAAGCTGTGTGGTTCCATAGCCTGGACTCGACGGGCTGCAGACACTTGGCTGAGAAAATGCCAGGCACCAGACTCATTAAAGTGGGAGGCAAACAATTCTATCCTGTCAACTGAGGAGAGAGCACAAGCATTCCAAGACCTGGTCTTCGCCGCCCAAGATGGTTGTCAGTTTCTGGACTCAACACTTAACCGCTTGGTGGTCCACAAGGACGAGAACACAGGACTTCTTCTCTGTGGAGGACGAATCCAGTGCTGGAAAGAAGATGGGACAGCTGTTCCCTTAATTCCTTTCAATTCATGGCTCGCAACACTACTGTCTAGAGAAGCTCATAACAAGAACCATGAAGGTGTCGCTGCTACACTTTTGCATACCAGGAGGAAGGTGTGGATTATGCAGGGTCGTAGGATAGTGAAGAAAGTTGTAAACGACTGTATTGAATGTCGCAAGAGAAAAAGTAAGATGTGCCAACAAATGATGAGTGACCTGCCGCCAGAAAGATCACAGCGTGCTAACCCATTTGAATACACCACACTTGACCTCTTTGGCCCTTTTGAGATCAAGGATGCTGTCAAGAAAAGAACTGGAAAGAAAGTTTGGGGTCTAGTATTCTGCTGTATGGCATCAAGAGCAGTTCATGTGGATCTAGTTGATGATCAATCATCTGAAAGCTTTCTCCAAACTTACTTTCGCTTTGTAGCAATGAGAGGCAATCCCAGAAAGTTGTGGTCAGATAGGGGAACCAATTTTATTGGAGCTAAACCTGCCCTACAAGACATGCACAGGTACTTGGAGACTTTACAGGAAGTAGCCATAGAGGACAAAGCCGCCAAGAATGGAACAGTGTGGGCATGGAACTTTCATCCGGCTGATGCACCACATCGTAATGGGGCTGCGGAAGCTGCAGTTAAACTTATTAAAAGAGCCCTCACTAGCCTTGGAGGCACAACAAACTCACTCACTTGGGGTGAGCTCCAAACACTCTTCTTCCAGGCAGCTAACCTCACAAATGAAAGGCCGATTGACGCCAGAGCACAAGAACAGGAGGACTCTGTAGAGTATTTGACCCCCAATGATCTGCTTCTCGGGAGGACAAGGCAAAGTGGGGATACAGGTGGAATTGACTTGTGTATCCATCCCTGGCGCCGTCTCAGGTCCATTCAGATAGGTGTGGATATGTTCTGGAAGAGGTGGAGCGAACTCGCCGGACCTAACTTATTCATCAGACCAAAGTGGCACCGGACCCAAAGGAACGTGGAAATTGGTGACATTGTTTGGATTGCTGATCAAAATGCATTACGTGGGCAATTCCGGCTTGGACGGATCCAGGCCGTGTACCCTGATAAGAAAGGACTTGTGAGAGATGCTGACGTTAAAGTATGTGCCAGCCTTCCTGCCTCCCAAGTAAGTGGGCAACTTAAGAGGATCCTTCAGCAGCCGACATCAGTCATCCTACGGAGAGACGTGAGAAGACTGGTAGTCCTCATTCCTGTGGGAGACCAATGACTCGTAGAAGCTTGTTTCTTTACCATTAATTGCACTAACTTTCAAGAGAATGGACCAACCTTGACAGAAGATTATATCTGTCAGTGGAGGTTAACAGAGACATAAGGGTTTTATTATTAAAAAAAAAAAAAAAAAAAAAAAAAAAAAAAAAAAAAAAAAAAAAAAAAAGATGTCTTTGAAATGTAGAGCCGTGACCGTTTGGAATCACATGATTACACGGTCAAGTGGGAGGTGTTGCGCTCACTACTGCACGGGTGTTTGGTGGAGAACGCAGGTTAATAGGTGGGAGGTGCACGTTCCTGATTGAAGGAGGGACAAGTTAAGCATTGAAACGCTTATCAGTGAGATCTTAAAAACGGTGCGTTATTATGAGCTTGAGATGTACGCAGAATCAAGTTTGTTTGCATGATTGTCTCGTCGGGAGAGACGCGCCACCGGTAAGCTGCTGTTTAATATTAAAATGCTTAATGAGATGCGGGGTAAGTTGCCTGTTTGTTTATATAATTAATGACGACCGCGGCATATGCGCGCAATTTGTGTGTAGATAAATGTTATTAAATGTTGCTGTGGGAACACTGAGAACCTCGTTTGAAATCAATGTTTAATGTTGTCGTATCGATAGTATTCGTGGTAAAACTTAAGGAAATGTTTGGATTCGGAGCGCTTCACTTTCATATGAGTCACTTCCTGGTTTGCGATGCCGGATGGGAAATGTAGTTTGTCGTCTTGCGTTGATAATGAGTTACTATACTGAAGCGCCACTACATAAACTACACTTACTAGATTCGTCGGGCCAACGTACTGAGAATATTTCTTTGATTTAGAGCGATTGGCTTAATTGAATATTGATGTATTGTGTGAAGCTGTTGCATCTCTGTGTTTAATGTTTATGTTATAGTCATTTAGGTTGAATACTAGATTATACTATAATATTTATTGAGAACGTTGATTAATATTACGAGATATTTATTAGAATTAATATTTTATATTGTTCAGAATTTATAGTATGATATGTAAGTGGTTATTAATATTGTTATTTACTCTATCTTTTTATGTCTATAGGTTTATAACCTCTTTGTTTGTGGACTAATCAACTAAATGTGGAAATAAAGATCCAAGTAAACAAAACCACAATTGAGTTATGAAACGTGTTCTCTCCTGACGCCCCGTTCGGTGGGGAAATTCTTGGAAAAACCGAACAGCTACTGCTTCTTTCCTATGGGAACCACCAGAAATCTGTAACTTTACTGGTGGGACTGATATTTTTTATTTTGAAAGGATGTGCTTGTGTAACTGGTTGAACTTGAATAATGTAGCAGAGGGTTTTTAAAGTTTCTGTCTCTCTCCATATTCACTAGATATGAAAAATATTTGTATGCAGAAATGTCAAAGAACTAATCTTATTCGGGAAAATAAGTTTAAAGTGTTCCCAAACTTGCGAACGACTTTCTCGATGGCTCCATCACAACACTAAAATAAACTCAATCCACTCTCAATAATTACACCAATCCAAACACCGAGTACTACTAACCCACGGTGTTGCCATGGTTTGGCTTCACTTTTATGAGAAATACAGCCGCCAGGTTTCAAACCTCTCAACACTGGATCGGGCTGTCAAAGCAGTCACGCGGTTCACTACAGGAGTGAACCAGTGTGTTTGCTTCAGACGTCATTTTCACGTGACTAGTGACGTAATGATACAAGCTCCGAAGCAGTGGTTCATTACAAGGACCTTTCGAGTTTGAAGCAAGCTTCGGAGCGTCGGTGTCAGACGTAACATCACTACATGGGTGCAGTTGCGCTCGCTTCCACTAGAGGGAAGTAAAGAATGACGAATCCATTTAGAATGTATATTTGGCCCATTAATCCGTTTGTATGCTTGTATATTAGTTATTTATGGCTCTTTCCGATTTATATTTGACTAAACTGATTTGTTTTAGAATTCTAATTCAATGTTTATTATTATATTGGATATTACTGTATACATTTGTACATATTCATACTTTGTACATCGTGACTAATATTATTTTATTTTTTGATTCTTTTATAGACCACACACCCACGAATGCATATTACTGTTTGTACACTGATGCTTACACTCAAACTTCAATAATTAAAAAAGTTTGCTGGAATACTTTCTCCGTGCCCTTCTCCTTGACCGGAGCTCTGTCGAAAGAAACTGTCAGACCAGTATTATCCCTTCAGAGCATTGCACTCTATCACATGGAATATAAGGCAAAGTGCCACTAAATATCAGGGCTAATTTGTGGGGGGCGTTGCATGGTAAGGCTTTGGTAATCAGATGGCTTGCACTATCTGCTCCACAGCCAGCCAATCACGGGGCCCCCTCCTTGCTCAGGCCCCGGGGCTTTAGCCCCGCCTAGCCCTATGGTTAATGCGGCCGTGGATGAGAGGCAGGAGTTATCTAATTTACTGGCGCCGTTCCCTCATCAAAGCTCAGGTCTGTGAAGACTCTTCTGCAAACCCTGGTCGTCTAACTTACCTAAGTTAGCCCTGCACTCACTGTGGTTTTAATGCAAAACATGTAAAGTAGCCTACGAGGGACCTTCTATTTCTCCCGAAGCTAATCCATTTTGTGAGTCATAATCCGTTTCTCGTGAAGAATGTAGATGAAGTAGCCTAATTTATTCATCTGATTTTGCGATTGAAACACGATGTGTAAATTAACGTTATTCCCCTCAGATGGAGCTAACTAGGGGCCGTATTAGCCTACAGGAAGAGTCTAAGATAGGATTTTCCCCAATTGGTATTATCGAAGAAAATAGGCTACTAAATATCTTTAGGAATTGCTTCCTATCTTATTTCAGGTTAGGAAATCATATCGCTAGCATCAACTTTTCTGTCTAGCTACCCAGCAAGCAATCTTGCGTCTAAAAGACGTCTAATAGCCGTCGAAACATAGCCCAGACGTCTAGGCTAAAACAAGGCTAAATTTGGGCTGTCAGTGAAAATCTAATAGACGTCTAAATGTCGCCCAAGAATAGACTTGTCATCAATTAGACAACTATTAAACGACTACATATACATGTAATAGACAACAAAATAGCTAAAAGATTCTTTTCACTCAAATATAACAGGTTCTCATCAATGACAAGCCATTCCAATATATATATATATATATATATATATATATATATATATAAAAGGCTTTATTTAGCAAAAGAACAACATCAAAGTAACTTCAAAACATAAAAATGACCAAACCAAATATTAAAATTAAAAATATAAAATTATTTTAACATGAATAACTTAAAAAGGAAGAAGTCAGATACAGCTCATAGACAACAAAAGAAATTAGATCTAGAAGATGTTGCTGATCAGGTTGATTCAGAGAGTGACAGTGAATTATCTGACTCAAGTGTTACTTTGTCACAAAGTGAGTTTTCCTGCCGCAATTATGATGTAGATTACATTGAACTGTTTCTTAAATCTACGAAGAATAAGAGGGGGGTGTTTGTCAATGAGTATTTTCCAGATGTGGCACAGTTTGTAGAAAAAACAAAGATTTTTATGACTGAAAGCTGTTTTACAAACAGAGAGGTGTACCGTTTAAAGAAAATATTGCGAAACCTCAATATGAACGATGGCAGTGAAAAAGCTTGAATCTATGATTATGAGTCATAGTTTGACCTTATTCCTATTTTTAAGCATGATTGAAGTGTGTATTGCATCATTGAATGTGAATGGTTGAGTTGTTTGAAGTTATCAAACAGAAAAAAGTAGATGTTATTTTTATTATTTTATTTTATTGGATGCAGGAGTGGGATAGCATTTCTGTTCTCAGTCATAATACCACACTTAGTGGTGGTGTAGGTATTTGTTTAACTAAGAGTTTTAGTCCAGCCTCTTATCAAGTTGAAGAGATTGTGAAAGGAAGACTTTTAAAAATAAGAGCTATTTTTGAAAAATATGTTTTTGTTTTTGTTTGTGTTTATGCGCCAACTTCAGCAGTAGAAAGGTTGGTGTTTTTAGATGCACTTTGTTCCATGTTACAAAGATGCGGTACTGAAGAATATTTGTTTTTGGGAGGAGATTTTAATTGCACTGAGGATAATATTGATAGGAACCATGTTGAGCCCCATATGCCTTCACGTGAACGTCTTAAAAAGATGATAAATGTGAATGATCTATGTGACATTTGGAGGCATTTTCATGATGGTCAGAAACAGTACACATGGGCCCATGCTCATGACAACGTTTTATCTCTTGCTAGATTAGATCGTTTTTATGGGTTCAAACATCAGTCGGGTATGTTTAGAAGTTGCTCTATTTCTCCGGTCAGTTTTTCTGATCATCATATGGTATTGGGGTTTTTCTTTTTAAATCAAATCAAACCCCGCAGTGCATACTGGCACTTCAATACAAATTTATTGTGTAGTAAGGATGTATTTAAAGTATTTTGGGAAGAGTTTAAAAAGACGAAAGTTTCTTTTCAAGACATACAGCAGTGGTGGGATTTTGGAAAGGTCCAAATAAAACAATTCTGCCAGCAGTACACTCGAAATGTCACCAAAGAGTTAAATAGCTCTATGAAGGTCTTGGAGACAGAAATAATTATTTACAGACTTTAGCTGATACAACAAACAATCAAACTTATACATAGATGATCTCAAATAAGAAAACACAAGAGCTCTGGTTCGTTCGCGTTTTTTAAATATTGAACAGATGGATGTACCATCGAAATATTTTTTTTAGTCTTGAAAACAAAAATGGGCAAAAACGTTTTGTGCATGCATCCTCTGAGGCAGGAGTGATTTTAGCTAGTCATGCCGAAATACGAATAAGAGCTTGTGGGTTTTATGAAAATTTGTATAAGAATGAGCTGGGAACAGGATGGGATTCTGAAAGTGTTTTCTTTCAAAGGATTGACCCAAGTGTCAGACGGTGCCAATGCAGAGCTCTCAGGAGCATTAAGCCTGGGGGAGTTGCATAAGGCCCTTGAAGGCATGAATTCTGGGAAAGTGCCAGGAATTGAGGGCCTTCCTGTTGAATTTTATAGACTTTCTTGGTAAGCGGTAGGGGAGGACCTTTTGCTGGTGCTTAATGATAGTTTGAACTCCGGTAGGTTGTCGTTGAGTAGCCGTAGAGCGGTCATCACTCTCCTCCCCAAAAAAGGAGATCTTTTAGAAATTAAGAACTGGCATCCTGTTTCACTCCTTTGTTCAGATTATAAAATACTCTCGAAGGCTTTAGCCAATAGGTTGTCTAAAATTATAGATCATCAGGTGGTACATCCAGATCAGACCTATTGTGTCCCTGGTCGGTCCATTTTTGACAATATTTCCCTCATTAGGGATATTTTCGATGTCTCCAAGTTGCTCGGCCTTAAAGGAGCTGTATGTAAGAAATTTATTTCAAATAATCATAAAATGACCCTGATGTGTCACTAGACATTAAGAAATCATGTTCATTTCAAATACTTTTATCACTGACAACAGTAGTCTAGCCAGGATATTGTCATTTAAAAATTGTTGTTGCAGCCCTCAACTGTCATGTTGTGTTTTGGTCTGATGCTCCACCCTCCCCCGATCTACCAATCACGAAGTCATTAGTGTTGCAGCATTCGGGTTGCCAGCTCTGCTCTAGTTACCACAGCTGCAGCTACAAACGTGTGGGGTAAAAAAAGTTGGATCCTGCAGCATATCTGGCAACCTGGGGTCAGGGGGGAGGGGGAGGGGATACACCGCTCTACAGTAATTTGAAACTGATTGCAGTACCAGTTTTGGCCACAATCTTACATACAGCTCCTTTAATATTGGACTTATTTCTCTAGATCAAGAAAAGGCGTTTGATAGGGTCGAACACCTTTATTTGCGGAGAACTTTAGAAGCTTTTGGATTTTGTCAGGACTTTATTGACAAAGTGAAAGTGCTCTATGGTGACATTGAGAGTGTGCTTAAGATAAACGGTGGCTTATGCACTCCTTTCAAGTTCAATAGGGGTATTAGACAGGGCTGCTCTTTGTCTGGAATGTTCAACCCTGTATCACACGAAATACGTTCTGACGAAACTATTTTGCAAATCGCAATTACGTTACATGCCAACATATAAGCAGTGCTATTACGTTGGTCCTTAACGTAATATGTCTCATTGTTAATACGTAGATACTAATACGTAATTTTCAAATATGTAAAACGTACATATTTTACGTTTTGATAGATGCTAAAAACATATAATATGGACGTATTTGTAACATTTAAACGTAACATTATTACGTTTTTACAGCTATAAAACGTTAACTATTTACGTCTATTTCATATCATAACGATATCTGTATACTTTCACTTTTAAAGATAAATGTAACAAGATCCCTTAATCCTACTCCCAAAACCTAAACATATTCATTTTATACAGAATATAAAAAGGATAAAACATAATAGACATAGATGAGTTTTAGCATTACAATATATTTTTAGCCACTAACCCTAATCCTACCCTAAACATAACCATTCCTTAAAACTACTTCCTTAAAAATAACACAATTATACAGAAAAAAAAACATAACAGACAGACGTTTCACAATAATTTATTTATTGGGAAAATGTCAAAACCGCTAACGTTAACATTACCAAAAGTCGTTCACATCGCAGTCCTCTGGCAGTATTATAGTAGTTGTGTATGAGATACAGTCAGTGCAGAATTAAAGTTATTAATATTAATCCATGGAAATGTTAATCTGATTTCGGTTCGCTCTCTGAAGGCGCGCGCTCCTCTCCGTTTCAAATGTACTGCACCGACTGAAACACGGCATGTCGCAATCTGTGACGAAGCAGGCGAGAGCCAATGAGCGTTTGATATGACTGCCATAAAACATGTCGTAACGCTTCTTGAAGGCGCATTTTTTGAATTTGAATTCATCACCAGCGCGGATTTGCTTGCGGTCGCTGCTGAGAAATGAAGATGAGATCACTGGATAAAATACTGAATTTGGATCTGTTTCTTGCAACCAACGTATGGATTCTTGAATTTGGTTTACATCAAGTTAATAAAATGTATGTCTTTTGTGAATGTATCAGTATGTTGCGTTTTATTGGAGAAAATGCTTTTTGTGTAAATACACTAAATACTACAAAATGGTTAAACAAGGTATTTTAAGGTTAAAAGTGTATCAAAGTCAAAAATTTAATGCCACGATTATGCATAAATTGTAGAGAAACCTGCTTTGGATGCATTATGTTCAGGACAAACGTAATAGCACTGCAATAGTATTACGTTAAGGACGAACGTAATAGCACTGCTTATATGTTGGCATGTAACGTAATTGCGATTTGCAAAATAGTTTCGTCAGAACGTATTTCGTGTGATATATAGTTGTAAATTACATAATGGTGGATAAATTTATAAATTTTGGGATAAATTACACTGGGTCCCTTAGATTGTGTTGTATTTACCTAAAGAGGAGAGTGGTTTTCATGGTTTGATACATTTAAAAAAATGAATAGCAGCTTTTCGATTGCAATTTCTACAACGTTTTCTGTATAAATCAGTAGTGTATGGGTGGCGGGCTGTTACTGTACATGCACCATTTTGCACAGAACTGAAGGTTGGACTGGGGTTGGACAAATCTTTGTTTCTAATGGACCCCTTTAAAGTGAACGTGAATGGACTGCCAGTGTTTTATCGGAATCTTTTTAAGGTTTGGGTCTCTTTGACGTACAGAGAGATGAGACAACACTTTCTCTTCATTGGCTTCTGGAGGAACCACTAATAAATGGAGCTCGTTTTGACTTATCAATTGAGAGTTGCTCCTTTCATGGACTTAAAGTACTTTTGCAAGACTCACGGATTGTCACAGTTGGACATTTAATTCATGTAGCTGGACTGGATTTTGAAAGAGCAAAAGAAGTGGCCTCCTGCTAAAGGCCTGGGCCTGTATTCATAAAGAATCTTAATGCAAAAAGTAGCTCCTAGTGACAAAATTCTAAGAAAATTCTCAGAAATGTGGGCGTTTACTCTTAAAATTAAAGAAAAAATCCTAGTAAAGAAAAAAGTAATTCAGAAAGAATCTTAACCCTTAAAAGAGGTCTTAAGGTCAAAATTGTTAGGAGTACGGATGAGGACTTTTAAGAGGCTTAAGAGTTTCTTTAGCAGAGGAGAAAATGGCAGAAAAATGATGAAGAGGGAGAAGAAATGTGTTGCAATAGATGACAGTAGTTAATAGACGATATATAATATATATATATATATATATATATATATATATATATACTGTATATATATATATCGTGCATGGATCATGTTTGTGACTGATCTTAATAGAGACACGCTAATATCTCTGATACATCGCAATGCCATAATGCCAGAAACGAAAGTAGCCTAATCACTACATTAAGATATTTGACAAATGGGAAAATGCAATAACGCAGCAGTGATTTGGGTCTGTCACAACCTTCTGTAAACAGTGATCACACAAACAGTTACAGCACTTTCAGAACCTCTTATTATGCCACCTTGCAGGCTCAAAAAAACTGCATTTATGAATATAGCAAGCTTCCCTGATGCACACAAGCAGGGGAATGAACCGTTAATAATTTGCGCTATAAGCTCCCAAGTCTGCTTCTTGCTTTGTGTCGTGACACCCGGCCCAAATTTTTTTCTTTAATGACAGTGTTCATCCACTAACTTGGGCTAACAGCAAACACTGTTCTTCTGTCCAGTTGGGCTTGCTCATCTTTCTCGTTTTTTTATTCCATGTTTGCTATATTAAAACCAACATTCAAACCACCACTTAAATAGACAGCAATCAGTGTAATTGGAAAGAGTGGAATATATATATATATTTTTTTATCACTCTAAGCCAATCAAATACCTTAGGATATTAACAGCATGGTAAAAAAAGGATTTATATATATACATAACGTATATGATGTGTGTGTGTATGTGTGAGTAAACTCTATTCTTAAAATTGCTCTTTTTCCCCTTCATGGACAACCAACCAATCACAGTCTTCAAAAGATTGCGTCATACATAGCAACGGGGTCAGCCACGCCTACTGACTAAGATGAAAGTTTTTATCTTTTCCTTACTCAGAGTTGCTCTCAGATCAGTCCTGAATCACTCTTAAGCTAAGACTCCTACATAAAAGTTTTTAAGCTAAATTAAGAGTTTTCTGAGAGGATTCTTAGAATCTTTATGAATACGGGCCCTGATGTATAAACGTTGCGTACGCACAAAATGGGCATAGAAATATGCGTACGCATTTTTTCACGCATTCATAAAAAATAAACTTGGCGTAAATAAGTGCGCACCGTAAGGATGCTCTTGACCGTGCGTACGCACTCTTTTAGAAGAGTGTGTGTTTTGGCGACACCGATGTTGAGCTGGAGTCAAATGTGTTTTTGCTCACTATTAGACAGAGAATCTAAAGAAAATTATACATTTACAGAAATATAATTCCAATATAATTTCACAAACCTATCATCACTTGAAGCAAAAATCCATCCCTTCTTAAATGGCCGCGCCAGCACGCACGTTGGGCCGTTTGGTGAAACTGACGCACATAGCCTATAATCTAACGGCAGATTGAGTAAAACCGTAAATCTTCATTATGAGTCCAAATCATAAATACAGTGCATGTTCAAAATAACAGTTTAAATATGTAAAAGAATGATTTAAACTATGTTTTACTTCTGATATAAACATTTAGCCTATATTAAATATGCCATTCTCATTAATGGAGTTAAACACTTAAACATGAAATATATATATATATATATATATATATATATATATATATATATATATATATATATATATATATTCAATACATAGAAATAGACCTATTTGTTGTGGATGCAATGCTCTTGAATACTTTTCTTCTGGCATGCTGTGTTTTAATGTTTTTACTAGAGATAATTGCTAATCATGATAATAGCAGACTGTCTGAGAAAATTGTTTCGTGCAAATAATGCACAACCATGTCTATCTGTTTCCATTAAAATATAAATCAATTAAAATACTATTTTGCCAGTGGTAAAGATTGAGAAAAACTTTCTCTGAAATGTATTTAACACTATTTGATTTATTTATTCAAAACAAGGCAAGGATAGGCTACTAAAAAAAAAAATTATGTTTGTAGGCTAATAATGTGACGGTACATCCGCATTTCATATTTTCCTAACGTCTTGTACCTTTAAACTGAGTATCACGTGGATATATATAATCATATGCAAATGATATGCAGATGAGGATATGCATAGTAAAACTAGCCGTTGTAATCTCCATATATGGTTATTTCGGGGTGGAAACGCACGTGCGCGCAATCTCCCGCTGACTGGGATTTATAAAGTGAATTTTGCGCAGGTTCTGGCGTACGAACGGTTTTATAAATCTGAAAACTTTTGTGCGTACGCAAATTCTGCCTTATGTGCGTACGCACACTTTAAGGATGAAATATAAGCAAAGATTTCCCAGGTCTCTACGGACTGTTGAACAGATGCTAAAGAGCTGGAAATCTTTGGTCAGTGATGAAGAAAAGGATTTACTGATGGACAGTCGTGGGGGAATAAATACATCCAGTACAGAAGACTTTTTCCCTGTTTTTTTCATGTTGCCTAAATTGGATGGTTGCAGTGGACATTTTTTAGATGCTGGAAGACTTTTGTGTTTGGACTTGTGTACAGCACCTGGTAAAGCTTTTTTATCAAATATCTGTTAAAGTTTTTAATAAAAAGGTACTAAGTGATAAAGTTGATATGCAGTGGCGCAGAGTATTGAGTGTTGAAGAGAATGTAAAACCTGAATGGAGGTCACTGTATAAGCCACCGTTATCTAAAAGGGCAGGGGATATACAATGGAGACTTCTTCACTGTGCCATCGCAGTTAATGCTTTTATTTCAGTTCTTAATCCTGAAGTTGTTGCTGACTGCCCTTTCTGTTCAAAAAGAGAAACAGTCTTTCATGCTTTTATGGAGTGTGAAAGACTGAAGCCTTTATTTTTAATTTTGGAAAATGTGTTTTTTTTTTTTCCATGAGGATTTTTATATTTGGGTTTAAATATGTTCGAAGTAAAAGGTTTATTTGTCAGCTTTTGAATTTTGTTCTAGGGCAGGCAAAACTGGCCATATGTAACCCCTCACACCCGGGTCCTACTTGCCCCGCTCCGAGCGGGCCTCCGGCATGAGAGTCAGGCGCGCTAACAAGGAGGCTAAAGACTGCAGCCCCTAGCGTCTGTCACTAGAGCGCCTATTGAGATCAGGGAGTGAGGTTTACTCGCACAGCAACTACTAGCTGGCCTCCGTTACACATATACATGAGCAGGAAGAATATGGTGGATAGATTGTCGGGTGAAGAACTTTTGAAATGAAGTGGTGTTGTAATGGAGCGTTGTGCTCTGTTGTTGAGGCTAATTTATTTTTTTCTTTCTTGGCGTAATTTATGTGTATTTCTCTGATATAAAAAGGCATTGAAAGGCCTGAAAGGCATTTTAAAATTCAATTCAATGCTCTCTCTCTCTCTCTCTCTGTGTGTGTGTGCAAACTTGTAGTTATTTATAATATTCTCAGTTTTATGATTGCAATTTCATTCCAGCTCCTCAAGTGGGACCTTTTAGAGAGGTTCCCAATCCTTCTCATTGCCAGGAGAACCTCAAATGGATTTTCTGCTGAGTGCTTCTGTCCATGGGATATGGGTACAGAAGATACTCAGGATGCTTTTCTTACAATAAAGAGGTTGTATGAAAGTCTTCTTAATGGAAATGTGCAACGCACTTGAGCGGCGTGTTGTTTGATAATGTCAAACTGATATTACAATAATAAATACAACTCATACGTTAAATTCAACGTAATAATAAATAAATCTACAACACCATAATAAAACTTTATTTGTTTTTGCTGAATATTATTCAATTATTATTCTTCTCATGTCCACATCACAGTTTCTTTTTTCCAACAGTGGCTATTGCAGATAAAGGAGCGAGCAGCACAGGGGAGAGTTCTGCCATAAACAGCTCACAGACAGAGACTCCACCAGCAGACCCAGCATCAGAGTCCACACCTCTGCTCACCTGTAATAATGGTAAAATGTCTCATTCAATAGAACTGACATGTTCTTGTACAGCAAACAGTTTTGTGGTCTTATCAACTGTCACGCACCAAATAATAGTATCTGTCCAAATGCAGACCCTAAGAGTTACACTCATTACACCTATTTCACAAAATACAACAAATATATGTTGTTTAATTCTACAATTTCTGTAAATGGACTCGGTGGTGTATACTTTCTGGACATGGTGGTCAATCAATTTCACACCATGTATGTCTTTGTGTGGCTGGAATACACTACATGACTTATACCCTTTTTTATACCCTACCCTTTCTACCTGTTCTAAACTGTCCACTGAGCTAGGCAGCCCAGGCCCAGTCTCAGTCTCTTCCTCACGGAAAAAAAAAAGACAAATAAAGAGGAAAACAGATCATGAAGGTATGTGTGGATTTGTTGATTTTTCTCTTGACATATGAATCAAAGCTAGGTTGATCACAGTTTTATTGCTGA
Source organism: Cyprinella venusta (assembly GCA_038021265.1). Taxonomy (NCBI): domain Eukaryota; kingdom Metazoa; phylum Chordata; class Actinopteri; order Cypriniformes; family Leuciscidae; genus Cyprinella; species Cyprinella venusta. The sequence goes on along the minus strand of CM075863.1, from coordinate 56,084,315 downwards.
GAGAACAGGCCTTTCTCATTGTTTTTTGAAAAGGAATGGATTATAATTCTACAATATTGTAATATTTTCTTTTGCACAACATATTTATAGCAAGCTATTTGGTGTTATGACCGTTCCTAAGCCCTCCTGTTGATCTTAGTGCTTCTATTGTTCTCCTCATTTGTAAATTGCTTTGAATAAAAGCGTCTGCGAAATTATTTAATGTAAAAAAAAAAAGATATAATTAAGAAAAATACATTTAGTATCCATCTTATTTTGCACCATTGGAAGTAAGCTATTTTCTTAGAATGTGCAAGCCTTTTTTACCATGTAAAGGTTAATGAATAGACGGATTACAAAGTGAAGTACATGTGCTATGAACCAGTGTGTTTGATTATGATAATAAAATGAAAATGTAAAAAATAAAAATAAAATGTCTTTTGAAATTGAAAGCTTGTACAGCTTTATTTAATTAATCAATTTTAATAAATTGAAAGCATATTATTCTGGAAGTCAAACACATTGAATGAACAAATGCCGTGGCACTCTTAGCTTTTGCAAGTTTTATTTATACATATATATATATATATATATATATATATATATATATATATATGCATTTGCATATATATGTAAAGAATTTATGTGTTGTTTTGACCATTCCATGTGTTCATACAAATCATGAAATGAAGTGTCCCAACAGTGTTTCAAAAACATGAATCTAAGATGTAACTGCAGGAATAATAATTACACCTCGTAACAAGTGACTACTTTATCATGAGCATGTGAGCATTGTAAAAAGACAAACAGTCTCCAAACAGTAAAATCAGTAACTTAAACAAAAAAGACAAACACACAAGTGTGGTGTGTAATGGAAATTGCCATGTCTAAAAAAGTGTCATTGCCATATTGCTGTAACATCAATGAAAACCGTCCTGTTTATATGTTTACACTAAGCTGCAATTTTGATTTTCCTTTTAAAAAATTGCTTTATCCATGACCCACATGGTAATGTTTAGAAGATGTTTGTTGAACTTTTTCTTTTACTTATGTCTGTTCCTAATTATAACCATTTTTTATTTATTTTTTCAGAATGCCCCATGCATAAAGAATCAACCAGTTTCCCCTACAAAAAAAATTTGAGGAAAAGAATCAGGGAGGTTTGTTTCAAAAAAACATTTTAAAATACTGAAATAATGAACAAACAAACAAAAAAGGTTTAGATATTCATATAATTCATGTTATAATTTTCAACCGTGGATTTTAATAAGAAATATTTTACGTCACAATTTAATTTGTGCAAATTAAAATCTTGACCGTAGCAATGGTTGTGTAACAAAAATAAAAACTGCTGTTCCATATTTTTAAAAAAATTGTATTGATAATATAGAAATAAAATTATTGAATTATTTCAATTATTATTATTATTAAATATTATTTATTATGTTTATTATGATAGACGTAGTCCCACTAATTTCATTTGAATTTAATGTTGTATTTAAGGGTCATGCGGAGGTGTTGGTGCAGTGGCATCCTTGCTCTGGATGGTATGGATATTATTTGAAGTTTATTGTACTTAGAAAATTGACAGAACTAACAAAAATATAAGCAGAGAACAATTAATAAACATTACATAAACATTTATTCAGTTTTAACTAAAGTTGCAGTTTGATCAGGACTTCAGACTTCAATCTAATGTCATTTGAAATGTGGTGTGCTTTTAATTTTTATCTATTCTTTAATGCTTTCAACCACTCATAGTTTCAAGTATTTCATCATGTAGCCTTCGTGGGATTTCCTAATTGCACAACCAGGTGTTCCCTATTACTGCTCCTGGCGCCAAGCAACGGAGCGACAGTACAGCTGCCACCCCGATCATTCATAAAAAAACTGAGTAAACCGCTATGGAGATAGAATTGGCTATTGTCATTTTGTTGTTTTATATTTTACTGGAAATTTTATGTTTTATATTTTCCTGTCTTTAAATGAGGGGCAATATATAGAATCACATAATTTCAATTCACATAACCACTAAAAAATATTTCAAGTCATGTATTTTCGGCTCAAGAGTTGGCCAGAGCTGGTTAATGCTAGAGGCTCCGTCCTGAATAGCCAGATTACACTGTAAACTGTTCAAATATTGGGTGTTAACGTACGTAAATAATAATAATGATAAAACATAGGCACATATATGGCCTATATTCAAATGTTAATCGTACCTTGATGCGATTTTGTAGGGTTTTCTTTTTATTGTCTAAATGGACCATGGTGAATATATTTATACAGGCTGTCAATCCTATTTGAATATTTTAAAGCAGATGGATTTAAAAAGTCCAGTGCAAACGTCCTTACTCCCGCTCGTCGTCGTCAGCTGTCAGTCACAGTTGCTAGGCGACAAGAACAATCCTCCGCAGGCTAGACCGGTCCGAGCGCTTCAGGTACGCACTTTGATATGGGACGAAGTTGGAGTTAGCAACAATTTGTTAATATTGTGACAATGGACCAACAATTTGTTACTTTTTAAAATAACCAGTGGGAGTCTGGGAGAATGTAAGGAACTTCATACTGCGTTAGTATTCATGTACAAATGTGAAGTAGCCTACTTTTTTCCCTCACAGGACAACAACACTACACATTTTACATTAAACGACACAAAAGTATATTATAGTTTAAATGTATCAACCTTGCAAACACTCAGAGACCCTTACAAAAATAAACAAATATCCAGAGCCATGAATTCTCTTTTGTGTACACATTTAAAGTTGCATAAAATAATGAAATAATGAATAATAAAGAAATACAAGATACAAGAAACACAATACAAGGCTATAAAAGCCGTTTTTGCATTTCCACTTGACAAAACCATGCAGTGCTGACGAATGTGTTAAGATGAATAAGAAAAAAAACAAAAAAAAAACAACTTTTGGCTGTTAACACTGGTTTCTCTGGCTATTTGAGTAAATAAAAACATAATACGTTTACATTTAAATGTGAATTTGTCGTCCACCACCGAACTCTCGGCCACCCTTTTTTTAAAATAAAAATGCTGTCGTTACCCGCGCAGTGATTTATGGGGTAGGATCGGGTAGGATAGTCCGTGAAGTGTCCATTTATGTATCCTTCCTTTCACGGGGAAACCGTAGACAGTAAAAGAAATGGACACAGCAACCCCGTTGATTTCCACGGAGAGAGCTGAAGCTCAACATGGGCACTCACTTCCTGATAGCAGGGCGTTCTGCGCAGGCTCAAACTGAGCTTAAAGACGTAGTTGTCACGTGAGCAGACTGACTGACTTATAGTAGCTGTGCCAAAAGAAATTTTAATCGTGCACAGAGACGGCGAAGCGCGACCTGGAGCAACTTTTGGTAAGTATTCTGATTAGTTATTGTCATTTTGCTTCTATTTATGCCATGGGCTGACTTTAGACAGTAAAAGATTGCCTGCGAGGCTGTGCGAGCTTCTCTTCCTGTCTATACGGTAATTCTCTACTGTACGACGGACAGGCGAGTGGTTATGACGCAATTTTTAGCCTATTTTTACAAGAACGGTTTCTACGTGGCCATAACGTAACATACAAAGTAATGGAGCCTTTTATGCATTGCGGTGTTTCTTTACAAATAAATAATGGATAAATGGAGTCTTTGGACGCCTCAGATGTAAAATTATTCGCTGTCAAAGTGACTCCAAAATGAATGGGAGTCAATGGGATGCTAACAGCAGGTGATAGTAGGCTACAATGACAGCCCCCAGAGGCAGCTTCAGCTTCCGGTTGATGGATTACCCCCTTGGGGGAAACGAAGGGTGCATTTGGCGTCGCTTTTGAATCAGGTAAGCCTTCGTCGCACTGCAATGACGCAACCGGCCTTCGAATACGGCCTTCGGAGGCATAGACATATACACTAGACCACACCTTGGCTACGGCAGTTCATTGGAACGAATGCGTCAATAGAGCCGCCATCTTGAAACAGGGGAGCCTCTCCACTTTAATGCATCAGCGTCAATGTAATAGACACAGGTCTAACGGAAATAAAATCACCATAAATCATCATGAATGCGATTTTTTTTAGGGCCCAAGCCCTGAAAGGGCGAAGGCCCTATTGTTTTCCTTAGGATTATTATTATTATTTTTTTTTTTTTTTTTTTTTTTTTCTAACGACTATCCGGGCACTTTTGGGGCCCTTAACATGATCAAAAACTCTTGAAACTTTGCACACAGGTCAGAACCCGCGGCCATCAGAGCCGGGCTGAAGCTGGTACCCGGGCGCGGCAGGGCGGCTCGTCAGCGCCCCCTGGAACAGGGTCTGAACACTTTGTCCATAAATCAAACACGCTTGCATGTAATAATATGAAACTCGGTACACATGTCAATCTCATCGTTTCATATATTCATCGCACTTTTACTTTTTACCCCAGCCCAACAGGAAGTCAGATATTTACGGTTGTTTTTAAAACGCTTGCAATGGAATTTAATGTACTCCTCCTAGAGCATTCATCCGCATGGAACGAAACTCGGTCAGCCTGAAGTCAAGACATAGACGATCAAAAATTGCGAGGGGATTTTTGATATCTCGAACGGTTTGGCTGTGGCGAGGAAACAAAATTATGGTGAGAAACGTGAAACAGGAAGTGTGTCCTAACTTCAGCATACATCAACCGATCTTGATGAAACTTCAGGAGTGTGTTCGCTGTAAGAGGACGATCACATGGATGTGACTATTGTGAGTCAAAGTTATAGCGCCACCAACTGGCAGCAGGAAGTGTGTCACTTTCAAAATGCTTTGAAATCACCCTCTTATTTTAACCCGATTTGCTTCAAACTTCATCTGTATAATGTAAACATACGGCAGATGTAGACCTGTGAATGGATTCTTAATATCTTTGAAACTGTTGCCGTGGTGACGCATCAAACTTTACCATTCTTTTAGGATGCTTTTGAGACCCTTAGCATGCTTCAAATTGCATGAAACTCCTCAGACACATCACATTTATTAGCCAGTAGACATGTGCAAAGTTTCAGAAACGGGCGTGGTGAGGGCTCAGTAGCGCCACCTTTTGACAAAAGTTGGGTTGTTAGTTTTATCTACAGTTACAAAAATCAGTATGTATATTGTACTCCTCGAGTCGGACAACTTTCTAATTGACACTCTTTAACTAGGACCCACAGAAAGTAAGATATGTTTGTTTGAATCTGGTCATGCTCCCTTTGAGCCTACATCTCTGTCTCTCTGTGTGTGTGTGTGTGTGTGTGTGTGTGTGTGTGTGTGTGTGTGTTAGTAGGGGGAGGGGCTTAACTTAACCATTTCAGTGCTGTGTGTTTTTTTCTGCTGTGTAATTTCTTAATACATTTCTTAAGCCTGGTATGTTTTAAATAAGTTTTTATTTTAATTTTTATAAGTGAATGCATAATATAACCAGTTAAATTGTAGTGCATTGACAATAGTTTTATAAAATTAGTTTATTAATTAAATTAACTTGGTCCATAAACTTGGTCCAGCTGCGAGACTGACAGGTCTGACTGTCTGACACTGGCCAATCGGAATCAAGAGCGGAGAAGCGGCCGCTCCCATAGGCAGTATAGTATCTCCCCGCCCTGTGGAGGCATTCCGCAGGTCTCGTGAAGTTTCTCGCCGGTCTCGTCTCTGAGACCCCTACACCTGGTATTAAAATGCGATCTGTATCCAGATAAGTTATCCGGATAATAAAAAAGAAATATCAATGCAAGGTATTACGTTGTGATCGGATTGTGATCGATTTGCCTGACCATCTGGAGGTAGTCTGGCTCGCATTGTGTTCGGATCTTTACATGTAAACGCAATCTGGTTGTTGATATCACACATGTATATTTTACTCCTCCCAAAAATGCTAAAAAATAAACGAGTGAGAGCGTTTACAGGCTGTTATAGTCAGACATGTCGGCGCTACTGCGACACGCATCACCACCGCAGATAAGCAGCAGCTGAGCGTCAAACCAACGTGCAAACATCGCAAATAAAAGTGAAAGTAAGTCAGAGACGCTTAATCATCTACACAATCATCTTCAAGTAAAGAAAGAAATGATCTCTTGACTCTTACAAGGGCTGTTGCCACTCTCTCTTATTGATGTCTATTGATGAAATTAGCTGATGATCAATAAAATGCATGCTAATATCTGTAATAAACAACCGACAAAATTACTGTATGATGGTGTAAATAAAGAATCAGTCCAGCATCGCCATGTCAGTGTGTATTGATTCATCATTGTCTCTTCATAGTTTGCAAGAGACATTTAATAAACTGAGCGTATTTGATAAACTGAGCGTAGCCTATTCATCTGTCAATATAACCTCATTCTTTTTAATGATCAGAAGAACGCGTATCGACTACCGTTACAGTACAATATGTCCTAACTACACACGACGCCGCGACACGCGATAAAAGGTATCTTTTCCATGTAAATCAGAGTTTTTGTCCTAACCAGACGCGACGGCGACATTCGAAGTTTTTTCTAATTTAGAAACGGTTCCTATTTCTGCGATGTCGCGGCTGACAGAATGAAGAAATTACACTGGTTATGAGTACACATTATTTATTTTTAGTTAAAAATAGGTCACTGTGCCACAAGCCATAACGGATAATTTACCTCAGATTTTGAAAGCATGTAATATTATAGTGTTCAAAATGAATTCTATGCAAACATACGACTGTATTTCATAACAACGACAATAACTTGAGGCAGATGCCACCAAATGTGTTAAAATAAATGAATTATTTGCTGGACTTAAGTGAAAAGGATAGCCATTTAACACCAGAACTCCCAAGGCGGTCATTTTGACCGTTTTTAAAATTTACAGTGTAATAACTTATTTGTTAAAATAAAATCAATGTGGCTGTAGGACTCTGACTTTTCCTATGTGTATATTTTATTCTGGCACTGTTATTTTATTACAATCACAAAACACAAAACAGTTGCGTCCTATTTCTACCTAGAATGGCCATGGCGGTCATTTTTACCGCACGCATTATAAATATCATAAGTCCGCTATATTTCCCGCGATCAACACGCACATATTGTAGAAGTGCACAAATGAGCAAGTTTCGCGTCCATCACGCAACTGGCAAGCGAATTTCGCTCCGACAACATGAAATCAAAAGCCACTCAACTGGTGCGAGAGTCGGGTAGGCGGTCCGGGACGAAGATGATGAAGGCAGTGCCAAGTAAGGAGAAACTGCAAAAATTAAATCAAGGAGTCATGTGCCAAATGTCACAAAGTAGTGTGAGGGACTGAAGCTGCACGCGAAGCGGTGTTTTCCTATGTGTGTGTCGTGCGTAACGTCAGTGAATGAATATTGGGGTTTCCACCGTTCAAATGAGCCCACATCTTTATTATCATCTATCTTAACATTGTATATCTATTTATTTTTAGATTTCACATTGATTGTATTTGTATAACAGGGCTGTAGGCTGTATGAAGCTTTGACGTTTCCTAGATTTTTTGCATGTCTATTCACGTGGAGAGTGCGGTGAAAAAATATTTTTGACGCAAAACTTTCCTCGGCAGCACCTGTCGGGAAATATTTTTGTATTGGCTTTATAATATGATATAATATTTTGCTTGTTTTAAGGGCGATGGCATTATAACATGACAACAGGAATTATAAGTGTCACTGGAAAACTTAAAGAGAAAGGTTCAAATGCAGATATGACATGACGAAAATGACGTTCAGTACAGCCAAATGAACGTTAAAGTTTGAACGGTCAGAATGACCGCTATGGTCGTTGTAGTAGTTATGGAATTCCGGTAGTTCTAGTGTTAATGACCATAGCACATAGTTGATGTGAAAAAAGGAGTATTTTGCATATAAATATGCACATAAATACATATTTTTTAAATTTGTCTCCCTGAAAGTGCCTGGCAGAAGCCTATACTGTCTGTGTCATAAATGTGAACATAATATTATCTACTGTCTGTGTCATAAATGTGAACATAATATTGTAACAGAATATTCTTATGCTATATTATATAAACTATATTTCATGAGGTGAAACATCACTGCCAGGAGCTACAGAATATATATTTCTGTAGGTCCTCACCGTGATGTTGCACTTCATGAAATATATGTATAGCCTAAGAATATTCTATTAAAATATTAAGTGGCACATAAATTCAGACCAGTTATTTACAATAAAGCCTTATAAAATCATTTCCATTCCCTTTGTTTATTATTTTAATAGTTTTTTCTTGGTTTTGATAGTAAATAAAATCTAATCAGTAATTTTACATGCAGATTAATGCACGTATAGATTAATGCACGTGTGTGTGTGTTTGCATAGTGGGCCGGTCTGGATGAAGTGTCCAGGGCTGATTTTTTGTCCCAGTCCAGTCCTGAATGGCAATATTCACATTACTTTCAGTTTATTGCTCGAAAGTACAAAAATATTTGAGTGAAATGTAGGCTATAGTAAACCCTAAGATTATTATTTGTGACATTAGAACAAAATATGTGGATATAAAAACATGTATATAGGCTAAAGAACTAAATGAACGATCTCTATTTTCTAATTTCACGACGTCCACACAAGACCAGGCTTGGGAGGGTTACTTTAAAAAATGTATTCCGATACAGTTACAAATTATTTCATAAAAAAGGGTCCCACTTTATATTAATTGGCTTTAAGTACTTTATACTTTTTCAAAAAGTAACTACAATCTGATTACTTTTTTTGATGTAACTCACTGTAATAATATACAGTTACTGGATTTTTGTTTCCTGATTACATAATGCTGTTACATGTATTCTGTTGCTCCCACAAGACATTAGTCTGAATATTTTCCTGTATGAACAAAATGGAGTTTCCATTGTTCACACACAAACACACACAGAGTTCGATCGCGCCTCTCTCGTGACTGAGTGTGCGTGTCATGTGTTCTAGGCTGTGTGCATGCACTTCTGAAGCTGCTCAGAAAATAATAAAATGCCATGCAGAGGACTAATGCAAAATGTGTGGGAAAATCCATTTGATTGTAGTTTAAGTGAGAAATAATTTCAGTGCTCTGGTCAATAGCTGTAGAGTGAAAACTGGTGAATGCAGTATACAGCTTTCACAGAAAGAGAATGATGTGAGCACGTACGATTGGCAGTGAATCTTTTATGCGGACAAAATAGCTCAATAAGAGTAACAAAATACATGTGGAAAAAATCACATCGTAATGTTTTAAAGAAGAGTGGTTTGATTAAAGTGGTGTAAATATAACCGATCCGGCAAAGATGGCAGTATCGGAGCTGATAACGATCCTGAGTATCGGATCGGCGCATCCCTACATACTATAATGTAAACACAGTACAGATGTAGACCTTGATTTACACCTGACCTTTCAGAAGGTTGCTCATGCATACTTTGTGGTTAAAATGTGCCCTCGATCCGCACTTTTGCAGAGCCTTCACTGCTGCAAGCTCTTCAGCACACTTCTTTTTGACGGTCAAAGCGGGGGTTACGTTTTTGCACGTCATGTAGAATAACCCTAAAAGCACCAAGGGTGCGGTGCCACCGGCTTTATATATATATATATATATATATATATATATATATAAATATAGCTGCGAGCAGCGATTGCGGGCCAAAGCCGGCGGTACCGCCATCCTGGTGCCTTTAGGTAACTAAAGGCACCGGGGTTGCGGTGCCACCGGCTTGGGCCCGCAATCGCTGCTCGCAGCTATATATATTTTTTTTTTTTTTCTAACGACTATCCGGGCACTTTTGGGTCCCTTAACATGCTCAAAAACTCTTGAAACTTTGCACACAGGTCAGAACCCGCGGCCATCAGAGCCGGGCTGAAGCTGGTACCCGGGCGTGGCAGGGCGGCTCGTCAGCGCCCCCTGGAACAGGGTCTGAACACTTTGTCCATAAATCAAACACGCTTGCATGTAATAATATGAAACTCGGTACACATGTCAATCTCATCGTTTCATATATTCATCGCACTTTTACTTTTTACCCCAGCCCAACAGGAAGTCAGATATTTACGGTTGTTTTTAAAATGCTTGCAATGGAATTTAATGTACTCCTCCTAGAGCATTCATCCGCATGGAACGAAACTCGGTCAGCCTGAAGTCAAGACATAGACGATCAAAAATTGCGAGGGGATTTTTGATATCTCGAACGGTTTGGCTGTGGCGAGGAAACAAAATTATGGTGAGAAACGTGAAACAGGAAGTGTGTCCTAACTTCAGCATACATTAACTGATCTTGATGAAACTTCAGGAGTGTGTTCGCCGTAAGAGGACGATCACATGGATGTGACTATTGTGTGTCAAAGTTATAGCGCCACCAACTGGCAGCAGGAAGTGTGTCACTTTCAAAATGCTTTGAAATCACCCTCTTATTTTAACCCGATTTGCTTCAAACTTCATCTGTATAATGTAAACATACGGCAGATGTAGACCTGTGAATGGATTCTTAATATCTTTGAAACTGTTGCCGTGGTGACGCATCAAACTTTACCATTCTTTTAGGATGCTTTTGAGACCCTTAGCATGCTTCAAATTGCATGAAACTCCTCAGACACATCACATTTATTAGCCAGTAGACATGTGCAAAGTTTCAGAAACGGGCGTGGTGAGGGCTCAGTAGCGCCACCTTTTGACAAAAGTTGGGTTGTTAGTTTTATCTACAGTTACAAAAATCAGTATGTATATTGTACTCCTCGAGCCGGACAACTTTCTAATTGACACTCTTTAACTAGGACCCACAGAAAGTAAGATATGTTTGTTTGAATCTGGTCATGCTCCCTTTGAGCCTACATCTCTGTCTCTCTGTGTGTGTGTGTGTGTGTGTGTGTGTTAGTAGGGGGAGGGGCTTAACTTAACCATTTCAGTGCTGTGTGTTTTTTTCTGCTGTGTAATTTCTTAATACATTTCTTAAGCCTGGTATGTTTTAAATAAGTTTTTATTTTAATTTTTATAAGTGAAGGCATAATATAACCAGTTAAATTGTAGTGCATTGACAATAGTTTTATATAATTAGTTTATTAATTAAATTAACTTGGTCCATAAACTTGGTCCAGCTGCGAGACTGACAGGTCTGACTGTCTGACACTGGCCAATCGGAATCAAGAGCGGAGAAGCGGCCGCTCCCATAGGCAGTATAGTATCTCCCCGCCCTGTGGAGGCATTCCGCTGGTCTCGTGAAGTTTCTCGCCGGTCTCGTCTCTGAGACCCCTACACCTGGTATTAAAATGCGATCTGTATCCAGATAAGTTATCCGGATAATAAAAAAGAAATATCAATGCAAGGTATTACGTTGTGATCGGATTGTGATCGATTTGCCTGACCATCTGGAGGTAGTCTGGCTCGCATTGTGTTCGGATCTTTACGTGTAAACGCAATCTGGTTGTTGATATCACACATGTATATTTTACTCCTCCCAAAAATGCTAAAAAATAAACGAGTGAGAGCGTTTACAGGCTGTTATAGTCAGACATGACGGCGCTAAGCGACACGCATCACCGCCGCAGATGAGCAGCAGCTGGGCGTCAAACCAACGTGCAAACATCGCAAATAAAAGTGAAAGTAAGTCAGAGACGCTTAATCATCTACACAATCATCTTCAAGTAAAGAAAGAAATGATCTCTTGACTCTTACAAGGGCTGTTGCCACTCTCTCTTATTGATGTCTATTGATGAAATTAGCTGATGATCAATAAAATGCATGCTAATATCTGTAATAAACAACCGACAAAATTACTGTATGATGGTGTGAATAAAGAATCAGTCCAGCATCGCCATGTCAGTGTGTATTGATTCATCATTGTCTCTTCATAGTTTGCAAGAGACATTTAATAAACTGAGCGTATTTGATAAACTGAGCGTAGCCTATTCATCTGTCAATATAACCTCATTCTTTTTAATGATCAGAAGAACGCGTATCGACTACCGTTACAGTACGTCCTAACTACACACGACGCCGCGACACGCGATAAAAGGTATCTTTTCCATGTAAATCAGAGTTTTTGTCCTAACCAGACGCGACGGCGACATGCGAAGTTTCTAATTTAGAAACGGTTCCTATTTCTGCGATGTCGCGGCTGACAGAATGAAGAAATTACACTGGTTATGAGTACACATTATTTATTTTTAGTTAAAAATAGGTCACTGTGCCACAAGCCATAACGGATAATTTACCTCAGATTTTGAAAGCATGTAATATTATAGTGTTCAAAATGAATTCTATGCAAACATACGACTGTATTTCATAACAACGACAATAACTTGAGGCAGATGCCACCAAATGTGTTAAAATAAATGAATTATTTGCTGGACTTAAGTGAAAAGGATAGCCATTTAATGACCATAGCACATAGTTGATGTGAAAAAAGGAGTATTTTGCATATAAATATGCACATAAATACATATTTTTTCAATTTGTCTCCCTGAAAGTGCCTGGCAGAAGCCTATATCTACTGTCTGTGTCATAAATGTGAACATAATATTGTAACAGAATATTCTTATGCTATATTATATAAACTATATTTCATGAGGTGAAACATCACTGCCAGGAGCTACAGAATATATATTTCTGTCCTCACCGTGATGTTGCACTTCATGAAATATATGTAGTATAGCCTAAGAATATTCTATTAAAATATTAAGTGGCACATAAATTCAGACCAGTTATTTACAATAAAGCCTTATAAAATCATTTCCATTCCCTTTGTTTATTATTTTAATAGTTTTTTCTTGGTTTTGATAGTAAATGAAATCTAATCAGTAATTTTACATGCAGATTAATGCACGTATAGATTAATGCACGTGTGTGTGTGTTTGCATAGTGGGCCGGTCTGGATGAAGTGTCCAGGGCTGATTTTTTGTCCCAGTCCAGCCCTGAATGGCAATATTCACATTACTTTCAGTTTATTGCTCGAAAGCACAAAAATATTTGAGTGAAATGTAGGCTATAGTAAACCCTAAAATTATTATTTGTGACATTAGAACAAAATATGTGGATATAAAAACATGTATATAGGCTAAAGAACTAAATGAACGATCTCTATTTTCTAATTTCACGACGTCCACACAAGACCAGGCTTGGGAGGGTTACTTTAAAAAATGTATTCCGATACAGTTACAAATTATTTCATAAAAAAGGGTCCCACTTTATATTAATTGGCTTTAAGTACTTTATACTTTTTCAAAAAGTAACTACAATCTGATTACTTTTTTTGATGTAACTCACTGTAATAATATACAGTTACTGAATTTTTGTTTCCTGATTACATAATGCTGTTACATGTATTCTGTTGCTCCCACAAGACATTAGTCTGAATATTTTCCTGTATGAACAAAATGGAGTTTCCATTGTTCACACACAAACACACACAGAGTTCGATCGCGCCTCTCTCGTGACTGTGTGTGCGTGTCATGTGTTCTAGGCTGTGTGCATGCACTTCTGAAGCTGCTCAGAAAATAATAAAATGCCATGCAGAGGACTAATCAAAATGTGTGGGAAAATCCATTTGATTGTAGTTTAAGTGAGAAATAATTTCAGTGCTCTGGTCAATAGCTGTAGAGTGAAAACTGGTGAATGCAGTATACAGCTTTCACAGAAAGAGAATGATGTGAGCACGTACGATTGGCAGTGAATCTTTTATGCGGACAAAATAGCTCAATAAGAGTAACAAAATACATGTGGAAAAAATCACATCGTAATGTTTTAAAGAAGAGTGGTTTGATTAAAGTGGTGTAAATATACCCGATCCGGCAAAGATGGCAGTATCGGAGCTGATAACGATCCTGAGTATCGGATCGGCGCATCCCTACATACTATAATGTAAACACAGTACAGATGTAGACCTTGATGTACACCTGACCTTTCAGAAGGTTGCTCATGCATACTTTGTGGTTAAAATGTGCCCTCGATCCGCACTTTTGCAGAGCCTTCACTGCTGCAAGCTCTTCAGCACACTTCTTTTTGACGGTCAAAGCGGGGGTTACGTTTTTGCACGTCATGTAGAATAACCCTAAAAGCACCAAGGGTGCGGTGCCACCGGCTTTATATATATATATATATATATATATATATATATAAATATAGCTGCGAGCAGCGATTGCGGGCCAAAGCCGGCGGTACCGCCATCCCGGTGCCTTTAGGTAACTAAAGGCACCGGGGTTGCGGTGCCACCGGCTTGGGCCCGCAATCGCTGCTCGCAGCTATATATATATTTTTTTTTTCTAACGACTATCCGGGCACTTTTGGGTCCCTTAACATGCTCAAAAACTCTTGAAACTTTGCACACAGGTCAGAACCCGCGGCCATCAGAGCCGGGCTGAAGCTGGTACCCGGGCGTGGCAGGGCGGCTCGTCAGCGCCCCCTGGAACAGGGTCTGAACACTTTGTCCATAAATCAAACACGCTTGCATGTAATAATATGAAACTCGGTACACATGTCAATCTCATCGTTTCATATATTCATCGCACTTTTACTTTTTACCCCAGCCCAACAGGAAGTCAGATATTTACGGTTGTTTTTAAAATGCTTGCAATGGAATTTAATGTACTCCTCCTAGAGCATTCATCCGCATGGAACGAAACTCGGTCAGCCTGAAGTCAAGACATAGACGATCAAAAATTGCGAGGGGATTTTTGATATCTCGAACGGTTTGGCTGTGGCGAGGAAACAAAATTATGGTGAGAAACGTGAAACAGGAAGTGTGTCCTAACTTCAGCATACATTAACTGATCTTGATGAAACTTCAGGAGTGTGTTCGCCGTAAGAGGACGATCACATGGATGTGACTATTGTGTGTCAAAGTTATAGCGCCACCAACTGGCAGCAGGAAGTGTGTCACTTTCAAAATGCTTTGAAATCACCCTCTTATTTTAACCCGATTTGCTTCAATCTTCATCTGTATAATGTAAACATACGGCAGATGTAGACCTGTGAATGGATTCTTAATATCTTTGAAACTGTTGCCGTGGCAACGCATCAAACTTTACCATTCTTTTAGGATGCTTTTGAGACCCTTAGCATGCTTCAAATTGCATGAAACTCTTCAGACACATCACATTTATTAGCCAGTAGACATGTGCAAAGTTTCAGAAACGGGCGTGGTGAGGGCTCAGTAGCGCCACCTTTTGACAAAAGTTGGGTTGTTAGTTTTATCTACAGTTACAAAAATCAGTATGTATATTGTACTCCTCGAGCCGGACAACTTTCTAATTGACACTCTTTAACTAGGACCCACAGAAAGTAAGATATGTTTGTTTGAATCTGGTCATGCTCCCTTTGAGCCTACATCTCTGTCTCTCTCTGTGTGTGTGTTAGTAGGGGGAGGGGCTTAACTTAACCATTTCAGTGCTGTGTGTTTTTTTCTGCTGTGTAATTTCTTAATACATTTCTTAAGCCTGGTATGTTTTAAATAAGTTTTTATTTTAATTTTTATAAGTGAAGGCATAATATAACCAGTTAAATTGTAGTGCATTGACAATAGTTTTATATAATTAGTTTATTAATTAAATTAACTTGGTCCATAAACTTGGTCCAGCTGCGAGACTGACAGGTCTGACTGTCTGACACTGGCCAATCGGAATCAAGAGCGGAGAAGCGGCCGCTCCCATAGGCAGTATAGTATCTCCCCGCCCTGTGGAGGCATTCCGCTGGTCTCGTCTCTGAGACCCCTACACCTGGTATTAAAATGCGATCTGTATCCAGATAAGTTATCCGGATAATAAAAAAGAAATATCAATGCAAGGTATTACGTTGTGATCGGATTGTGATCGATTTGCCTGACCATCTGGAGGTAGTCTGGCTCGCATTGTGTTCGGATCTTTACGTGTAAACGCAATCTGGTTGTTGATATCACACATGTATATTTTACTCCTCCCAAAAATGCTAAAAAATAAACGAGTGAGAGCGTTTACAGGCTGTTATAGTCAGACGCGCTACTGCGACACGCATCACCAACGCAGATAAGCAGCAGCTGAGCGTCAAACCAACGTGCAAACATCGCAAATAAAAGTGAAAGTAAGTCAGAGACGCTTAATCATCTACACAATCATCTTCAAGTAAAGAAAGAAATGATCTCTTGACTCTTACAAGGGCTGTTGCCACTCTCTCTTATTGATGTCAATTGATGAAATTAGCTGATGATCAATAAAATGCATGCTAATATCTGTAATAAACAACCGACAAAATTACTGTATGATGGTGTGAATAAAGAATCAGTCCAGCATCGCCATGTCAGTGTGTATTGATTCATCATTGTCTTTTCATAGTTTGCAAGAGGCATTTGATAAACTGAGCGTAGCCTATTCATCTGTCAATATAACCTCATTCTTTTTAATGATCGGAAGAACGCGTATCGACCACCGTTACAGTACAATATGCACGTATGTCCATTTAAACTCGATTTTGGGTCAAATATGGATTACATCATGACACTGGCAAGAATGTGGTTACATTTAAAGTTGTTGTGCCAAGCATGAGAATGCTACGTTCAGCTGCTTTTGAAATAACATGTTTTTTCCACTTCCTGAAAAGTAACCGTTTTGGACATACGTGAGTTTCATCGGGCAGCGACGATATATTAAAGATACTAAATCAGGCATGTACTGGCCATCGGGACTATACCGGGAGATTCCCGGTGGGCCGCGGTCTGGTTGGGCCGGCGGCCCGGCGCGTTATGTATTTTGTTTTTAAATCATTATTAATTGTAAATATATTCTATCGTAAGTATATTGTTAAATTGTCCAATTCCGGACTTATGCGTCTCTCTCATGAAGCCGCATGAAGCTGACGCGAGCTGAGAGACTGACAGGTCTGACTGTCTGACACTGGCCAATCGGAATCAAGTTCAGATTCTAGACTTGAGAAGCGGCCGCTTACACCGTGTCCTAACTACACACGACGCCGAGACACGCGATAAAAGGTATCTTTTCCATGTTAATGAGAGTTTTTGTCCTAACCAGACGCGACGGCGACATGCGAAGTTTCTAATTTAGAAACGGTTATTTCTGCGACGTCGCGGCTGACAGAATGAAGAAATTACACTGGTTATGAGTACAGTACACATTATTTATTTTTAGTTAAAAATAGGTCACTGTGCCACAAGCCATAACGGATAATTTACCTCAGATTTTGAAAGCATGTAATATTATAGTGTTCAAAATGAATTCTATGCAAACATACGACTGTATTTCATAACAACGACAATAACTTGAGGCAGATGCCACCAAATGTGTTAAAATAAATGAATTATTTGCTGGACTTAAGTGAAAAGGATAGCCATTTAATGACCATAGCACATAGTTGATGTGAAAAAAGGAGTATTTGCATATAAATATGCACATAAATACATATTTTTTTCAATTTGTATCCCTGAAAGTGCCTGGCAGAAGCCTATACTGTCTGTGTCATAAATGTGAACATAATATTATCTACTGTCTGTGTCATAAATGTGAACATAATATTGTACCAGAATATTCTTATGCTATATTATATAAACTATATTTCATGAGGTGAAGCATCACTGCCAGGAGCTACAGAATATATATTTCTGTAGGTCCTCACCGTGATGTTGCACTTCATGAAATATATGTATAGCCTAAGAATATTCTATTAGAATATTAAGTGTCACATAAATTAAGACCAGTTATTTACAATAAAGCCTTATAAAATCATTTCCATTTCCTTGGTTTATTATTTTAATAGTTTTTTTCTTGTTTTTGATAGTAAATAAAATCTAATCAGTAATTTTACATGCAGATTAATGCACGTATAGATTAATGCACGTGTGTGTGTGTGTGTTTACATGCATAGTGGGCCGATCTGGATGAAGTGTCCAGGGCTGATTTTTTGTCCCAGTCCAGCCCTGAATGGCAATTTTCACATTACTTTCAGTTTATTGCTCGAAAGCACAAAAATATTTGAGTGAAATGTAGGCTATAGTAAACCCTAAGATTATTATTTGTGACATTAGAACAAAATATGTGGATATAAAAACATGTATATAGGCTAAAGAACTAAATGAACGATCTCTATTTTCTAATTTCACTAAACATTTCATTAAGTTTCGTGGACATTTTATAAAACATGGATCTTAGGCTCATTTTGTAAACATAAATAACTGATTTAGATGCGCAAACTTGGTGCCGTTGCGGAGATGTAGGCTCCATGTTCGGTGCAGGTTCTGCTTCTTGGTCGTTCATCCTCGGATGCGGCATCGCGTGCGCTGTTTGCCGCGCGCACCTTTCCGCTCGTTCGGACCAGTCAAGTATAAACAAGGCTCGAAAGTCTTGGATAACACAAAACGAAATGAACAGGATTGTTGCAGGGTTTATTGTAGAAGACATGCTTCCCCGTCGACCATTAATCCCCCAGGTTTAGAAAATACATTTTAAATTAGGATTAAGAATTTTATGGGATAAAGTGACCTTTATTTTATTATTTTTCATTGACATCTTTTTTTTAAATTATTATTATTACCATGAGCCGAATAAAAAGCTGGTTTTGTTCTCAGGAGAAGAGTTTTATTCTCCCAGCCTGTTTTGAAACTTCTGTGTTAAACACCATTTTAAAATATTGAATTTTGAACCCCATTTTGTTTGTGAATTTTACAGTGCGGCATATTTATTTGTGCAGACAGGGATATTGTTCTTTCATGTCATTTTGTATACATTTTTACAATAAAGTGATGATAGGGCAAAAACTGATATGATGTTTGTCCATGTAGGCTACACGGTAAATTAAGAAACAGGAAAGTAAAGTAATAAGTAGTGAAGTTACTTTTCCAACGCAGTAACTAGTAAAGTAATCTCATTACAATTTACAGAAGTAACTAGTAACTAATTACTTTTTTGAGTAACTACCCCAACACTGTATAAGACTATACCAATATTGGAACTATAGCCATTTTATTCCTTTTTTTAAATTTAAGAATTATGTTTAAGTTTAAAAACAGACAGAATGGTTTAGTCAAAAGAGAAAAAATCATTCATAGTGCTATACTGCCCTCTTGTGTTCAAACTTAGGTAGAACTATTGGATCAATATCCACATTAGGTAATACAGTAGGATTGGGGCCTTAAAAATCGCAAACTTAAAAAGTGAAAGTAACAGACGTGCACACAAGACCAGGCTTGGGAGGGTTACTTTAAAAATGTATTCCGATACAATTACAAATTATTTCATAAAAAGGGTCCCACTTTATATTAAATGGCTTTAAGTACTATATACTTTTCAAAAAGTAACTACAATCTGATTACTACTTTTTTTGATGTAACTCACTGGATTTTTGTATCCTGATTACATAATGCCGTTACATGCATTCTGTTGCTCCCACAAGACATTAGTCTGAATATTTTCCTGTATGAACAAAAAGGAGTTTCCATTGTTCGCACACAAACACACATTCAATCGCGCCTCTCTCGTGACTGTGTATGCGCGTCATGTGTTCTAGGCTGTGTGCATGCACTTCTGAAGCTGCGCAGAAAATAATAAAATGCCATGCGGAGGACTAACGCAAAATGTGTGAGAAAATCCATTTGATTGTAGTTTAAGTGAGAAATAATTTCAGTGCTCTGGTCAATAGCTGTAGAGTGAAAACTGGTGAATGCAGTATACAGCTTTCACAGAAAGAGAATGATGTGAGCACGTACGATTGGCAGTGAGTCCTGTATGTGGACAAAATAGCTCAATAAGAGTAATAAAATACTTGTGAAAAAAATCACATCATAATGTTTTAAAGAAGAGTGGTTTGATTAAAGTGGTGTAAATATACCCGATCCGGCAAAGATGGCAGTATCGGAGCTGATACCGATCCTGAGTATCGGATCGGCGCATCCCTAAATACTATAATGTAAACACAGTACAGATGTAGACCTGGATGTACACCTGACCTTTCAGAAGGTTGCTCACGCATACTTTGAGGTTAAAATGTGCCCTCAATGTGCACTTTTGCAGAGCCTTCACTGATGCAAGCTCTTCAGCACACTTCTTTTTGACAGTCAAAGCGGGGGTTATATTTTTGCACGTCATGTAGAATAACCCTAAAAGCACCAAGGTGGCGGTGCCACCAGCTTTATATATATATCTATATATAAATATAGCTGCGAGCAGCGATTGCGGGCCAAAGCCGGCGGTACCGCCATCCCGGTGCCTTTAACTAAAGGCACCGGGGTTGCGGTGCCACCGGCTTGGGCCCGCAATCGCTGCTCGCAGCTATATTTAGGGCCCAAGCCCTGAAAGGGCGAAGGCCCTATTGTTTTCCTTAGGATTATTTTTTTTTTTCTTTTTTTTTTTTCTAACGACTATCCGGGCACTTTTGGGTCCCTTAACATGCTCAAAAACTCTTGAAACTTTGCACACAGGTCAGAACCCGCGGCCATCAGAGCCGGGCTGAAGCTGGTACCCGGGCGTGGCAGGGCGGCTCGTCAGCGCCCCCTGGAACAGGGTCTGAACACTTTGTCCATAAATCAAACACGCTTGCATGTAATAATATGAAACTCGGTACACATGTCAATCTCATCGTTTCATATATTCATCGCACTTTTACTTTTTACCCCAGCCCAACAGGAAGTCAGATATTTACGGTTGTTTTTAAAATGCTTGCAATGGAATTTAATGTACTCCTCCTAGAGCATTCATCCGCATGGAACGAAACTCGGTCAGCCTGAAGTCAAGACATAGACGATCAAAAATTGCGAGGGGATTTTTGATATCTCGAACGGTTTGGCTGTGGCGAGGAAACAAAATTATGGTGAGAAACGTGAAACAGGAAGTGTGTCCTAACTTCAGCATACATTAACTGATCTTGATGAAACTTCAGGAGTGTGTTCGCCGTAAGAGGACGATCACATGGATGTGACTATTGTGTGTCAAAGTTATAGCGCCACCAACTGGCAGCAGGAAGTGTGTCACTTTCAAAATGCTTTGAAATCACCCTCTTATTTTAACCCGATTTGCTTCAAACTTCATCTGTATAATGTAAACATACGGCAGATGTAGACCTGTGAATGGATTCTTAATATCTTTGAAACTGTTGCCGTGGTGACGCATCAAACTTTACCATTCTTTTAGGATGCTTTTGAGACCCTTAGCATGCTTCAAATTGCATGAAACTCCTCAGACACATCACATTTATTAGCCAGTAGACATGTGCAAAGTTTCAGAAACGGGCGTGGTGAGGGCTCAGTAGCGCCACCTTTTGACAAAAGTTGGGTTGTTAGTTTTATCTACAGTTACAAAAATCAGTATGTATATTGTACTCCTCGAGCCGGACAACTTTCTAATTGACACTCTTTAACTAGGACCCACAGAAAGTAAGATATGTTTGTTTGAATCTGGTCATGCTCCCTTTGAGCCTACATCTCTGTCTCTCTGTGTGTGTGTGTGTGTGTGTGTGTGTGTGTGTGTGTTAGTAGGGGGAGGGGCTTAACTTAACCATTTCAGTGCTGTGTGTTTTTTTCTGCTGTGTAATTTCTTAATACATTTCTTAAGCCTGGTATGTTTTAAATAAGTTTTTATTTTAATTTTTATAAGTGAAGGCATAATATAACCAGTTAAATTGTAGTGCATTGACAATAGTTTTATATAATTAGTTTATTAATTAAATTAACTTGGTCCATAAACTTGGTCCAGCTGCGAGACTGACAGGTCTGACTGTCTGACACTGGCCAATCGGAATCAAGAGCGGAGAAGCGGCCGCTCCCATAGGCAGTATAGTATCTCCCCGCCCTGTGGAGGCATTCCGCTGGTCTCGTGAAGTTTCTCGCCGGTCTCGTCTCTGAGACCCCTACACCTGGTATTAAAATGCGATCTGTATCCAGATAAGTTATCCGGATAATAAAAAAGAAATATCAATGCAAGGTATTACGTTGTGATCGGATTGTGATCGATTTGCCTGACCATCTGGAGGTAGTCTGGCTCGCATTGTGTTCGGATCTTTACGTGTAAACGCAATCTGGTTGTTGATATCACACATGTATATTTTACTCCTCCCAAAAATGCTAAAAAATAAACGAGTGAGAGCGTTTACAGGCTGTTATAGTCAGACATGACGGCGCTAAGCGACACGCATCACCGCCGCAGATGAGCAGCAGCTGGGCGTCAAACCAACGTGCAAACATCGCAAATAAAAGTGAAAGTAAGTCAGAGACGCTTAATCATCTACACAATCATCTTCAAGTAAAGAAAGAAATGATCTCTTGACTCTTACAAGGGCTGTTGCCACTCTCTCTTATTGATGTCTATTGATGAAATTAGCTGATGATCAATAAAATGCATGCTAATATCTGTAATAAACAACCGACAAAATTACTGTATGATGGTGTGAATAAAGAATCAGTCCAGCATCGCCATGTCAGTGTGTATTGATTCATCATTGTCTCTTCATAGTTTGCAAGAGACATTTAATAAACTGAGCGTATTTGATAAACTGAGCGTAGCCTATTCATCTGTCAATATAACCTCATTCTTTTTAATGATCAGAAGAACGCGTATCGACTACCGTTACAGTACGTCCTAACTACACACGACGCCGCGACACGCGATAAAAGGTATCTTTTCCATGTAAATCAGAGTTTTTGTCCTAACCAGACGCGACGGCGACATGCGAAGTTTCTAATTTAGAAACGGTTCCTATTTCTGCGATGTCGCGGCTGACAGAATGAAGAAATTACACTGGTTATGAGTACACATTATTTATTTTTAGTTAAAAATAGGTCACTGTGCCACAAGCCATAACGGATAATTTACCTCAGATTTTGAAAGCATGTAATATTATAGTGTTCAAAATGAATTCTATGCAAACATACGACTGTATTTCATAACAACGACAATAACTTGAGGCAGATGCCACCAAATGTGTTAAAATAAATGAATTATTTGCTGGACTTAAGTGAAAAGGATAGCCATTTAATGACCATAGCACATAGTTGATGTGAAAAAAGGAGTATTTTGCATATAAATATGCACATAAATACATATTTTTTCAATTTGTCTCCCTGAAAGTGCCTGGCAGAAGCCTATATCTACTGTCTGTGTCATAAATGTGAACATAATATTGTAACAGAATATTCTTATGCTATATTATATAAACTATATTTCATGAGGTGAAACATCACTGCCAGGAGCTACAGAATATATATTTCTGTCCTCACCGTGATGTTGCACTTCATGAAATATATGTAGTATAGCCTAAGAATATTCTATTAAAATATTAAGTGGCACATAAATTCAGACCAGTTATTTACAATAAAGCCTTATAAAATCATTTCCATTCCCTTTGTTTATTATTTTAATAGTTTTTTCTTGGTTTTGATAGTAAATGAAATCTAATCAGTAATTTTACATGCAGATTAATGCACGTATAGATTAATGCACGTGTGTGTGTGTTTGCATAGTGGGCCGGTCTGGATGAAGTGTCCAGGGCTGATTTTTTGTCCCAGTCCAGCCCTGAATGGCAATATTCACATTACTTTCAGTTTATTGCTCGAAAGCACAAAAATATTTGAGTGAAATGTAGGCTATAGTAAACCCTAAAATTATTATTTGTGACATTAGAACAAAATATGTGGATATAAAAACATGTATATAGGCTAAAGAACTAAATGAACGATCTCTATTTTCTAATTTCACGACGTCCACACAAGACCAGGCTTGGGAGGGTTACTTTAAAAAATGTATTCCGATACAGTTACAAATTATTTCATAAAAAAGGGTCCCACTTTATATTAATTGGCTTTAAGTACTTTATACTTTTTCAAAAAGTAACTACAATCTGATTACTTTTTTTGATGTAACTCACTGTAATAATATACAGTTACTGAATTTTTGTTTCCTGATTACATAATGCTGTTACATGTATTCTGTTGCTCCCACAAGACATTAGTCTGAATATTTTCCTGTATGAACAAAATGGAGTTTCCATTGTTCACACACAAACACACACAGAGTTCGATCGCGCCTCTCTCGTGACTGTGTGTGCATGTCATGTGTTCTAGGCTGTGTGCATGCACTTCTGAAGCTGCTCAGAAAATAATAAAATGCCATGCAGAGGACTAATCAAAATGTGTGGGAAAATCCATTTGATTGTAGTTTAAGTGAGAAATAATTTCAGTGCTCTGGTCAATAGCTGTAGAGTGAAAACTGGTGAATGCAGTATACAGCTTTCACAGAAAGAGAATGATGTGAGCACGTACGATTGGCAATGAATCTTTTATGCGGACAAAATAGCTCAATAAGAGTAACAAAATACATGTGGAAAAAATCACATCGTAATGTTTTAAAGAAGAGTGGTTTGATTAAAGTGGTGTAAATATACCCGATCCGGCAAAGATGGCAGTATCGGAGCTGATAACGATCCTGAGTATCGGATCGGCGCATCCCTACATACTATAATGTAAACACAGTACAGATGTAGACCTTGATGTACACCTGACCTTTCAGAAGGTTGCTCATGCATACTTTGTGGTTAAAATGTGCCCTCGATCCGCACTTTTGCAGAGCCTTTACTGCTGCAAGCTCTTCAGCACACTTCTTTTTGACAGTCAAAGCGGGGGTTACGTTTTTGCACGTCATGTAGAATAACCCTAAAAGCACCAAGGGTGCGGTGCCACCGGCTATATATATATATATATATATATATATATATATAAATATAGCTGCGAGCAGCGATTGCGGGCCAAAGCCGGCGGTACCGCCATCCCGGTGCCTTTAGGTAACTAAAGGCACCGGGGTTGCGGTGCCACCGGCTTGGGCCCGCAATCGCTGCTCGCAGCTATATTTATTATTTATACTACTATTTGGGCACTTTTGGGGCCCTTAACATGCTCAAAAACTCTTGAAACTTTGCACACGGGTCAGAATCCGCGGCCATCAGGGCCGGGCTAAAGCTGGTACCCGGGCGTGGCAGGGGGGCTCGACAGCGCCCCCTGGAACGGGGTCCGAACACTTGGTCCATAACTCAAACACACTTGTATGTAATAATATGAAACTCGGTACAAATGTCGATCTCATCGTTTCATCTATACCTCACACTTTTACTTTTTACCCTAGCCCAACAGGAAGTCAGCTATTTAGGGTTGTTCGTAAAACACTTGCAATGGAATTTGAAATACTCCTCCTAGAGCTCTGATCCAAATTCGACGAAACTTGGTCAGCGTGAAGTCAAAACATTGAGGATGAAAATTTGCGAGGGGATTTTTGATATCTCGAACGGTTTGGCCGAGGCGAGGAAACTAAATTATGGCGAGAAACGTGAAACAGGAAGTGTGTTATAACTTCAGCATACATTAACTGATCTTGATGAAACTTCAGCAGTGTGTTCGCTGTAAGAGGACGATCACATGGATGTGACTATTGTGAGTCAAAGTTATAGCGCCACCAACTGGCAGCAGGAAGTGTGTCACTTTCAAAATGCTTTGAAATCACCCTCTTATTTTTACCTGATTTGCTTCAAACTTCATCTGTATAATGTAAATACATGCCAGATAAAGACCTGTGAATGGATTCTTGATATCTTTGAAACTGTTGCCGTGGCAACGCATCAAACTTTACCATTCTTTAAGGATGCTTTTGAGACCCTTAGCATGCTTCAAATTGCATGAAACTCCTCAGACACATCACATTTATTAGCCAGTAGACATGTGCAAAATTTCAGACACGGGCGTGGTGAGGGCTCAGTAGCGCCACCTTTTGACAAAAATGGGGTTGTTAGTTTTATCTACAGTTAGAAAAATCAGTATGTATATTGTACTCCTCAAGTCGGACAACTTTCTAATTCACACTTATTAGCAAGGACCCACAGAAAGTCAGATATTTTTGCTTGAATGTGGTCATGCTCTCTCTGAGCCTACTGTACATCTCTGTGTGTCTGCCTCTGCCTGTCTGGGTGTGTGTGGGTTTGTAGGGGCAGGGGGCTTAACCATTTCACTGCTGTGTATCTGGCCTGCATAAAGAAAATAAATGCTTTAAGCCTGGTATTTTTTAAATAAGTTTTTATTTTCATTTTTTATAAGTAAAGGCATAATTGTAACCAGTTTAATTGTAGTGCATTGACAATAGTTTTATATAATTAGTTTATTAATTAAATTAACTTGGTCCATAAACTTGGTCTGAAAATTTGGTCCATAAATCAAACACACTTGCATGTAATAATATTAAACTCGGTACACATATAGATCTCATTAGCCCAAACAACTTTAAGCCAGCCCAACAGGAAGTTGGTTGTTTAGGTCTGTATGTGAATGTTTTTAAAAACCACCCTTTACAGTTTTATTCCCCCCTCTTAAGTAATTTTTAATTATTCCCACCAAACTTCTTCAAAATTATGAAAATATATTAAAGATACTAAATTGTGAACGGATATCGAATATGTCAAACAGTTTTGCTATGGTGAGGGATTATGTCAAAAAAAAAGAATCAGGAAACGTATCATATCTTCTAAAAAATTATTATTCACCAGTTATTTTTCTATAAGACTATACCAATATTGGAACTATAGCCATTTTATTCCTTTTTTAATTTAAGAATTATGTTTAAGTTTAAAAACAGCCAGAATGGTTTAGTCAAAAGAGGAAACAATCATTCATAGTGCTATACTGCCCTCTTGTGTTCAAAATTAGTTAGAACTATTGCATCAATATCCACACATTAGGCAATACAGTAGGATTGGGGCCTTAAAAATCGCTAACTTAAAAAGTGAAAGTAACGGACGTCCACACAAGACCAGGCTTGGGAGGGTTACTTTAAAAATGTATTCCGATACAGTTACAAATTATTTCATAAAAAAGGGACCCACTTTATATTAAGTGGCTTTAAGTACTATATACTTTTTCAAAAAGTAACTACAATCTGATTACTACTTTTTTGATGTAACTCACTGTAACAAATTACAGTTACTGGATTTTTGTATCCTGATTACATAATGCCGTTACATGTACGGTTTGGCCGTGGCGAGGGAACGAAATTATGTTCCAGCATGCATTACCAGCATGACTTGGTCAAACACTCGCCTCTTCAAGCGGAGATTCACCACTATTTTTTTAAATAAAAGTAGAGGAAACATTTTTTTAACTCTAACACACAACATATTCAGCTTTACATCTAGCACAGTGTTCATTAGGCATTTTGAGCTCCTTAAGAATAAGATTGATGAAGTACTTTATAAAATGTTTTAAGGGTAGTAAATATAGAAAATATCTTAACTGTATCATCCCTTAAAGGACAAGTTCGGTATTGTACAATTAAAGCCCTGTTTTAAGATCCTCCCTGATGAAATAGAACAGTTAAGATTGTTTTTTAGACAAATGCACCCCCTAACACAGAATCCAAAAATTCTCGTGACAGGAGCATTTGTCTAAAAAACAATCTTAACTATTCAATTTCATCAGGGACGATCTTAAAACAGGGCTTTAATTGTAAAATACCGAACTTGTCCGAACTTGTCCTTTAAGTATGCATATAATAATCCAGCCAATACACCAAATTGACAACAACTGTAACACACTACAATATCACACTACAATATAAAAGAAAGTTAAAGAAATGCCCATCCCAGAATGAAGATATGTGGGTTTTTTATTTATTCATCAAAGACATATTGAATGATGTATGGCGTCTAATTTGTAGGCATATTTCATGCTTGGGTTGGAATTTGCTATTTCATAGATATGGCTTTCATCTCAAATGTGTTTTGTTATTGCAGATGTTATCCACCTTTTTTCTGACTTGACGGTTTTCTACTTCCTGCTGTCCTTTTTCACTAATTGTATCTTAATTTCAATCAATGTTTCATAAACCAATTGCCTGGTTTTAATAAATAAGAAGTATATAGTAAACAGATGATCATGACTGAGGCGACAGCGCACAAACTGGACTTTGGTCTCATGAACAGGGTGTCCGCGAGGTTTTAAAAAGTATTAAAAAGTGATAAATCAAAATTGTCAAATTTAAGGCCATTAAAAGTGTTAAATGTAGTCTGAGAGGTATTATTTTTTAAAAATTAGGTATTATTTTTTTCAGACTATCAGGTGTCCTATTCTGTGTTTGCGTTAGTCCATTTAAATATGGGCTTTAGCTTATCTGGGCACAATCAAAGATCTTTCGTCTCTGTCTATGTTTGATGCTGACGCCATATTCAATGGTCGATCGACATCATCTGTGAAAAAGTGATCACCCAGATTTAGACCTACCTATATTGTATTTACATAAAGCGTTCACAGGCAAATTTGCTTTAGGTTTAGGTCTATATTGCTATAATTTCCCCGGTGTCGAAATCAGGCAAACATAAATGTCAGGCAACACGATTCCTGGCTGCATGTCAATATGCACGGATCACGGGATCTTTAGTAAGTTGTAAGGAACACTATATTGAATCCAACATTTAGTTTAAATTGATAAAATTATTCGTTTTAGTCGCATTTTCGCAGTTTCCACTATTAAATCCTGTCACGTAGCAGATCTTTTGCCATTTTTATATGTTATAAACGTCAAAATCTGTGTAAATAATAGAAAGGTTGCTGCTGATTAACACTTAATTCAGTGTTGTGATGGTTTTAAAAAAAATCTGAAGGTAGTAAAAAAGGTATTAAAAAGTAGTAAATTTAACTTAAGGAATACTGTATATACCCTGATGAATGAAACTCGGCATAACGTTATTATGCCTAACCTCACGGGCCTGAGTGAGAAATATAGACTATGCATCTTTGAAAGCAGAGGTAGCAGGAGTCAAGGGGCCAACCAGCCTAACCTTTTAGTACTGTTATTCTGCAGCAGTCGGGGTGATAGAAACTGTCGGATGTTTGCTGGAGATCGTGCAGTCATGCATCAGCTATCCATTGGAAGTTATGAAGCAAAGAAAAACGATCATTTTGTTTTTATCTGTGATTTAATAAAAAATAACGTTATAAGATCACATTTGATGAATGTTTTTTTTCTATTTAGTTTAGAGATGTGGGGATGACACAAGCTAAAACACATGGCAAAAAAGCATAGACCAGACTCGAACCGGAAGTTGACTACCTGCATCGTCGTCATGGCGGCGCGCATTGTTTAGAGCAGAAACAGGCGGATAAAAAGAAAAGTGATGACCACTACTAGTATAGAATGTGTGTTACATGAGTAACATTAATCAGATTGTCCCTATATCATATGGGAACACTACAGATTATATTTCAGATAACACCAGAATATATTATGTTTTATATTTTACTGTGTGTTGCACCTTTTTTTACAGGGTGGTAGTGTTAAATTGCTGACTGCTATTACTTGTATTAACAATCAACGGAATTTTGTGAATTTAAAAAAGTAGAAAAAATACACAATACAATACTTACCATCTCCTTGTGCTTCCCAAGGCAGAATAAAATCAACTGCATGCTGCTTCGGTGTCGATTTTCTCTTCACAGCCAGGAATGGTTTTGTACAGCACTATCTTCTCTCTAAGTGTCTTTTTGAGCTCACCAAGACTCCTCCGTTTGCGTTGCCTTGTTTGGTTGCTGTCTGTAAGGATAAAATAAAATATTAGAAACCGTTTTTTTCTCCAAATTTCAAGTTGAGTGATGTAGCGAGATATATCCAGCTGCAGACCCGCAGCCTCTATGCCCGCAGCACCACCAGTTACAGAACCCCAGCGCCAGAACCGGAAGTGAGGGAGGGGTGGAATTATTATTATTGCATTATAATTATTTTAGCAAGAATGGAAGGACAAAACAGGCCTGAGAGTGAGTTCCTCATTTGATACATTGTAAGTTAAATTTATACAAGATTAACAGGCCTAGCTTGGGTTGAATTGGTCATTTTGTATAGATTTTTAACAAAACAATGCCGAATTTTCTCTCTTTTTTAGATTTTGACATTATTATTTTACACGAAAAATGCATGCTGCACATGTTCTTGTGAAATAAAGTATATTTTATAAAAAATACCCATGCGTTTTTTTTAATCAATCAAAATCATCTTACACATATCTTCAATATCAAAACAATTTAAGATTTTTGTAAACACAATAAATAAATAAATAGAACATAAAATATCACAGAGGTCTAATGAGTTATCAAATTGTGTATAATTTTGAAAACCTCCAATGCTTGTCTTGTTTTATATCTTTCAAAGCTTTATTATACAAAGTTAACTCCTTCATAGAAACCAAAAAACAAAGGTCTTATCTTCCTAAATCTACACGTATGTATAAACTGCTTAGCTAAAATTATTAAACTGTTATACATTAAAATGCCCATAGGTTTCAAGTATTATTGTTTCACCATCATGATCAGGAAGTAACTCATAATACAATGAAACGAATAATTGAAACTATATACAATTATATTACACAAAATCAGTGTTTTAAAATGCTTATTGTACTGTAATGTAGTATCATAACATCCATACGTAGAGAGTAGGACGTTTCTTGTTCAATAAAAGCTGTTTTATGTGTAAAATACCCTCCAAATTATGTTAGGTGGCGTTATTAGGTTTCAAATCTAAGCTCCGCCCCTCACTTACGTTCCTGGCGCTGGTGTTGGTTAGAATGTAACTCCGCCCCTTACTTCCGGTTCTGGCGCTGGGGTTCTGAAACTGGTGTGCTGCGGGTCTGCAGCTGGATACTATAGGAGAATCTTGCTTCTCCCGATATGGACAAATCCCTTCCTCCCCGCTGAACGCGAGCGATAAACACAAAGTAAAAACTATATAAAGTATAAATTGTATGAAGTATAAATGCATAAAGTATAAAATATATAAAGTATAAACGCCTTGTCCGCTTGGAGAGGTGCGCGCGGAGCCTCGCGCTCGTCCGAACGCGTCGATTGTATACACAAGGCTTTATTACAAACGCTTGAAATGTATGGAGTGAAAACAGACTCAAAACCATCCACAAATGCACGCGACAGATTCACACACACATAGCAATCCACAGATGCAAGCAAGAGATCCACACACACACATAGCGATCCACGAATGCACACGACAGATCCAACCCCCCCCCCCCCACACACACACACACACACACAGAGCTTGTCCTTGCTCACATTGCTTTGCTCACAATCCACTAGCGCTTATCTGTACCTGTAATTTCCTTCATGCAAAGCGAATCACGTGACTTTTGAGACTGTTGTTCCGCGGTCTTGATTCACAAATGCACACAAGCCGATCTGTCCCCATTACCTGCAAGGATGCGATTTGGTGTCTTCCTCCAGAGGGCGCTAAACGGCCTTTGAGCTGAGTCTCTCAAAGGGCTGGATTCATTTAGTTTTCTGATTTGCGAGACAACTGAAGTCTAAAAACTTTTCAGTAAATATCGTATCCATAAATGCAAATATGGAGTAAAACCAAACCTCTTTTTTACCCTTCAACATATAAGCAGAATGTTTAGCCTATCAAGAAAACCATTCGGATAACAGGACAGCTTTAAAAATGTTACATAATAACATAATTACTTACCCAATCAGTCGGAAGTGGTTCTGTACTCCCGGCCATCTTTATGAACGGTACAGCCGGGGGGGTTTGGATCTGTCGCGTGCATTCGTGGATCGCTGTGTGTGTGTGTGTGGATCTCTTGCTTGCATCTGTGGATTGCTATGTGTGTGTGAATCTGTCGCGTGCAATTGTGGATTGATTTGTGTGTGTCAGTCGCGTGCATTTGTGAATTTCTATGTGTGTGTGGATCTGTCACGTGCATTTGTGGATTTTCTATGTGTGTGTGTGTGTGTGTGTGTGTGTGAATCTGTCGCGTGAATCTGTCGCGTGCATTTGTGGATTGGTTTGCGTGTGTGGATCTCATGGTGTGCATTTGTGGATTGGTTTGCGAGTGTGGATCTCTCGCGTGCATTTGTGGATGGTTTTGAGACTGTTTTCACTCCATAGAAATGCACTCGCAGTGGTTGAGCACGGTAAAGTTAGGTTTAGGTCCGAAATATTTGCCTGACATTTGTTTTCCCCATAGCCACTGTTCTAGAGTCTTACAAAGAGATCAATAGCAGGATTAGTTTTAACAAACCATTGTATATCGACATTAATATTCGTTCATTATTCAAAAATCACCTGCGTGCATTTAATGCTGCATATTTATACCACAGAATGCTTTGACGCGTTTGCAGCGCGTGATGAGGGAACGCCTGCCAATTCCACCAACTGCGTTAAACGTAGCCTATAATTTGTATAATTTATAATTACTTTTTTAAATTCCAAAGCTTGTAGAAGGTGGCAATACTGACCTGGTAGCCTTGAGTAAATTAACTTGTTTAAGATAATGATTCATAAAACATATAATTATCAGTTAAGCCTATTTACTTCACTGACAGATGAAAATGAAAGACTATCAGTCAAAGTTCAGGGGGTTTAGGAGTTTGGGAAGAAATAGGGCAGGATAAGGAGACTGAGAAAAAGAAAGATGTAGATGAGGAGAGAGCAGGCTCTTGACAAAATAATTGAATGCCCACTGACGTGGTTTTAAAGCTATTTATTATCCTTTTTTGGCCTTCAAAAGTCTTAAATTGCACATAATTTGGTCAGAGAAATCAAAATTTTCTCGGGGGAGGCCCCAAACCCCACTTTTTATCCCAGTGTTGAGCAATTTTAACATGTAGTATTGTCATTAAATCAGTGTAGATGGGCCAAAATAAAACCATTAAAATATCAAGTAAATAAGTGACAGGCTACTTGGTGTCACAGCGACACCCAAAAAGTATTGCTACCACGATGCTCAATATGTTGTCCAACGGTGAGTCATTTTTCTCTGTTGCACCTACACAAAATTTGAGGGTTCCCCCACCTGACAAATCCCACTTTAACCACTGTTTACAACCATGTAAACTGAGCGTCTGAAAGACACAACATGCTTCAGTAAAGGAGAAACACTGCCAATTGGAATCTTTTTAATCGAGGAGACTAATTTTCCGTAACGAGATAAAGCCTGCGTCAAAACAACCACTAACAAACGGTGGGACATTCGAAAGGGTGACTCTTTTAGACGGCAATGAAAGGGGCAAGACGGGAGTAAGAACACCGTCGAGAATAATTCCCCTCTGAACTACCTCATTTTCCTTTTCTACTGTATTAAAAAAAATAACAATAGCGCTATTCATTCTCGAGGCAGACATTATGTTTTCATACCCCACAATTTCCCCCACAGCCAAACATATTTATTCCGGTCCAGGTTTCTATTTATTCATTGATTTTTCTTCTTCTAACGTTACTCTGGTATAACGTTAGTGCTGCATAGGCCTAATATTATTATGACCATAGATGATTATGACCGTTCTAAAAGCTTGGCTTTTATTTTAATAGGCCATATTTACTATTACTTCCGGGTCACGTGGCCAACCTGTCCTTGTTTTAATGTAGATCTTCAAACGGAAAAATGGAAAAAGGAATTTCAAAAAAACAAAATCGGACCGTTATTTGATTTTGTTTTTTTGGTTTTTCGTTTTTGGATTCAGAACCAAAAACGGGAAAACGGCTCTTTTTTTACGGTTTCTTTGTTTTTGGTTTGAAACGACAAACGAAAAAAGGGTGGTTTCTCGTTATTTTGTTTTTTGTTTCAAACGAAAAAACAAACTATCAAAACTTACACGGACCCGTTACTATACAATATGCACGTATGTCCATTTAAACTCGATTTGGTGTCAAATATGGATTATATCATGACACTGGCAAGAATATGGTTACATTTAAAGATGTTGTGCCAAGCATGACAAAGCTGCGTTCAGCTGCTTTTGAAATTACATGTTTTTTTCACTTTCTGAAAAGTAACCGTTTTGGACATACGTGAGTTTCATCGGGCAGCGACGATATAATATAATGATAATGTTTGCTGTCCTTGCTCTCCTCTATATAATATAATATAATATAATATAATAAAGACAAATGTTTGCTGTAAGTGAATGTGTTGCTGTGGTAATGGACTCCTGCTCTGCCGTGGGTGGGGGTGGGGCGGCGGCCGCATGGCAGAACGCATAGTACGAGAAAACACTTTTTTTAAATCACTCATAAAAGCAACGATTAAGTATGTTTCCACATCTTTCTGTGGCTTGTGTGTCTATTAAACAAACTCGTATGAACAAATCAGCACACTGACAGATTTAGTCAGTTGTTCCTTCGCTTTTGGAATAAAAATGTAATTCACATAATGTAATGTGTCTGTCCCTTCCCCGCTTCAAACTCGTTCCTGCATGATTAATAAACTCCTATGTAGGCCTACGTCCTAATAGTCTCTGTGTATCTCGGTAACGCGGCAGCAGTGCGATCTTCACACGCACACAGAGCAGACTCTGATGCGGGGGTGATACACACTTCACATACACAACTTCACATCTCTTTCTCTCTTGCTTCTCTCTGTCTCAAGCCCCTTTCACGCAGAGATTCAGGAAAATACACGGATAATGTGACCGAGCATTTGTTTTGGTTCACACCTGACTGAAAAACTGCTAATAAGCAAATCCAGGTGATTGGAACAAAATACTGAGGCGGACTTTTACTTTCTGAACCTGGGCCCGTATTCATAAAGATTCTAAGAATCCTCTCAGAAAACTCTTAATTTAGGTTAAAAACTTTCACGTGGGAGTCTTAGCTTAAGAGCGATTCGGTACTGATCTGAGAGCAACTCTGAGTAAGGAAAAGATAAAAACTTTCATCTTAGTCAGTAGGCGTGGCTGACCCCGTTGCTATGTATGACACAATCTTTTGAAGACTGTGATTGGTTGGTTGTCCATGAAGGGGAAAAAGAGCAATTTTAAGTATAGAGTTTACTCACACATACACACACACATCATATACGTTATGTATATATAAATCCTTTTTTACCATGCTGTTAATATCCTAAGGTATTTGATTGGCTTAGAATGATAAAAAAAAAAAAAATCCACTCTTTCCAATTACACTGATTGCTGTCTATTTAAGTGGTGGTTTGAATGTTGGTTTTAATTTATCAAACATGGAATAAAAAAACGAGAAAGATGAGAAAGCCCAACTGGACAGAAGAACAGTGTTTGCTGTTAGCCCAGTTAGTGGATGAACACTATACTCTTAGAAAAAAGGGTTCTATAATGTAGCATAGGGTTCTTTACTCAACTCCAAATGACATTTTATGCTAAAAAAGATTCTATAATGTCAATAAAGAACAAGTTTGGCACAAAGGTTCTTTATAGGATAGTTTTCATTCATATATTACATTATTCTCCAATATTTTGTAGTTGTAATTAGGGCCCAAGCCCTGAAAGGGCGAAGGCCCTATTGTTTTCCTTGCGATTATTATTTATTTATTTATTTATTTTTTTTCTAACGACTATTCGGGCAATTTTGGGGCCCTTAACATGCTCAAAAACTCTTGAAACTTTGCACACGGGTCAGAACCCGCGGCCATTAGAGCCGGGCTGAAGCTGGTACCCGGGCGTGGCAGGGCGGCTCGTCAGCGCCCCCTGAAACAGGGTCTGAACACTTTGTCCATAAATCAAACACGCTTGCATGTAATAATATGAAACTCGGTACACATGTCGATCTCATCGTTTCATATATACATCGCACTTTTACTTTTTACCCCAGCCCAACAGGAAGTCAGATATTTACGGTTGTTTTTAAAACGCATGCAATGGAAATTAATATACTCCTCCTAGAACATTCATCCGCATGGAACGAAACTCGGTCAGCCTGAAGTTAAGACATAGAGGATCAAAAATTGCGAGGGGATTTTTGATATCTCGAACGGTTTGGCTGTGGCGAGGAAATGAAATCATGGCGAGAAACGTGAAACAGGAAGTGTGTCATAACTTCAGCATACATTAACTGATCTTGATGAAACTTCAGGAGTGTGTTCGCTGTAAGAGGACGATCACATGGATGTGACTATTGTGAGTCAAAGTTATAGCGCCACCAACTGGCAGCAGGAAGTGTGTCACTTTCAAAATGCTTTGAAATCACCCTCTTATTTTAACCCGATTTGCTTCAATCTTCATCTGTATAATGTAAACATACGGCAGATGAAGACCTGTGAATGGATTCTTGATATCTTTGAAACTGTTTCCGTGGCAACGCATTAAACTTTACCATTCTTTTAGGATGCCTTTGAGACTCTTTGCATGCTTCAAATTGCATGAAACTCGACAGACACATCACATTTATTAGCCAGTAGACATGTGCAAAGTTTCAGAAACGGGCGTGGTGAGGGCTCAGTAGCGCCACCTTTTGACAAAAGTGGGGTTGTTAGTTTTATCTACAGTTACAAAAATCAGTATGTATATTGTACTCCTCAAGCCGGACAACTTTCTAATTCACACTCAATAGCTAGGACCCACAGAAAGTCAGATATTTTTGTTTGAATGTAGTCATACTCTCTCTGAGCCTATGTCTGAGCCTTTGCCTGTCTGTGTGTGTGTGTGTGTGTGTGTGTGTGTGTGTGTGTCAGGAAATGGTTGTGTGTTTCTACTTCAGAAATGGTTTAATAAAAATAGACTGTCATTAAATTTAAGTAAAACAAAATTTATGCTATTTACAAATCAAAAATGTTTTGACAATGTTAGTCTGAGTTTTAATGGAATAACTATTGAGAGAGTGTCAGAATTTAGGTTTTTAGGAGTACTCATTGATGAAAAACTTAAATGGAAGTCACATATAGCTTATGTAAGAAATAAAATTTGTAGAAACATTGCCATTATGAGTAAAGTAAAGTTTATGTTAAATTATAAGGCAATGAGAATTCTGTATTGTTCTTTTATTTTGCCATATTTGATGTATTGTTTGGAGATTTGGGGGAATTCTTACTTTACAAATTTAGTGCCCTTATTTATTTTGCAAAAAAGGGCTTTGAGAATAATTCATATTGCTCCCAGAGAACACACTACAGGACTGTTTCTGGAGTCAGGGCTACTTAAACTGAAGGATTTGGTTTCTTTACAAACTTTGTTAGTTGTTCACAAAGCTAAACACTCCCTGTTACCATATGGACTGCAAACCCTTTTCACTTTAAATAGTGAGACAAGCAGAGGAAATAATGACTTCAAACAACCATTTGCTGGAAATACCCTCAAACAAATGTGTGTTTCAGTCTCTGGTGTGAAAAGATGGAATCTTCTAGAAAATGATCTAAAATGTTGTTCAAATATCTTACAATTTAAAAATAATTATAAACAAAAGATACTTAAAGTCTATAAAGAGGAATGTGAAAACTAAATTATTACAATAATTATGCTTTCGTTGTTATTTTGGTTGTTGGATCTGTCATTATTTTATCTTTGTTGGTTTTGTTTATTTAGTATCATGTAAGCAGAATTAGTATTAATAGATAATAATAATAATAATAATAATAATAATAATAATAATAGACAAAGAGAGAAAAATGTGTTATAATTGGAGGTAGATTATATCTGGTTTGGGCTAGTCGTATATGTATGTGTATATGTATATGTATATATATATATATATATATATATATATATATATATATATATATTCCTTTATTTTTTTTCTGTTGTTTGTCATTTTATGTTGGTGAGGTCATCTTATTTGTGAATCTCTTGTTTATAGGAATGGGGTAGGAGTTTATAAGATTTTTTTCTTCAGCCTACTCCTGTTCTTTTTTTGTCATGGTATGTACTTTGTGTTTGTTGGATTTGTTAAATTGTTCTTGTGGTATTTCGTGTTGCATTACCATGAAAAGAGAATAGAAAATAAATGAAATGAAATGAAATGAAAAGATCAGTAGTTTTAACCTTTGAGCAGGAACGAAGAAATAAGCCAAATATAAGCCTATACGTCTTTACAGACACTCCTGTTTTACACACGTCACTCACACACAGAGGCAGGGAACTACTTCAACTTCTCAGATCAGGGAAGCAGAAACTGAAGTGTTGTTGAGCTTTTGTGTGTCTCTCTGTATTCACGCAGTAAAATGGCAAAAGCCAGGATTTCAGTGGATCAGAATGAGTTTGTGTGTCCAGTGTGTCTGGGTCTCCTGATGGATCCAGTGACTATCCTCTGCGGACACAGTTACTGTAAGATCTGTATTTCTGGCTTCTGGGATCAGGAGGATGAGGAGAGAGTCTACAGCTGCCCTCAGTGCAGACAGACCTTCAGTCCAAGACCTGCTTTAGGGAAAAACACCATGTTAGCTGAAGTGGTGAAGAAACTGAAGAAGACTAAACTTCCTGCTGACTGTTACGCTGGAGCTGGAGACGTGCAGTGTGACGCCTGTACTGGAAGAAAACACAAAGCCGTCAAGTCCTGCCTGGTGTGTCAGGAGTCTTACTGTCACACTCATTTTGACCGTCATGAGGAATATCACTCTCGTAAATCACACAAAGTGATTGATGCCGCTGGACGACTGCAGGACATGATCTGCCGCAAACATGATAAAGAGCTAAAAATGTTCTGTATCACTGATCAAGAATTACTCTGTGTGCGATGTAAGGAGTATGAACATAAAAACCACAAGACTGTATCAACTGCAGCGCAGAGGAGAGGGAAACAGGTGAGCTGACTGAGAAATGAAAGTGCTGCTGTCTTCATTTACTCACTTATCTACTCATGTTGTTACAAACCGGTTTGAAGAAGATATTTTTGAAGAATGTCTCATCTACTTTAGCCTAAACATTGAAAGCACAAAAGTGTCAAGCTCTAAAAAGGAGACAAAGTTAAAAGTAATTTAAACAACTCGAGTGGTTTAAAAAACTATTGCACCTGTAGAGTACTTCAGATCTTAAAACTATATTTTTAAACCTTTACTTGCAGATAATATAACATTAATGAAACTTTCACTTTCATGATGGTTTCTTAACGAACTTAGGTACACTCATAAAAAGTTATAATGCCAAATTATACTATTATATTATTTTAATCATTTTTTAATATTTCAGTTTAATGAGCTTTTGTGTGCTGTGTTAGCTTTAAAGAAATGCACTTATTTTGATGTGTGGACTGACATGTTAAAACTCATGTAAAGTTCTTGATTATATTTTTTAACTGTAGTGTGTTGTTCAATATCATATTTAAAGTTGATAACTGAAGTGCAACTTCATCATTACAACTGTGCAAATACAAATATATTTAAATACATTTACCATAAATGTTGAACCATAAAGGCTCAAAAGACACTCTAAAGTCAACCTTTTAATGTAAATTTAATCTCTACATTTTCATTTAATTGTAAATATCATACAGTGTCTGAAAACATTAAGTTCAGTTCACACTTAAGTTGTTCTTTTAAAGTATTATTTCCACAAGTATGCTAAAGTCAAGTGTATGTTTTTTCTATAGGAGCCTAATTTTGATTCACAAATCAAATCAAAAATCAACTCATGTATACGGAGCCTAAATTAAATATGGTGACATCACAAACATTAAATTTGTTGGATATGACATCATGATGTTTAGTCATGTGACTTGAAAATGCAAGAACAAATGAGGTTTGATGTTATCGATGCATCAACATATTTATGGCTGAGACATTCTTCAAAATATCTTCTGTTGTGTCCCGCAAAAGACAGAATCTCACACAGGTTTGAATCTGTGGTTTGAAGCGACAGTATAACCTCACCATGCTGGATCTTTAACCACTCCATCAATTCTGGATTTATGTGACTTTAACTTTCTTTTGTGGTAGTAGTTTTATGTCATTATTGGTGTGTCCTCCAGAAACAGCTGAAGGAGTGGCAGAGGAAGATCCGTCAGAGAATCCAGCAGAGACAGAAAGATCTTCATCAGCTGAGAGAGGATGTGGAGTCTCATAAGGTGAGTCTGGAGAAGAAGAGAAGTGTGAGATGTCTCAGTTTGGACTCACTGAACTCACTGTGTGATTGTGTGTGTGTGTGTGTGTGTGTGTGTAACAGCGCTCTGCACAAACAGCAGTGGAGGACCGTTACAAGATCTTCACTGAGATCATCCACTCCATTGAGAGAAGCTGCTCTGAGGGGACACAGCGGATCAGAGATCGGGAAAAGACTGCAGTGAGTCGAGCTGAAGAACGACTGGCGCGACTGGAGCAGGAGATCAATGATCTGAGGAGGAGAGACGCTGAGCTGGAGCAGCTTTCACACACACAAGATCACATCCAGTTCCTGCAGGTAACAGAGATCGAGGAGAACTGGATCATAGTGGACTTGAGCAAGAGACTCACAGAGAAACATTTCATGAGACGAGAGCAGAATGAGACCAACTTAAGCAGAGCGACAAAAACACTCTAAAGTTCAGATATTTGCATTTAATACAAACATTAAACTATTCCACATTCATCTAATTGCAAATAACATGCAGTCAAGTTTCTGAAAACATTACTTACAATCTGCACTTATATTTGTTAAAGTATATTATTTCTAAGTGCGGTACTCTTTTAAAAAGTGAACTATGGCGTGGTGACCCAGCATGCAATTTTGCGTCTGAAAGACGTCTAATAGCCGTCAAAACATAGCCCAGACGTCTAGGCTAAAACAAGGCTAAATTTGGGCTGTCAGTGAAAATCTAATAGACGTCTAACCATAGCCCAAGAATAGACTATAGTCAACAATTAGACGGCTATTAATTAAACGACTACATATACATCCAATAGACAACAAAATGGTTAAAAGGTTCTTTTCACTCAAATATAACAGGTTCTCATAAACGACAAGCCATTCCAAAAAAAAAAATATATATATATAAAAGGCTTTATTTAGCAAAAGAACAACATTACGTAACTTCAAAACATAAAAATTACCAAACCAAATATTAAAATTAAATATATAAAATTATTTTAACATGAATAACTTAAAATAATAAAATAGAAAACTCTGTTGCTGCTGGGAAGTTGGTCATCACAGCATCTGCCAAATAAGAATAAAATAATTAGCACAAGAAAAGCATTGTTGAAAGTACCTGTACATTTTTGTGTGTGTGTGTGTGTGTGTGTGTGTGTGTGTGTGTGTGTGTGCGTGTGTGTGTGTGTGTGTGTGTGTGTTCTGTTTAGGTTTTGAACTATTTCATCACATCTGAACTATTTGCATTATTGATATACTGCCGGATACTTTTTAGATTTGCTTATTTTATATAGCCAATCATTTGTATTTTTAATGCTGTATTATAAAATTAATTTGAAAGTTTCAAACTTGAATTAATGAATGCATTTTGAATGAAACTTCATCTTATTGTGCTTGACAATAACAAACATTATTCTACTCTATTAGCTTATGCTCTCTAACAAGCCAATGTTAAGACAAATTCAATTTTAGAATGTATATAAATGATGGACTTTGTCAAAGACGAGAGATTTAGTGAGGAAATGCTATTTTCATATCACAATGATCTAAAGAAAAGAGTCAAATATAATTGTGGCTTTCATAACACTTTATAATAGGTTGCATGTGTTTCATGTTTACAGCTTTGGATTCAGTAACGTTAGGCCTACACACGTGCATGTACCATGATACACTGTTACCCGCTAAAATGTCACGATTCCAACAACACATGATAACAAATAATTTATCTAAAAAATTAACACGTCAAAATGAAAACACAGATGCTTACAAGACAAAAGTGGGAATGTATTTTACCTGTTGTCGTCGACCGTCAGCTGAATGCATGCAATCCGCTGCCTCGTTTAAAATATTTGAAAATGGTCGATCTAGCGGTTGAGAAATGTAATTGCATTTTTATTTACTTTAAAATGAAAGACAGTCAAATAAAACCGTAGATTTTTTATTAATGTGTGACTGTGACAGCAAACATGAAGATCCAAAGATTTATTTTGGCTATACTAATCGCTGGTCTAAATCAGGGCTATAGCCAAGCCGTTAAACGTAGACCACTGATTGCCTTGATTTCGCCAGAGGGCTAAAAGCAGACTGTACATAGCCCATCCAATTCAGAGGATCGTGACTACAGATCGACAGATCATGTTATGATATGACACTGGCACCTTGTAGATATGTTTACCAATGCGAACATGATGGGATAAAAACTATCTCATGCGATGCCTGCCCAACAATTCATTAAAACAATAATTAATCAGTTTCGACTACAAGTGGGCTATAAATAGCCGGGCAGACTATACGAGCTAGATCGCGTCTACACACAGCCTACACATAGAAAATGTCAAAAATCAAACCAAACACATTTGTAAGAGC
The DNA here is from genome assembly GCA_038021265.1 of Cyprinella venusta. Taxonomy (NCBI): domain Eukaryota; kingdom Metazoa; phylum Chordata; class Actinopteri; order Cypriniformes; family Leuciscidae; genus Cyprinella; species Cyprinella venusta. Next base: position 56,042,284 of record CM075863.1, on the reverse strand, counting down.
CACTTAGGGATTAGTTCATCTGAAATAATAATTTAGTAAAAACAGTAAGAAAATATTTCATGCAGATTTATAAGAATTATTATTTTAGTTATTTTGGATTTAAAATGTATGTTTAGTAATGATTAGATCTGATCATATTTAATTATTTTGAGCTTCCAGTCAGATCGCACTACGTCACAACGCAAGTGATTGGATGTGTTTTAGTTTGAAGTTAGAAACGTTGGAAGCAACACAGTTTTTTGACCGTGCGTACCATGTAACAGTTTTGTTTTATGTTTTAGAAGTAAACATTTAAAAAGAAGATCGTGGTTTGCTCATGTTTCAAATACTTGTTACAATTTGACTGACTTCAAAAGGTGGTACAGAAGAATTGGACGCGCATTGGTGCCACTACAACATTGTAATCACAGTTGACTTTGCTTACTTGATGGAATACATTTTGCAAGTTATTTTGGAAAAAAATACATTTAGCCATAATTCAATGTTATTTTGGCTAGAAGTGGGTTACACATAGCCGGACTATATCGGGTCTATATTTAACCTAGACGGTGAAATGAGGGCTATTGCTTGCTGGGCGATGGTGCAGTGGATTAGACACATGCCTTTGGTGTGAGAGACTCGGGTTCGAATCCACTGTGAGACACCAATGTGTCCCTGAGCAAGACACTGAACCCCTAGTTGCTCCAGAGGCGTGCGACCTCTGACATATATAGCAATTGTAAGTTGCTTTGGATAAAAGCATCAGCTAAAGGAATAAATGTAAAAGTGAACTTTCTTTTTCTCGTGGAGTTTAAGTAACAGATACTGGAGTTTGTGAAATGAATGTTATAATGAACATGAGAAGAAAGTTTCTGATTGTGTGAAAGTGGAGGACTGAAGCGAGTCACTGAAGAGAAGTCAAGTCTACAATAGCCGACAGATCTGATATAGTGAAGGTGATTGGCTGACGTGTGGAGATGATGAGTTTTGATTTCTGTTTTCTGTAGAGTTTCCAGTCTTTCTCAGCTCCTCCTGAATCTACAGACGAACTCGACATTCCCTTCGGTTCTCTCTCTTTTGATGACGTGAGAGAATCTGCCCGTCAGCTGAGAGACAAACTGGAGTATTTCTGCAAAGAGGAGACCAAGAAGATCTCAGACGGAGGTAAAGTCCTGCTCCTCCTTTATAAAGACGTGTGTAGAATGATCCCACATGATCTGAACATGCAACAGTTTCTGAAATGTTCCTATGATTTATAAAACATCCATAAACACAAATAATTTTCCTAAATGAATCCCACTTTATAAATCACAGTTCATCTTCAATTCAAGTGCATCAACTCTACAGAACAGCCACAGACATCCCTTGATGGTTTAGAAGTAATATACATATATTTGATGTAGAATTGGAAATTAGGATTGAATCTGATACGAGTGTTTTATAAATGAGGAATCTGGAGATTAATCAGTTCTCAGAAATGATTTCTCCATCATCTAATATCAGATTAGAAATGGATGCATTTGATCCGTCATTTCTCTTCTGTTTATTTCCACAGTCACATTCGCCAACATGAATCCCAAGATCAGGAACAACTTCCTACAATGTAAGAAACAAGCAGAAAAGTGTTCATGTTCTTCCTGTACAAGGAGAAATAAATCATGATAAAAGAGTTTAATCATTAAATGATGATTTGCACAGGATATCTGATCAACAAAACACTGATGATGCATTGAACATTGATTCATGAAGAGTTCAGATATTTTAATAGATCAGACAGATTCATAATTCCTGATTCTGATGTGTTTCTCTCCGTCAGATTCTCATCAGCTCTCTCTGGATCTGAACACAGTGAATAAATACATCAGTCTGTCTGAGAAGAACAGAGTTATTACTAACACTGACACAGTCCAGCCGTATCCTGATCATCCAGACAGATTTGATCGGTGGTATCAGGTGTTGTGTAGAGAGAGTGTGTGTGGACGCTGTTACTGGGAGATTGAGTGGAGTGGAGATGGTGTGTTTATATCAGTGTCATACAAGAGTATTAGCAGGAAGGGACCGGGTAATGATTGTGTGTTTGGACGTAATGATCAGTCCTGGAGTTTGAACTGCTCTTCCTCCAGATACTCAATCTGGCACAAAAACACAGAGACTGTTCTCCCTGTAAAGTCCATCAGCAGAAGAATAGGAGTGTATGTGGATCACAGTGGAGGAACTCTGTCCTTCTACAGCGTCTCTTACACAATGAGCCTCATCCACACAGTCCAGACCACATTCACTCAGCCGCTCTATCCTGGGTTTAATGTTTGGTCTGGATCAGTGAAACTGTGTTGATGTTTCTGTCATTAAAATGCACATGGAACATGGACAGAGGTCATCCAAACACAGGCTTTATTAAGAGGAGAATCCAGAGACAGGTACAGGGAAACATGCAGGGGTCAAAACCAGGTAAGCAGTCCAGATCAGCAGTAAAACAATGCAGGGATAAGGCAAACGGGGAGACCAGATACAGGCAGGGAGTCCAGGAACCTGAAACTAGAAAACACTAAGAAACTAGGAAACGCTCTAAGCAGTCAGAGACACATATAATACTGAGCCCCGAACAAAGGGAAAACTCATGCTTAAATCAGGGACACTCAATCTACAACAGTTGTAATAAACCATAATCAGTCCAGGGTAAAACATAAACTAGGAAGGTGTGCCCCCCAGAGGCTCAAGCGGGCACTCAAGCAGCCGCATATCGTCACAGTTTCAGAATAGACTGAGAGATATTACCCATAATACTTTGAGCTGCATGATAAATCAGTAACAGTGAGATGTTTTCGAGTCTTTTATTTTCTCTTAAATGTTCACATGGTTTTTGTAAACCTCAAGATGCAACAATGCTAGAATTGCATCATCTGCTATCTTATTGGACTAATAAGTGAACTGAAAAGGATTGAATAATTGTTGAGAGTCATTACACACCTTTATCAAGCCTTTCAAAGCATTTACACACCAGAGAGGTTAGTGAGATTGGTAGTGAGTCATCAAGATCTTGTGTTTGTTGATCTTAGGAACAGAATGATGTAAAATTGTTTTAGACACTAGATTTTCAAACTGGTTTTCTTAGGGGTGTTTCGTGAATGACGAGTGACGGGTCTGTGGAAATGACTTTAAAAAAAGTTTAAAACAATAAACAAATAATAAGACTAAAATAAATATAGAAATTTCAATAACATAAATAAAAATGTAATTAAAACAATTACAAATATTAGTTAGTTATCTATTGTCTAATAATCTACTGAAAATATTAAAACATAAATAATAATAAAAAATACATTAAAAATACAGTATTAGTAAGTTGAAAATATGTAATATTAATATAATCTAAGATTTATGAGTGTTTGATATTTTAATGTTTTGTCTATCAATTAAATAAAGGTTTGTATTCTTGTTCATTGAGGTGAAGCGGTTTGAAAGATTGTAAAATATTGGTATTTGTGGTTTAATTTTTTAAACCACATATTTTTTTTTGATTAAGTTTCTGTTTGTATATCCAAATGTTAATGTCAGGCGATCTGTGATACTGAAGCTTAACAGAATGGGCCGGGAGTTTATATATATTTTTTGTTTGTAGGCTTTTTCTTCTTTTGGTGTTGTCGCTTGATTTGAAAGTCGTGATGCAATGATTTTACTGTATGTGATTGCTAATGTTGGATCTACTGTATTATAGTGTCTGATCAACTGTTGGTATTTAACAGGTAAACTGTCAAAAAAATCTTTTTCAAAAAGCTTTTATTGACTCTTACACTTCATATTCTAAAAATGTAAAATACAATAAAGATTAGAGCTAAAATAATACCACGTACATTAGTGAAAACGGCACAGAAAGACAATATAGTTGGAATGACTTTCAGAACGATTTTTTTTTCAGCTGATGAACAATAAAAACACTGACAGCCATTCAGAAACCATCCTTTTAAAGTGATAACAAAACTGCGCACGCACTTTTAATAAACAGAATGATATCGTCCACTAGCATGGAGGCAAATACAGTTATAGATATTGTTTTGGTGTGAACGGACCTTAACAAAAAATGTCAAATTAAGGGGATAGTTCACTTTGAAATTAATTTTTGATATGTTTTATCTTACCTCAAGGGAATCCAAGATGTAGGTGTCTTTGTTTCCATAGTATTTTCAATTTTGACTTTTTTTTTTTGGTCAAACTGTTGTTGTCTATCAGTCATATAATGCAGATTTAGGGGGTCCACCTCAAAGAGCATGTACAGAGAAGTCCAAATTAAACAGGATTTAATGACTCGTAAGTACACATTGATGGCCTAAGACACGAAACGAGCGGTTTGTGTGAGAAAACGAACAGTATTTATATCGTTTTTACCTCGTGTAACCACAACCATGTCCAACTGATCTTAATCAGTTGTCCAATTTCCAACTGAACCATGTCCAACGTTCCGCCGGAAGTGATCGCTTGCGTGTGTACGTCACTCATTGTTTACACAGAGATTTCGTAAAGTTTTACTTTTCACTGTGAAGATATAATAGCAGATAGCAACTGACTCCGGAACGGATCTGCCGCGGAGGTAAGAACAAGTTCCGGAACGGAGTCCACTTGCACAGCGCAACGGATCCGGAACAGATGAGGATTGCGGCAGATCCGCGGCAGACCCTATCCGGATCTGATCTGGACCCGTTCATTTCGGTATGAAAACCTTTCAGATCACTCATTCAAAACTAGTTATCTGGCCAAAACTACAAAAATATTTCAAATCTATTGGTGGACCAACATTAGATAGACTGCCCACTAAACAATAATGTCCAAAAGACGTCTTTTTTCTACGTCTTTGTCACAAAAGTCGGATGTTGAAAAGACGTCCACTGAGGAGCCAGAATTAAAGTTTTTATGACGTCTTTTTTGACGTGTTCTGCACGTCTGATATAGACTTTCATCGAACCTTCGTACAAGGTTAAAAACTAGTTCAAATGTATCAGCATTCAATTAAAACTCATGTTTATATCAATGTAATTTCCTTACATTGTTTAGATGAGGTTTAGATGTTGATATGTTTCATTTTAAGTCACCATTGTGGTGATCAGTGTTTGCTTTAGTTGGGCTCTTGGTCCCAATTCTTTTACTTTAATTTTTTTTGGCTGTTGTAACTGTGTGTTTGTTTAACACCATTGTTGTGACAGAGAAAGCCAAGAAAAGGTAAGATTGACTGTTATCGTCTCCTTGTTGATGATGACAAAATCTCAAAGTGAGCATTTAATGTTGTGTTTAAACTTTTTTTTTTGTATCTGCTGTTTATAACCACTTATCTTGTGGAGCTGTGTTATTTGGACCAGTACCATTAAAGTGATCACTTATTTAAAGGTGGATAAAAAGCATGTGTACACAATGTTTTGAGACATCAAGATTTTGCATATGCTTCTCAACAACGGTGACAACCAATACAAAAAAGCTTTGGAATCAAGGATGTTTTGTACTTTGAAAACTACCCATCATGCATTGCAGCATGAAGCTTTTGATTGTCACCGTTCTTGTGATACATACGCAAAATCTTGATGTCTGTGTGTGACTATATGGTACATTTTGTAATAACATTGTTTAAACATGCTTTTTTGTTCACCTTTAAATAAGTGATCATTTTAATGGTACTTGTCCAAAACACAGTTCCACAAGATTATAAACGGTTATAAACGGCAGATATTAAGACAAAAGTCTAAATCACAACATTAAATGCTCACTTTGAGATTTTATCATCAACAACTAAGAGCTGATGACAGCTAATCTTACTTTTTTTGTCTTGGCTTTCTGTGCAACAATAATGGTGTTATACAAACACACAATTACAACAGCCAAAGTAAAGTTAAAGTAAAAATAATTGGGACCAAGAGCCCAACTAAAGCAAACACTGATCACCACAATGGTGACTTAAAATGAAACATATCAACATCTAAACCTCATCTAAACAATGTAAGGAAATTACATTGATATAAACATGAGTTTTAATTGAATGCTGATACATTTGAACTAGTTTTTAACCTTGTACGAAGGTTCGATGAAAGTCTATATCAGACGTGCAGAACACGTCAAATAAAGACGTCATAAAAACTTTAATTCTGGCTCCTCAGTGGACGTCTTTTCAACATCCGACTTTTGTGACAAAGACGTTAAAAAGACGTCTTTTGGACATTATTGTTTAGTGGGCAGTCTAATGGTCCACCAATAGATTTGAAATATTTTTGTAGTTTTGGCCAGATTACTAGTTTTGAATGAGTGATCAGATCCGGATAGGATCCGCAATCCTTGCTGTGGATCCGATGCGCTGTGCAAGTGGACTCCGTTCCGGACCTTGTTCTTACCTCCTTGTTCTTCAGATCCTTTCCGGAGGCAGTTGCTATCTCATATTCAGTAACTTGTGGATTTAACATCTTTGGTCTTGTGGACTGAAAAACTTCATTTCCTGCAGAGTTGTATAAAGTAGAAGTAGAAAAAAGTAGAAGCCCTTCCATGTGTTTATTACTAATTGACAGTTGATTTCAGCTGATTTCTGTCTCCTGGTAGCCTGACTTCGTCATACTCATATTCTAATGAGAATATGAGTCTGAAATCACTCAATTGAACTTTAATTATGAGGCGTGTCGTAACTGAACCAGGACAAAAAAAACCCTCTGCACTCAATTGGATAGTCGGTAGACCTACCAACCAATCAGAGCAACGCATAAGTCAACTCCTTTGCATAGCGCAGTTTTCAAATACAGAACGTAGCCTACTTTATTTATTTTAGAAGTTAAATAACGAGTGTTACTTCTTTTACTTACTTCTCCATGAGTGCCACCAAAGGAGAAACCACAACGACCACAGGCTTTTCATTACGTCCCATCTTCTTAGCGACCGTCAGAGCCAGCTGATAAGTTACACTTTTCCCGAATCATGTAGGAAGGACGCCAAAAATATATTTCCGATCAACAAATGCCTTGATTGCAGTTCTCTGTTTGTCTATTTAAATGAATGCGCTGTCGATTTATTTTACAAAAGACGCGACAGCGGAATCTATACATCTCAATTCTCCAGCTGCACTCATCTTTGACAAGCGCTCTTTGACGACGTGAGGATTACGTTACTGAAGACCACCTGTCAATCATCGTATAAAGCCCGCCCTGGCAATTTGATTGGCCCGATGATCTCTGAACCGTTCATAATTACTCCTCAATGGATCGAGTCCAGACCGAACTTCCCGTCCAAAAAATGTTGTGGGCGGAGTTCGGGCTGGCATCCAGGCTTGTCTCCTGACTGAAAAACTGCTAATATGCAAATCCAGGTGATTGGAACAAAATACTGAGGCGGACCTTTACTTCCTGAACCTGGACTTTACACCTCTGAAGAGAACAAAAAAAAAGACGAGCAGAAACACAAGAACTATAACTGACTTCAGACACGGTCTTGAAAAGACAGAAAAGAAGACATTAAATCTGAAGATCTGAGCAGAGGAGGATTAAACAACTCCACAAACAGCATTACCAGCTTCACTTATTACTATCCAGACTGACTTTATTTTTGTCAGACTTCTACAGAAGATTTTGAGAATTAACAGAGGTTAATCTCTGTGTTTCATTTGAAGTCACCATAACATCAGAATCTCTGAAGGAGACAATCGTAATTTGGTTACCATTAAGAGATCAGTGTTTGCTTTAGTTGGGCTCTTGACCCTTTCATTAACTTTAGATTTTGTTCGGCTGTTGTATCCGAGTTAAAACAGTCAGATGAACAAAGAAAAGACATACAAACTAATCGTTCTGGTTATATTATGACAATCATCATTTGAATTTAGTATTTGTGATTTAATTTGTTGGATACAGCATAACTGAGATTCTGCACAAATACCTAGAATTTGAGATATAATATAAAGGATTTCTTAAAAGTTGTAAAAATAAATAAATAAATAAATATTTTTTGAAGGCACAGTTACAGGTTTTGTTTTTTGAAAATAATTATTAAATTCAAATACCACAGCGAATCAGGCATTTTCAGGATGATTATAAAACCATCACCAGATAATCTTCATCACCTGATCAACTTCAACTTTGTTACTGTAAATGTGTTTGACAAACACACTGTCACAGCAGTCAGAAGAGATTAAATATATTATAAGAGTAAAGAGCCTGGCTAATGGAAACACTAATCACTGTTATGATGACTTCAAATGAAACCGAGTTAAACCTCTGTTAATTCTCAATAAAATCTTCTGTAGAAGTCTGACAGAAATAAAGTCAGTCTGGTTAGTAATAAGTGAAGCTGGAAATGCTGTTTAATCCTCCTCTGCTGAGATCTTCAGATTTAGTGTCTTCTCTTCAGGTGGTTTCATCTAAGACTGTGTCGTCTCTTTTTTTGTTCTCTTGTTCTCCATAATTCTCTCTGCTGTGAGTCTGCAGAATTCAATATGTTCATAATTCATTTTTTATTTTATTTTTTATTTTTGAATTTTTATTCAATCAGTCAATTGTTTATTCTCATAAAGCACCATAGCAATTATAATAGCAATGCACCAAAGCACAAGCCCACCTAGCTTCACAAGGGAGATGACACTGATATACGACCCCTTTGATTAGAGGTGGTTTTTATATCACGTCCACACTTAGGCTATAGGTATATCCATAATTCTCTCTGCTGTGAGTCTGTAATTCAATCAGCCATAGTAATAGCAATGCACCAAAGCACAAACACGTAACACATCTGTATTTCCCTCATATTAAATATAAAATGCATGTGTCAGTGATCTACGGCTCTTTGTAGTGAATGCCGCTCCATCTGTGAAGGTGATTACCACTAATCAAGGAACCGGCTTTACTGATCCCAGCAAGCAATAGCCCTCATTTCACCATCTAGGTTAAATATAGACCCGATATAGTCCGGCTATGTGTAACCCACTTTTAGCCAAAATAACATTGGATCATGGCTAAATGTATTTTTTTTCCAAAATAACTTGCAAAATGTATTAATGTAAGCAAAGTCAACTGTGATTACAAGGTGTTTGGTTTGATTTCTTTGACACTATGTGTAGGCTGTGTGTAGACGCGATCTAGCTCGTATAGACCATTTCAAAAGATGTAAACAACACTGGTCCAGAAATACTTCCTGTTTCAGTTTGTAACTGTTTTCTTAATTTCACATGTAAAGAAAACATCTTAAAGATGTTTGTTTAACTTTTTGATTCAGTTTTAAATGTTCTGTTGGTTGTATTTCATCACAGCTTTTATGTAGTTTTAAAAAACTGAAACAGGAAGTGCTTCTGGGCCAGTGTTGTAGCCCACTTCTAGTCGAAACTGATTAATTGTCATTTTAATGAATTGTTGGGCAGGCAACGCATGAGTTAGTTGATATCCCATCATGTTCGCATTGGTATCTACAGGTGCCAGTGTCATATCATGACATGGTCGATCTGTAGTCACGATCCTCTGAATTGGATGGGCTATGTACAGTCTGCTTTTAGCCCACCGGCGAAATCAAGGCAATCAGTGGTCTAGTCTACGTTTAACGGCTTGGCTATAGCCCTGATTTAGACCAGCGATTAGTATAGCCAAAATAAAATCTTAAAATTGTTTACTTGTTTTTCACCCACGCAGCTTCATGTTTGCTGTCACAGTCACACATTAATAAAAAAAATCCACGGTTTTATTTGACTGTCTTTCATTTTAAATTAAATAAAAATGCAGTTACATTTCTCAACCGCTAGATGGCAACAGCCCTACTGAGACATGACTGCTGACAACGCGAGACATGATAGCACCAGCACAGATCACCGGTCACGCGATCATGCATTCAGCTGACGGTCGACGACAACAGGTAAAATACATTACCACTTTTGTCTTGTAAGCATCTGTGTTTTCATTTTGACGTGTTAATTTTTTAGATAAATTATTTGTTATCATGTGTTGTTGGAATCGTGACATTTTAGCGGGTAACAGTGTATCATGGTACATGCACGTGTAGGCCTAACGTTACTGAATCCAAAGCTGTAAACATGAAACACATGCAACCTATTATAAAGTGTTATGAAAGCCACAATTATATTTGACTCTTTTTTTAGATCATTGTGATATGAAAATAGCATTTCCTCACTAAATCTCTCATCTTTGACAAAGTCCATCATTTATATACATTATACAATTGAATTTGTCTGAACATTGGCTTGTTACTGTTAGAGAGGGTAAGCTAATAGAGTAGAATAATGTTTGTTATTGTACAAGCACAATAAGATGAAGTTTCTTCCAAAATGCCTTTATTAATTCAAGTTTGAAACTTTCAAATTAATTTTATAATACAGCATAAAAATACAAATGATTGGCTATATAAAATAAGCAAATCTAAAAAGTATCCGGCAGTATATCAATAATGCAAATAGTTCAGATGTGCATTAAAACCTAAACAGAACACACACACACACACACACACAAAACGTACAGGTACTTTCAACAATGCTTTTCTTGTGCTAATTATTTTATTCTTATTTGGTAGATGCTGTGATGACCAACTTCCCAGCAGCAACAGAGTTTTCTATTTTATTATCTCAAGTTTTTCATGTTAAAATAATTTTATATTTGTAATTTTAATATTTGGTTTGGTAATTTTTATGTTTTAAAGTTACGTAATGTTGTTCTTTTGCTAAATAAAGCCTTTTATATATATTTTTCTGGGAATGGCTTGTCGTTTATGAGAACCTGTTATATTTGAGTGAAAAGAATCTTTTAGCTATTTTGTTGTCTATTGCATGTATATGTAGTCGTTTAATAGTTGTCTAATTGATGACTAGTCTATTCTTGGGCGACATTTAGACGTCTATTAGATTTTCACTGACAGCCCAAATTTAGCCTTGTTTTAGCCTAGACCCATATGCACTGTCTATTAGACGGATAAATGTAGTCGTTCAATAGCCGTCTAATTGTTGACTATAGTCTATTCTTGGGCTATGGTTAGACGTCCATTAAATTTTCACTGACAGCCCAAATTTAGCCTTGTTTTAGCCTAGACGTCTGGGCTATGTTTTGACGGCTATTAGACGTCTTTTAGACGCAAAATTGCTTGCTGGGATTAGATGCGCAGAACAATATCGATATTATTCTGCGCATCTAATCAGTAAAGCAGGTTCCTTGATTAGTAGTAAATCACCTTCACCTGCTTTCAGAAGGAGCGGCATTTACTACAAAGAGCCGTAGATCACTAACAAGCTGAGCCAAACCGCGTTAAAATCGAGGACGTATCGCCAGCGATAATGCGATATGCTCAGCTTGTCAGTGAACTACTGCTCTTCGTCACGACAAAATCTCCCGTGTTAAACTAACACACCTGGGGGTGTATATGAGTCCACACTCAAAAGTGTTAAAGTTAATGATATAATTAAGTGATTTAAATGAGTGATGGCTGAGCATTATTGAAGACACCTAAAGCAGAATCACAAAGAGAAAATCTAAAATTTAAGCCACTGTTATGGAGATGAGTGTTTGCTTTAGTTGGGCTCTTGACCCTTATATTAAAAACTTTATATTTTAATTTGCTGTTGCATCTGACCTGTCAGTTGAACAAAGATAAACAATTATAAAATGTCGTTGGTTACCAGATTGCAACTGACTCCGGAACGGATCTCGTGAGTTTAGAATTATAAGGTTCTATCTCCGTTTAGGCTAGTTCTGAGATTTTGAGCATCATAGTTTTTACATCCCAGCTGGCAGAACTGAACTAAAACTTCATACACTAATGTTGTTGGTACAAGTGTGTATGTGTGTGTGTGTGTGTGTGCGTGCGTGCGTGCTCTCTTAAGGGCTTTGATCCTTTACTGATTGTAATGATCCAACTAAAATTTTGTTACTTTGTTTTCGGTTCCAAGCTTACGGGCCGGTGGAATCAGATGTGGAGGAATAACGTGTTTCAGCTGAACCTGGCAACCGGACACGCAAACACACACGCTCTTTTTTGATAATGAAAATAAAAGTATTTTGTTTCCTGATATTCCTTGTTGTGTGTTTGTTCCTTGGGTAGTTAAAATGTGTGTTATCAGACTATAATATGTTTAAAAGACTTCTATTGAACGGTAAAGTTCACTAGAAGTCTGAAAAGTCCCCGAATGTTTGCTGAACGTCCCGCAAACGTCCCCGCGACTTTATGTGAACGCCCCTGCGACGTCCTGAGAACGTTTAAAGAACCCTACACGAAGACGTTCAGGGGACGTGTTTTTTTTAGCTGGGAGATCGGATCCGGATAGGGTCTGTGTTGTGCCGAATTCCGACTCCCTGCCAGAATCTCCCTGCTGAAAAATCCAGCTAAAACCAGCCTAGGCTGGTTGGCTGGTCTTAGTTTAAGCTGGAAGTAGCTGGTTTTAGTTGGTCTCCCAGCCTGGCCTAGCTGATGAACATTTTACCTAATTTAAAATTAATCAGATTCCATAGTCCATATACAGATAAGGTTTAGGCATCATAGTTTGGCAGCTTAAATTATTAGCTGTTCAAGCACTTTAGTAGCCTGGATGCCAGCCCGAACCCCACCCACAACATTTTTTGGACGGGAAGTTCGGTCTGGACTCGATCCATTGAGGAGTAATTATGAACGGTTCAGAGATCATCGGGCCAATCAAATTGCCAGGGCGGGCTTTATACGATGATTGACAGGTGGTCTTCAGTAACGTAATCCTCACGTCGTCAAAGAGCGCTTGTCAAAGATGAGTGCAGCTGGAGAATTGAGATGTATAGATTCCGCTGTCGCGTCCTTTGTAAAATAAATCGACAGCGCATTCATTTTAATAAACAAACAGAGAACTGCAATCAAGGCATTTGTTGATCGGAAATATATTTTTGGCGTCCTTCCTACATGATTCGGGAAAAGTGTAACTTATCAGCTGGCTCTGACGGTCGCTAAGAAGATGGGACGTAATGAAAAGCCTGTGGTCGTTGTGGTTTCTCCTTTGGTGGCACTCATGGAGAAGTAAGTAAAAGAAGTAACACTCATTATTGAACTTCTAAAATAAATAAAGTAGGCTACGTTCTGTATTTGAAAACTGCGCTATGCAAAGGAGTTGACTTATGCGTTGCTCTGATTGGTTGGTAGGTCTACCGACTATCCAATTGAGTGCAGAGGGTTTTTTTTGTCCTGGTTCAGTTACGACACGCCTCATAATCAAAGCCCAATTGACCTTATGCCCAGCTGCACTTCTTCCTGAACTTCAGCCAGCTCCTTGTTTCCTGTCTGCCATTATTGGCCGAACTTGATTAATTCAGGTGTGTCTGATTATTGTTGCCATGACTACTGAGGTCAGGCACACCTGGATTAATCAATTTGTCCAATAATGACAGACAGGAAACAAGGAGCTGGCTGAAGTTCAGGAAGAAGTGCAGCTGGGCATAAAGTCAATTGAGGGGTTTCAGACTCATATTCTTTCTTGAATATGAGTATGACGAAGTCAGGCTAGCACTTTAGTACTATCAAGCACTTTAGGAAACACGCTGTTTAATTATTCAGTGTTATGATAACAGGTTAAACGTTGATAAGATGCAAATAAAAATATTTTATATTTGTGATATTTAAACTGTCTATTATTAATGAATATATTATATGGAAGCCCGTTTCCGCCACAGATGAGTAAAAAAATATAATTCTGTAAGTCATAATAATGAGAAACTTTCTCATAATTATGACTTAGTTTCTCATTATAATGAGAAAGTTTCTCATAATTATGACTTAACATCTCGTAATAATGACTTAACTTCTCGTAATAATGAGAAACTTTCTCGTAATTATGACTTAACATCTCGTAATAATGACATAACTTCTCGTAATAATGAGAAACTTTATTTATTTATTTATTTAAAACTTTTCTCATTATTACGAGAAGTTAAGTCATTATTACGAGATGCTAAGTCATAATTATGAGAAAGTTTCTCATTATTACGAGAAGTTAAGTCATTATTACGAGATGTTAAGTCATAATTATGAGAAACTTTCTCATTATTATGACTTAATATCTCATTATAATGAGAAACTTTCTCAATATAATGAGAAACTAAGTCATAATTATGAGAAAGTTTCTCATTATTATGACTTACAGAATTATATTTTTTTACTCATCTGTGGCGGAAACGGGCTTCCATAATATTAAATATATTTTTCTTGTTTTATTATAAATTTTAACCAGTGCTAATTTAAATAAACGAACATGTTGCCCAATTGTTATTTTCTTTATTTGTCTTTATTTATTATATTTGCAATAAACGATTAGTTACCTTTTCATCATTAAAATTGTTGTCTCAGCTGTACAGTTGAGACAAAGTTGAAACAAAAAGCGCCTTATTTTTATGAGCTTATTGTGGAAAATATAAACTGGGTATTATTGATTGATAATAATATCTTAGTCTAAAAGCTAATGAAATGTCATGTGGCTTTCAGGTAAGTTTAGTAAAAAAAATCACACAATTAATACATACAAACGTTACTGACACCTTTCTTACGTGTAACTGATACTCTTCTGTTGAATATTTACTTTATAGAAATGGTTTTGTGTTTTTGAAAAAATCCGTTAGCATGTCAACAGTTTTCAGAAGAGGTAAGTTAAGTTAAGGCTAATTCCTCTACAGACTAGAGCTCTTGTTTATATAAGTTGGGGTTTTAACCACATCTTTGTGTAAATAAGAGTTTTTGATAGTTTTGTTTTGCTGCGCTACTTTGCCATGCTGATGATGTCCCAGAGAAAATATCCTGATGATGCATCTGCAGCTCATCTATTTATAGCCTCGCGTCGCGGGTGCACGCCAATGACCTTCCGGTCGATTCCATCAACGTGTTTACACGCTATATTCACAACGTGGGTCATGATTAAAGACGTTCCCAATGCCCTAAGCAGCGCAGCATCTCGTTACGCTTTTTAAAAGAACAGGGTTACAGTCAAGTAGCCCGGAACGTTCCTTTTTATTAAGATGTGCTTAGAATGATCCCAAATCTGAACATGCAACAGTTTCTGAAATGTTCCTATGATTTATAAAACATCCATACGCACAAATAATTTTCCTAAATGAATCCCACTTTATAAATCACAGTTCATCTTCAATTCAAGTGCATCAACTCTACAGAACAGCCACAAACATCCCTTGATGGTTTAGAAGTAATATACACATATTTGATGTAGAATTGGAAATTAGGATTGAATCTGATACGAGTGTTTTATAAATGAGGAATCTGGAGATTAATCAGTTCTCAGAAATGATTTCTCCATCATCTAATATCATAACTTCAGATTAGAAACTTCTTGGAATTGGATGCATTTTATCCGTTATTTCTCTTCACACTGTTCATGTCTGTTCATTTCCACAGTCACATTCACCAACATGAATCCCAAGACCAGGAACGACTTCCTACAATGTAAGAAACAAGCAGAAAAAAACTGACTGAATGTGTTCATGTTTCTCGTTTCTCATGTTTCTGTTTTTAAATGGTGATATGCACAGGATATCTGATCAGCTGTAATGAAACACTGATGATTTTTTATTATTACTTTACCTTTATTTTACTGATGATTTCAATGATTACACTGATGATGCATTGAACATTGTGAAGGGGGTGGTCAGAATCCCTTGCCTCTTCAGCATATATATATTATATATCCTTTTGAATGCTTATGTACTGTATTTCTTTTATGAAATCAGTAATTAAGTATATTCATTATTCCTTAATCATTTATTGTGCTTTTGCTTGTGAAATCATATTCTTAAATGCATGCTGATGTAAGTAACCAGCTTCTTTTAGGTGCACAAGGCCATTTGTCTCTTTCTCTGGTCTCAGGAGAAAGGTTTATGGATCCTAAAAAGCGTCGTGAACACATATGTCCAACACATATGATACTTCTCTGTACCGATGGTCAAGCTATATTGAGCATTGCTATATTGAACTTTAATAGTTTTATTAAAAGGTACTCTTTTATTATATTTGCTTTCTGAGGAGCAAATGTTATCTGTTTTTCTCCCAAACGAGTGAATGTTTTACCATTATGTTTTGGTACACTTAACTGATAATAAGCCGCTCAGACTCTCTTCAGCCTTGATGGGAGCTCTTATTTGCTAGTGCCCTATGTGAATGCGGTAACAGTGAAAATAATAGGGAAATAGGGATTTTTGGTTTATGTATGAGTGTTAAAACATAAAGGGGTCATTGAAGCAAATAGTTTAAGGCACCATTTCTTTGTTAAAGTCTTACTCCAGTTGCAGGTTAAGGAACCACTGTCATTATTTGAGATTGACTTGAGTTGTTGTTCTGGACATGTTCTGGACAATCTTTGACCTGGAAGGTCATGACGTGCCTCTGAATGTCAGATGCATCATCGATGGAGATATGCTTCGTCTATCTGTATATGTGTGGAAAATTACTGTGTTTATCTATTTCTTAGCCAATGAGAATCATTCAACGTGTAAGAAATGACGTAGCTTAGACCTTGAAAATGGTATAACTACTGTGATTGTTGTAACTGTAAGGGGGCGGCCTACGAACTCCTGAGTGAGTCTTGAAGCTGACTTCTGCTGATGAAACTGCAAACTATATTCAGTAAACTTTTCTTTAATTTTGTATAATTCTGACTCCGGGTCTTCATTCTTCATGTCTGGTTCTGGGTCCTTTGACTGTTAACCCCTAACAGTTTGGTGGAGGATGCGGGCAATTATTCTCGGTGACACCCCTGGCAAATCAACAAACAAGGTAGTAAGCTTTTGTTAATTGTTAGGGCTGTCTGACTGGAAGAGATTTTGAAGGAGGTCGGGAGAGTCTTCACTCCGATGAGGCGAGTGAAGAGTTATTATACTTAAGGGTTAAAGTATAAAGAAAAGTCAAAGAGCTTCACTCCGATGAGGAGAGTGAAGAGTTATTATACTTAAGGGTTAAAAGTATAAAGTAAAGTCGCTGATAGCATTGTTTAAAGTTGAACAAAAGCAGACAGCGCAAGCGAAGCGTGCTCTGTGGGGGCCCACTGGGCATTGGTTGGTGTAGCACCACCCCAGCAGAGTACGACCCTAGACGGGAGGTCTAGGGCACCGCGAACCTACTCTATCTCTTCCATCTCAGATAGGGGTACCCCGAATTTAGTGAATCAGGCAGTTAGGGATACTAACAAAAACAGGGTTGTTTGCCAGGGATGCATCAGGAATGATTCCGGGGAAAAAAATAAAAAGTTGGGACCCAAATTGGCATGGACCAGTATATGTAACTGTGATTTTGCAGTATACTTTGCAGTTTCATCACGCAGAAGCCAAGCTGGGTTGTTCAAAGATTGCCGCCTCCATTTCTGCAATAATTTCAGGTGAGTATGAACTATGATTAAGATATGGCAGAAAAATTGGATAACTTTATCAGTAATCTGAACAGTCATAAAACAAATAGTGGGACAGAAGAGAGCAAACGCTGTAAACAGCTGTGCTCTGAAGCCCTCACTTTGAAGAAATTTGCAGAAATTCTTAAGTAAATGTAGTCAGGGTTTTGATTCTGACTGAAAATTTAAACCACAACTTGACTGGTTATAAAGAAACTGAAAGATGAAAAATGTTTAGCCTCATATTGCTAATGATCATTACAAAAAGCAAGTAAAATAAATTCTGGGGCGGGAATAATTTCCCTAAGCAAGTGATTAAAGTTAAATTGAAACTTTGTGAAAACAACTTAGAATATTTTGAGCATTTCGATGCAGCTTATGAAAATTAATGTTCTGTCAATAATAATGATGAAGATCATGATTGGGCTATTGGGATTAAATCTGCCGCTGGTAGACTGTAAGGAACACAGAGAACTGCTTATCAGTGGCTCTGTGTGCATTCCTGAATGGGACACACACTGCTTCAAGTGTGTTCAGGAAGTTGGAGCTGACAGAGAGTGTTTTAATTGTGGTCAGCAGGATCATTTAACGCGTAACTGTAAATGCCCACTGAGAATGTGTTTTAAAATGTGATAAAATGACAACACATTTCTGGTATTAATGTGGGGTTGGAAGTAGATTCGTGTTTAAATGACTACATTAACCTTTTTCATCTGAAAAATGACAGATAAAAACAAGGTCAAAAGATTGAAGTCTTAAAGTGAATAATTTTAAAGAAAGGATCTACAGTATAATAGTAATTTTTAAAAGTGAATTGATGAATAGGCCTACAGTTTGATGTAAAATGAATGACTCCAATGACTCCAGTGAGTTTCAAAATATATCAAAGTAACTAAAAAGAAAGATTGTGTTTTTATTAAACATTTATAAAAAGGTTTTAGATGATATAGAGAGACTAATCTCACAGATGATTTACAATAACTGCAAAAGTATCACAAGCAGAGAGTGCTTGCCTCGTCAAAGTTAGTGTGAAACCTAATTGGAGATTGATAAACTCCAAGAGAAAACTTAAGTCATATATTAAACTATGGTTGAGAACTTGACGATTAAAATTGAGATTGAGAAATGAGAAACGTATTGAGAACTAGAATAATTATTTTTATCTAAGAACAAATAGCAGAAGCAGTACTTTATTAGCAGTTGCTGAATGCTGATTAAACAAACAGCTTGAGAAGTTGACCATGAAATGTTTATGAAATGCTGATGTTTAGCTTTCAAAAGATAAGTTTAAAATGAAACAGTTTACTTATCTGAATCTGATGTGTACTGTGGCTGAAACTGCCAGTACAACAGACTCAATCTGAGTGAAAATTAGTAATGCCTAAATTCCATGATGTGAGCAAAAGACTAATTTAACTAATACGTTTATTTGAAACCTTATGTAATTTCTGGCAAAGATGCCTTAAGTTGGAATAGAGTTAAACGATGAGATAAAGTTTGATGTTAGAAGTTTATGAGAGTGCAGTACCAGTCCTGAATCCCTCAGAGTCTCTCTCTCATTCAATGTCAGCTAAAGCTGTTATCTGAGCCTGTGTCATAAGTGATAATAAGCTGTTTATAGTAAAGCACAGTGTTTCAGTTGAAGATCATAGACACAGAGATGTTAAAAGAAATCATTGCCATTCAGAGGGCAATTGGTATTTTACGTTAGGTAAAACTGAAGTACTTTAAAGAAGTCTTTAAAATAATAATAAATGAAACGAATTGACATCTTTGACTAGGTTGTTTGTGAACCAGTAACTTCTTTGTCTGAAGATCTTAGTCCCCACCATGAAACGGGGGCGGGGCCAATGGCTCCGCCTACAGATGAAGTACACTGAATGTACAGTTGTGATCTAAATCCACTGAGTAGCTAGGTTGCTGCTTTTAAGATGGTTAATGGATTTAAGTGATTGAAAACTGTTGTTATTAACCTGTCTCCCTGTGTTACAACTATTAGGCAGTCCGAATGGCCCTGGTGACTCTCGAATATTTTTCCTAAGCTCCAGAAACAACAGATTTTGTTGAAGAAAACGGTTTTGAGAAAATGGCGGTCACCATGTGTGCACGAGTGGTCATCTCGATGACGGGTAAGACCTTCTTTGGCCAAATAGGAGGCAACCTAAGGCAGGGGGATCACGCAGACACTGGGCATCTCCTGATGGAGGTGTTTATGTGAGGTTGGGTATGAGAGTGGACGGGTGTCTGCGAGGCCAACAGCATCCTGTATCGTTAGGGGGGATGGAGCTGTGAGGAGTCACGGCAGTCTGCCCCAGGAAACGTAAGTCCCTCTATCCCACTCACCAGAAACCGCATTCACTGTATGGCTTGTTTCTCATTGTGACAAGCTCTATGTATGGGACCACACCCTGATGGAGATTATAGATAAAGAGCTAACAGGAAATGGGCTTTCTGGGTTCAGTCAGGGCCATGAAGTGATTCCCATTAGTTGTTGTGGGGACAGTAATAAAACTTTTTGATGTTGGTTGCCTTATGGGCAAGGAAAATTATAGAGTTGATTTAGAACTAATATGTCTAACATAATTTTGACTCCTGAAGGTCGTTAGACATGGTGGTGACTAAAGATGGAGACAGTTTTGTAGATTTAAGAAAAGTCTGGTTAACAAAGGTGAATTGTCAAAGGAATTTAAATGTTGTCTAAGTTACAGTCTTAGGAGGCTGTTAAAAAGATTATTTTGTTATAGTGAGAGAGACTTGAGTGGAGGAAGGGATGGAAACTGTGCCTGTCTTTCTGTTATTGGCCTGCTAAAGAAAGCTTAAACAAAATAATGTTAATGAACCAAAACAACCCAGCTGACTGTGTAAAAGTAAATGAGCAAATAAGCAGGCATGCTTTGAAACTGGTTTAGAGACCATAAACAATTAAATAAAAGCTACAAGATAAAAAAATCTTGTGATTACTAAACTGTAAAAAATATTGTTGGTTTAACTTTAAAAAGTAAGTAAACTGGTTGCCTTAAAATTTTAAGTTGATTGAAATGGGAAAAGTGAGTTAATACAATGAAGGAGATTAATTTAATCATCAGAAACTCAAAATAAGTTATCTCAACTAAATAAATTATGATAAAGTTGATTTGACAAAAGAAAATATGTTGTGATAACAAATCTTGAAAATAGTTCTTACAGTGTACGAATGTGTGTATTTTCTTGGTGACGGTTTTATATGTGTTAGTTTGGGGTACTCTCCTGATTTTGAGGATGTTGTGTCATTAACCACTGGAATGAGTGTTTTATCATTACAGATGGGTTTAGTGGAATGACAAACTTTAAAAGGTTGACATTTCTGAGTCAATCTGATGAAAAGACAATAGAGAACATGGGACGAGCTTTAATTGGACTGGTTTTCCAGCTCTGTCTGCTATTGGTAATTATGAATACTTTTGTCATTTATGATATTGATCTGAATTACTCTCTGGATTAGTATTTTATATAAACTGGAATTGTAAAGTTAAAGATTGCCGTCCATTATAGGGTACGAACTCTTGTCTAAATTCAACTGAGGGTCTACATTTAAAAAGACGACTATGTGGGATCTTTGTGATAAACGTAAATAAAAGAAATTATAGACTTGACGGCAGAGAGACAAAGTGACACATTGGCTAAGTCACTATTAAGTCAAGTCAAGTCAAGTCACATTTATTTATATAGCGCTTTTCACAATACAGATTGTATCAAAGCAGCTTCACAGTGATAACATGAAAGTAGTACAACACAGATCGATAATATTGTTAAATATTAAGTAATCCTAAATAATCCCGACTAAGCAAGCCAAGCAAGCCAAAAGCAAGGCGACAGTGGCAAGGAACCAAAACTCCATCAGATTGGATGGAGAAAAAAAACCTTGGGAGAACCCAGGCTCAGTCGGGGGCCAGTTCTCCTCTGGCTTACATTCATATTGTTTAATTATAACTATTAAATATAAATATTGTTTATGTCTAAAACAGCCCCATAACATATCGCAGGCGTTGAGTCGTCTCTTCACAGGCGTTGGTCTTCTCATCACATGCGGTGGGGCATCCGAAACCCCCGTGAGATGCTGGATACAAGGCTGGACCTGACGAACGCCATTTTTCTCGGGACAAGCGTCCCGAGATAACAGCAGAAAGGCAGATGGGAAATAATTAGCATAGCTGATGTTCATAATTAGCATAGCTGATGTTCATAATAATTTCCATTGTACGGGTGTCGGTGTTAGAAAACCACTATCTCACGAACTCTCCGCAATGCAACTCATCCATAAGGACCGACCCGTTTGTCTAAAAGGCTATCGAGCCCCACTGGTGCGTTAAGCAATTTCAGTGGCAAACGGTTCGGTATGGCATAAAAGAGGACTAACAGGTGAGCATTATGTGAATGCTTGACTGAAGAGATGCGTCTTTAGTCTAGTTTTAAACTGTGTCAGCGAGTCAGAGCCCCGGACCGTATCGGGAAGGCTATTCCAGAGTTTTGGAGCTAGATGCGAGAACGCCCTCCCTCCTTTACTGGACTTAGATATCCTAGGAATGACCAGAAGCCTTGAATTTAGTGATCTTAAGGAACGCGGTGGATTGTAGGGCGAGAGAAGGTCTGTTAAGTACATAGGAGCTAAACCATTTAGGGCTTTATAGGTCAGTAGTAGTACTTTGTAGTTGATACGGAACTTAATAGGTAACCAGTGCAGAGATGATAAAATCGGTGTTATATGATCATATTTTCTTGACCTAGTAAGAACTCTAGCAGCTGCATTTTGGACTAACTGTAGCTTGTTTATTGAGGATGCAGGACAACCGGCTAATAAAGCATTACAGTAATCTAGTCTCGAGGTCATGAATGCATGAACTAACTTTTCTGCATCAGAGAGAGATAGCATGTTACGTAGCTTAGCAATGTTTCTAAGGTGGAAAAAGGCTGTCCTTGTAACATATGAAACATGATTTTCGAAAGATAAGTTGGGGTCTAGTATAACACCCAGGTCTTTTACTGTAGTGGATAAAGTAACAGGACATCCGTCTATACTAAGGTTTTGTTGTAAGAGGTTTTGTGAGTGGTTTTTTGGACCAATAAGTAATACCTCCGTTTTATCTGAATTTAATAGCAGGAAGTTACGCGTCATCCAGCATTTTACATCTTTGAGACACTCTGTCAATTTAGAGGAGTTAGTGTTTTCGTCTGGTCGTGATGAAATATATAATTGAGTGTCGTCAGCATAACAGTGGAAATTAATTCCATGTTTTCTTATAATATTACCAAGTGGCAGCATATATATTGAGAATAGCAGAGGGCCTAAAACTGATCCTTGCGGTCAGGCCCGCCGACAGGGGGGGACAAACGGGTCTGTTGTCCCGGGCCCAGGGTGGGTGGGGGGGGGCCCAGAATTGGGCCCTCATCTAAATTATGGAATAATTGTTAAAAAATAAATTAAATATTCATATTTGTGCAAAAGAAATGTCTAATAAGTTACATAAAGCTTTTTATTTGTGTTCTCCTTAATTGTACTTGAATAACGTTAGTGGTCAAGAAACCCCCCACCCCCAAAACAAAAATGGTTTGGCCACTGATCAAAATTTGATGTTGTGATTTGATTTGAACTTCAGGTGAACGTTACTTACGCTAAAAATGTCCAGAAAAGAAAAGAGAAGAGAAGAAGAAAATAGAGGTCTTCGAGATGTCATAAAAAGTTCTTCGGTACGAATTTTTTTTTAAACGTCTTTTTTCTCAAACCCGGTACTTGATGCGCGTGCAGTTGCGTCCTCTTCATTTTCATAAAAGCGCTGATATGTCCGACCGGCGGTCCTGCTGATGTGGTGGCTGTAAATCCACATGTTGATAAGAAAGGAGAAAAGAGCCACATTTGGAAATATGTTGGATTTTAGCTCATAATAGCGACTCGGTCGGCGCGCTCATTTTTAAGGCGCGCAAGTTCAGTGTTGCATAGCAACGACGACAGACGCCACGGGAGAGCACGCGCTTGTGGAAAGGAGAAAGCGGTATGAACTGCGCTCTCCATCATGATGAGAAAGTATTAGCAAAGAATTCAATGATTTCTAGCCCTTGCATTAGCTTTACTACTAGATATATTTAGGGAGATGAGAAATAAAAAGCAGGCTGAAATGGGTCACTGTTGGCATCGGGTAAACATGCTGCTGTGCTCATGCTTAATTTAATTTGAAAGCACACTTTTGATGGGCAAAAGATAAATAGGATTTCACACAAAAAGTATTCAAAATGCACAGATTTCGCATGTTTAGTGTGTTTTAACAAGAAGTGCTGTAGGCTATATCAGATTATAAAATACATTTATTTATTAGAGGAGAGGAAGAGGAGAGGAACAGGGGAGGAGAGGAGAGGAAGAGCAGAGGAGAGGAGAAGGGAGGAAGACAAGAGGAGAGGAACAGGGAGAGAAAGAGCAGCGGAGAGGAAGATGAGAGGAACAGGACAGGAGAGAAAGAGGAGAGGAAGAATGAGGGGGACAGAATGTCAAGTGTACTGATAGCATTTTTTTCTTCAGACTTTTGTTGACAGATTTTTGCATCTAATATTGTATATAATATATTAATATATAAAGCAATAAAACAGAAAGAAATAAGGAAAGTTGTCCAGTACTTTATATTGCACATGCAGGGTTTTTCCTGGCCTAAAATGAAGCGGAGGTGGTAAAATCCTAATCAGAATTTCAATGATTTTAGATAATAAAATTTGTATTTTTCGTAGACCATCATATAGTCTACTGTGTTACCCACAGTATTTTTGTAGGTGAATCTCGGTATCTAGTGGGGTCTGGGGGTCTCAGTACCTGGGTGGGGGGCCCATCTAAGATTATCCTGTCCCGGGCCCAGCCAAGACTGTCAGCTGGCCTGCTTGCTGTACTCCATAGTCTACTGACGTTATCTTTGATTTTTCCCCGTTTAAACAGACAAAATGATAACGGTCCGATAAATACGATCTGAACCAGCTTAATGCCTGTCCTTGAACACCAGTGTAGTTTTGTAGTCGATCCAAGAGTATTTTATGATCTATAGTGTCGAACGCAGCGCTGAGATCAAGTAGGACTAGTATTGAGATACAGCCTTGGTCAGAAGCTAAAAGTAAATCATTTGTAATTTTAACTAGCGCAGTTTCAGTGCTATGATGCGGTCTGAATCCTGACTGGAATTTTTCATAGATATCATTTTCTTGCAAAAAAGAGCATAGTTGAGCGGACACAACTTTTTCTAGTATTTTGGACATAAATGGAAGATTTGAAATGGGTCTGTAATTCGCTAACTTTTTTGGGTCTAATTGTGGTTTCTTAATGAGAGGTTTTATTACTGCCTGCTTGAATATTTTTGGAACATGACCTAGAGATAGAGACGAGTTAATAATATTGAGGAGAGGCTCTTCTACTGCAGGTAATAGTTCTTTTAGTAGTTTAGTGGGTATTGGATCCAATAAACATGTTGTGGGTTTAGATGCAGTGATAAGTTTATTTAGCTCCTCCTGTCCTATCGTTGTAAAGCGGTGTAGTTGTTCTAGAGGGGCCATAAGTGCGGCTGAATCATAAGACACCATAGAGGATTGTACATTTATAATTGTGTTTCGGATGCTTTCTATTTTCTCGTTGAAATAATTCATAAAGTCATTACTGCTTAACTGTAACGGTATATTTTGCTCTGGTGATGTCTGTTTGTTTGTTAGTCTAGCCACGGTGTTAAATAAAAACCTTGGGTTATTTTGGTTATATTCGATTAGTTTGCGGAGATGTTCAGCCCTGGCTGTTTTTAGAGCCTTTTTATAACGTGACATACTGTCTTTCCACGCGATTCTAAAGACCTCTAAGTTAGTTTGTTTCCATTTACGCTCTAACTTACGGGTTTCTCTCTTGATAGCGTGCGTATCACTGTTGTACCAGGGTGCTTTAGTTTTCTCTCTAACCTTTTTTAATCTAATTGGTGCAACAATATCTAATGTACTAGAGAGAATGGTGCTCAAACTGCTAGTCATTTCCTCTAATTCATCTGTTTGTTTGGGTTCACTTAGCAATTTAGATAGATCAGGTAAGGTATTTGAGAATCTATCTATAGTGGTTGGAAGGATTGTTCTGCCTGGTCTATAACGTGGCGCAACATGACATATTTCAGCAGTGTGTATTGTGCAAGTCACCATGTAATTAGAATTATATAGAATTATATAGAATATAGAATTATTAGAATTATCCAGAGTGAGCTCCCTCATTTTCTTATGAAAGGCCGGTGGGCGAACAACGGAGTGAATATAACTTCTTCTTTTTTTTATTTCTCAATCCATAGAATGGATGTTTGACATTAGATGTCTAAGAAAACTACAATTCAGTTAATAAAGGTTAAATGAGAAAGCAGCTTCAAGGCTGTCTTGGTTGGGATCTGAGTAAGATAATATTTCGGTTTCTGTAAAACTATAAGGATAAGTGGGAGACGATACTGATAATATTTTTGGACTTATATTATTCTAATATTCTTTAGACTAAACAGTTGATAAACAAATACTGTGAAAGTAGTTATAAGGAGAAATAAAGTGGAAATTAATGATAAGAAACCGTTAAGAGTAAGAGTATTGAAGAATTAATAAAATAATTTCCCCAACGAGGGAACTGTAAGTGTCACTACATACAATAAAAAAGTATAGGCTTAATGTTGTCCGAATTTAATTTTTAGAAATTACTGATGCAAACACGTTGAAAAGCCTCTTCTCAATTTTTATTAGGCTGCGTTCGGTGGATTCGGTGGCTGCGTTCTCTCTCTCTCTCTCTCTCTCTCTGTGTGTGTGTGTGTGTGTGTGTGTGTAAGTGTGTGAGAGAGAGCGAAAGAGAGTGTGTTTGTGTCTGTTTGTGTGTCTGTTCGTTCGTGTGTGTGTGCGTGTGTACAGTATGTGCGTGTGTCAATCATAAATTGTTTCTTCAACTTATTAATATATCTTACTTTACTGCTACAATCTGTTTCTGCTTCTTTATTATATTTATAGTGTTTGATTTATAAAATACATTATATCCTTCATCACATATATTGTGTCTGGTCACTTTATATCAGAATATTATATTACTGTTAAACCTACAATGTATATTAAAATACGCCGAACCATGTGTCCTGTATCATAGCTACATGAATGACCTTTGCAGCAAAAAAACCCGCGTGTTCAGTATTCAGTGAGATATGATTAATTTAATGCGCTGACACCGTGGTACAAAATCAAAATATATTTTAGATAATGGCATTAAGCTGCTGTAGCTATTTAGAGGAGGTTATGAGATAGTTTTTATATGTTTTTCTTATGTTTTATCCATGCCATGTTGTGAGAAGGAACACTATTTTTTTCACTAGCGCAGTTTTACAGACTTTTACCATATTTGACTCAAATAATTATTTCTAACGGCAAACACTCGGAATAAAGTGAGACGATCTGCGGATGATCCTGAATGGCTTGTTGAATGAGTGTTGATAGTCTGAGGATCACCAATATTAACAGATCTGCTGAAAACACTCTTTATTTCATGACAATAGTTCCTGTTTTCACCTCAATTCTCCAATAAATTATGTAAATAAATTCCCATCAGCTGCAAGTGAAGACGAGCATCAGGAAGAGCTGAAATCTGTAAAGTTTTAAAGAGGACAGTGAGAACATGAGTGATCCAGAACCCTGCAGAATGAAACACACTGAAGATCCTGAAGAACAAAGAGGTTGGTGTTTATTCTTCATTCATTCATGATGCTGGAGAACATTCATGTTAGAAACATTCAAGCTCTTCATCACTTTTAGATAAATAGGTAAACTATGAAATGGATACAAACGTTTTTTTTTTTTTTTTTTTTTTTTTTTTAAATGGTCAGTGAAGCAAGGTTTGAAAAACCGTTCGTACGTTGCTTAAAACATCCGAGATTAAATGAGACATCCAAGATAAGATAGAGTGTGTGACGCCTCGGGCCGACCCTCATTGATAGGATGTTTATAACACACTTACGATGAGAAAGAAGTCACTCGACGATTATTAACGTTAGCTTCAGGTTATATAGGGTGATCGAGCAGATGAGCCTCTGTGCATCGTGTAGTGTTAGTCTGCAAACGCCTGTCCAACGCCAAAGGTTTGTTCATACTAAATTTATTTCAAAGCAGAATCATAAAAGTTTAAATATGATATTTTAAAATAAAAAGTTAATACATTTGTAGATAACTGTAGGCTAATGATTCTGTTTAATCTATCCCGTACACCTAAAACACGACCGTCACAGAAACCTGTACTTTTACATTTTTTAAAATAAATACAAATAAATAGCTTAAATAATTTAATATGATTTCTAAGCGGTTAAACACACAATAAATCAGTTCCATAAAATGAACTAATCTCTATTTTTATATTAAATGAGTATAAATAAAGTAAATAACTTGTTACTAAAAATTTATTTAAAACATTAAACAGTTATAAAATAATATATAAATACAAAAACAACTCACATTTTCAAAGAGCTGAAGAAATAGTTCTTTACGCAGTGATAAAAAAACAATAAAAAAAGCAGACAGTGTAAGTTAATAATAATAATACTTTTTCAATTCTGCTTTTGATTTTCATTTTTGATTCCAAGTTTTAAGCCTTGTACAGAAAGAAAATGGTATTACCATCTCTATTACATCTTTCCAAGAATACAATATTTTTTGGTGACTTTGCTGTCTTTGCAATCATGCTGTGTTTTTTTTTTTTTTTTGTTCTTTGTTTTTTGCGCAGTGGTTTTGATTAATAGTAAAAAAACTCCCCTTTTATAATGATTCACCCATTTTTTGAAGAGTTGAAGTTGTCATAAGTGTGATCTATTCTGCACAGTGTGTTTCAACATGTGTAAACCAAGTATTGTAGAGCAGATCTTATGCTCCAATCATTGATATGCGAGGACATTTTCAGTAAGATCTTTTGTTTTGCCTTTAATTTCAGACATCTACCAGAGGTTTAACATTTTGTCTCGGATTATCTTGTGACTTCAGGTCAGAAATATTTGACTTGCTTTGTTATAAATTTAATTTGTCTTCTCTGGAAAATGTAAGTTTACCTTTTTTTCTGTGTCTTTGAACGAATTTAAAATACATCTTACTACAATTAGACATCTTCAGTAACCTAAATATGAAAGCAAGTATTTTTAAGAATTTTAATACTGATAGTTTAATATCCTTGTATTTGTCTTTTAGTAATTTTTTTTTACAGCTAATCACTATTAACTTGTATTTTCCAATTTGTATTCTGATACATTTTGTATACAAAGTTGTATATCATGTCATCTCTGTAATTTGTGCAATTTTTGCCTCGTTATCACGATTAATCACATGGAAAATAAAGAAGTAAAATGAGTCTCTGAACCAAAAATCACGATAGATGGCGCTAATTCCAGCCGCTAATAACGAAGAAAAAGAAGAAGAAGAAGAAGAGTTTTCTGAGGTGAGGAGAGCAGTTCGCGGTTTTTCTCATATTTACACACCCATCACATACATTTTATACAGTTTGATTAAGCGACAGACTCATTTCTGTTTTGTTTTCGTCGATCAGCGATACTTGTGCGTCTCTTCTGGCGTTTTCCTCCTGAAATACACATTTAGTGCAGCAGCAGCGAGTCTGTGGAGAATATGTGGAGTTCATTCAGACCTGAGCGAGTGTGTGTTAGTTTGTGTGATTGTCTCGATGTTTGGGGTGAGAACTGTTACTGATTGTCAGGAGTTAAAGTTTGAGATCTGAGGGGAATCGATGATACTGCAGCTGTTTTATTTTATCTTTAATAAATCAAACGTGTTACTCCACATTCATTGTTAAAATATACTGAAACATATTTAGCCTATGGCTAAAAACTTCACGTATAGCTAAGCCTAATGAGTTTTTTTGGATCATTGTTAGCTTTGAACGAATAACATTAGTGCAATAATTGTGGTACAAAATCCAAATATATTTTATATAATGGCATTAAGCTGCTGTAGTTATTTAGATGAGGTATAGGCTAATGAAGATGAATGCCATTGGAGTTAGTTATGTTTTATCCATGTCATGTTGTGAGAATGAACACTATTTTCTTTCACTATCGCAGTTTTACAGACTTTTATCATATTTGACTCAAATAATGTGTTTCTAACAGCAAACACTCGGAATAAAGTGAGACGATCTGCTGATGATCCTGAATGTCTTGTTGAATGAGTGTTGATAGTCTGAGGAATCCCCAACTTATTTGACCAAAATAATAATCCAATCCAATTTTCTCAAGCCAAATATTCTAATTAAAGAATTAACCAAATCATAATTCTAATTAAAGAATTACCCAAACCATAATTCTAAAAGAATTTACCAAATCATAATTCCAATTAAAGAATTTCCCAAACCATAATTCTATGCTCAAACTGACCACAGAAACAGGTGAAGGTACAGCTCTCGCTGTCAGCAATGATCCCAAGATTTCCGACAGGGATCACCCATGGCCATATATCAATGATATGGTCGAATTCATTGAAGTGAAGGGAAAATTCAAAACTTCTTCCTTAAATCTGACAAAACACATTGAGGTGGGTTGATGTTAAAGCTGCTCAAAATAATATTTTTTTACCTTAAAATAATGTTTCCATTTCAGCCTTCGCTTTTTGGTCCTATATCTGCCAGAACCACATTATATAAGTTTGCCAGATCGGGACGCGTTTCTGTAGTTCGAATGAGACATTAAAAAACTACAAATTTGATTTTACGGCAAGCGTTACAATTGGACAACGTTCTCTCTAAAGCTGGTGCTGGATAAACAGCGCAGCGACAGTAGGCTGCGGTAAGTTAAATTATTTGTTACAGCAGTAACGGACTATGCCGCTTCTAACCTGTAGGGCGACCGCAGAGAAAAAATTGTTTAGTGTTGCTTTATTGTTAGCCAAATGTTTTAATGTTGAAACGTGCCTTGTAAACAGCTAGCTAACAAATTCTTAATTGCAGTATCTAATCTTATCATTTGTTCAAATAAAACGTTGTATATCACTCCCAAAACAATTGATCTGCTTAATTATTGATATTTACAGTTAATTTGAATATTTACTTTTTACATTCGGTACTTAAGTACGTTTTAAATCGGATACTTTTGTACTTTTACTCAAGTGATGTTTGAATGGAGGACTTTCTACTTTTAGTGGAGTCATTTTTTATTTAGGTATTTATACTTTTACTCGAGTATAACTTTTGAGTACCACCCCTGTCATGTCATAATACTTTTGCGCGATTAAAGCTTATTAATAGCCTTTCTTGTTCTGTCCTATCTATTATATGTTGCTGCCTCACTAAACAGCTGTGCATCTGATTTTTACGTTGTTTTCATAAATTTATTTAAAAAAAATACAAAGAGCAATATGTAACGTTTTACCAGATTTAATCATAGGTTATGGTCATATATATAGTTATATAGTTAGTTACATTTTCATGGACTTTTAGTTTGTTTTCTCAGTCTCATGTTCTCCTTTGTCTTAGTTTTCCCGCCACTCATCTGTTGTCATCGTCATTCATTTGTTCTGCACAGGAGTTCTTGAAATATTTATCATGCATATTATCATTTTTGGCAGAACTACCAGAAAGCATCTGGAAAGGAGAGGACAGAGAGAACGACAGTGATCCAGAACCTGCCGAATGAAACACACTGAAGATAAAAAACACTGTAGGTTTATAAAAAAATACAAAGAGAGCCATGTTTGAAAAAAATGTTTTATTAATGAAATGGAAAGTAAAATGTAATCAGTATTAAGAAACAAATATTATGCGTGCATATAGTAAGGAAAAACAAGTATTACCATAGTGTTGTGTTCCTGACCAAAAGGAGAAGGATTCTGAGAGGCCGTGCACAAAGAAGGAAGACGATGAACGACAAAGCTTTTTATAAGATGTTTAATTCATTTGTGGTGAAGTTAGACACTGGAAGCTGGGCCCGTCTCTCCATTGTTTGATGATCCAAGCCTGACACCTGCTGGTGGAACTTGTGAACTGCTGCTATTGAACTAAAACTTGTTAACTTGTTTGAAAAACTTTATATAATAAAACTACATATATAATAACGAGTCTCTGCTTGCTATCAAAATCTTAGCTACGGAGGGGTCTCTCTACTAGACTGTGAGTATGAATTTTGAATACTTATTATCTTTTGTAGAATTCGACCAACTTTACGTTACCCGAGAGAATAAATAAAATAGGGTAGAAGGTGAATGATCTATAATTAGGTGAAAGGGTAGATCTGACACCATAAAACAATATTTGACCCAAATTTGGGTTAAAACAACCCAGCATTTTTTAGACTGTGTGCCCCATCTTAAGGCCATTGCACACTCATTTATTTATTTATTTATTTATTTCGATCAATATATAATTACACATGACAAGGCAATAAGTAGCATTTTGATGAATCTATATGTAACCAGGGAAGGAATAGCCTGATATTTAATTAATTTCCCTGGTGATTTGCCCTTATGTTTTCTTTGACTCAGCCGCTCGCGCTGTCCCCTTTAAGAGTGTGCGCATGCGCAGATGAGAGAGAGCGCGTCAGACTGAAAGACAGCGTAGTTTGAGACAGAGTCACACAGAGGGAGAAACAGTCGATTAAACTGTTAAAGAGTGAACATTTCCAGTTTAATATTGACTTGTGAGTCTGTGGTGATAACAGTCGTGTGGTAGTGTCGAGTGTATGATTGATTTAGCTGCTTAAGATTGATATGATTGTTCCTGCACGTGAGAGATCTTCTGTGGGGAAAGGGAATTCAGAGACGTTGGGGAAGATTGAGCGTGAGTTAATCTGTAATATCTTACAAAAAGTTGTTGAAAGGTTAAATACCACTGTTTATTTCATATGGAAGCTTGTTTCCGCCACTGAATAAAAAAATAAAACAAATAATTGTGACTTTTTATCTCACAATTCTGACTTTTTTTCTCAGAATTGCGAGTTATAAAGTCAGGATTGCGTGTTATAAAGTCAGAATTGCGAGATATAAAGTCAGAATTGCGAGATATAAAGTCAGAATTGCGTGATATAAAGTCGGAATTGCGAGATATAAAGTCAGAATTGCGTGATATAAAGTCGCAATTCTGAGAAAAAAAGACAGAAGTGCGACTTTTTATCTCACAATTCTGACTTTTTTTCTCACAATTGCGAGTTTACATCCCGCAATTCTGACTTTCTAACACATAATTGCGAGTTTATATGTCGAAATTCTGACATCTTTTCTCAGAATTGTGAGATATAAACTCGCAATTGCGACTTATCAGGCCAATTCTAAGGGGAAAAAAATACTAGTTTAAATCTCACAATTCTGACATTATATCTCACAATTCTGACTTTATATCACGCAATTGCGACTTTATATCAAGCAATTCTGACTTTATAACTCGCAATTCTGACATTATAACTCACAATTCTGACTTAATAACACGCAATTGCGACTTTATATCTCGCAATTCTGACTTTTTTTCTCGCAATTGCGACTTTATATCTCGCAATTCTGACTTTTTTTCTCGCAATTGCGACTTTATATCTCGCAATTCTGACTTTTTATCTCGCAATTGCGACTTTATATCACGCAATTCTGACTTTTTATCTCGCAATTGCGACTTTATATCACGCAATTCTGACTTAATAACTCGCAATTCTGAGAAAAAAAGTCAGAATTGTGAGATAAAAAGTCGCAATTATTTATTTTATTTTTTTATTCAGTGGCGGAAACAAGCTTCCATAATTTCATATATTAGTGGAACATTGAGTAAATATTGTTCTCTATGCCGTGTTAGAGGGGAGAACAGCCACACTTGATATTGCACGTTCAACAGCCACTTCGTGAACTTTTTCTGTGCTTCAAAGTCTCAATAAGAGTGAGTTTTGATCATTTTCTTCTCCTAAAGTGTTTATGTGTATGAGTTATGAAGAATATTTGTGCCTTTGTTCAAATGTATACTGTTTTTTTTAGTGTAGTTACTGTTTGATTTGAACAGAAGGGGTCAAACTGTGGATTGTAATGTATTCATGTGTGACAGTTAATTTTGTAAGACTCTTATTACTTTGTTTTTTGCACTCATTAGAGTCAGTTTGACAATTAATTTTAATTTGCTAATTTCATTTATTGATTAGAATGTTTTTGAAATGTTTTTTTTTCATGTTCTTGAAAAAAAAAACTACATTAACACTCATTTGAGGCTCAGTCAGGAATAAAAGAACCGGTTTCTTTAGATGTTATGGCTGTGTCTTATTTCCTGACGTAATGTTTGAACGGCCACATATACAAGCCATAAAATTCATCAACTTTAACAAATTATTCCATCTATTGCTCGAAACAGAGTGGGTAGAAGTCTATCTTAATTGAACCCACCCCGGTTACCATTAAGAGGAAAAACAAAAACAAAACAATGGTAGCTGCTTTTTTAAACATTATCATAACACTCAATTACAATTATTTTTATATAAATAAATACAAGAAAACACAAGAAGAGAAAGAAGCGGAACTCCTTCTCCCTCACCAATAGCAAAACAATACCAAAAACAAAACAACATATCCTAAATACACACTATATATGATCTTGGATAACAATTATAATAATACCAACAATGGTAATCAAATACCTTCAAGGTAAAATAAGATAGATTATGAATACATGGATCCATCTATGATAATACCAACAATGGTAATCAGAATACCTTCAGGGTAATATAACACTGAGTCAGAAATTTGCATCCAGAATAATACTTTTAACGCTGCTGTTTCCGCTGCAGTCGTAAAATTTGGAAGAGTCTCTACAATCACAGACTTTGAAAAGTGTCCGTTTATTCTCTCAGAGCGATGGCGTCTTCCTCCTGAAATACACATTTAGTGCAGCAGCAGCGAGTCTGAGGAGAATATGTGGAGTTCATTCAGACCTGAGCGAGTGTGTGTTCGTTTGTGTGATTGTCTCGATGTTTGGAGTGAGAACTGTTACTGAATGTTAAAGTCAAAGTTTGAGTCCTGCTGCCATTTTATTTCTTTTGCCACATTTGGATTAAATGTTAGCCTACTTTGTTAAAATATACTGGAACAGAGACTGCTAAATACTTTACATTGAGCCTTTCAGTCACATGACATTTCAAATCCATACATGAATAATATTGATTGTGTTCTTTATTTTTAAAAGTAGAATGATTGCTTTCAGTTTCTGCGCATTTTAATGATTTTTAGTTTATGACAATAGGCTTTTATCATGTATCCTGACTCAAATAATGTGTTTCTAACAGCAAACACTCAGAATAAAGTGAGATGATCTGTTGATGATCCTGAATGTCTTGTTGAATGAGTGTTGATAGTCTGAGGATCATCAATATTAACAGATCTGCTGAAAACACTCTTTATTTCATGACAATAGTTCCTGTTTTCACCTCATTTATTATGCTGATGTCTTCACATCTCCTGTAAATGGACACTTAAAGCTCATTTCATTGGTGTCAGCAGACTGAGGTGATTTGGTGAAGACTATACATTTATATCTGTCTTTAGGTCTTTGTTGAACTGTTTTTCTTACCATTATTTATATTTGGAATAATTTCATTACATTATTTATCTTCTGTTATCAATAACAAACTCAGTTACAGATATATTTTAATTTGGGCAGATCAGCTCCTCCCAATAGAATTTGCCAAAATTGAAGTGCCTCCCACATCAGTCACATCACCAGCGAAGCTCCGCCCACTGCGATTCTCCTATAAATGCTGGAATATTCCCATCATCTACAAGTGAAGTTGAGCAAAGACTGAGTTTATTAAAGAGGACAGTGAGAGCATGAGTGATCCAGAACCCTGCAGAATGAAACACACTGAAGATCCTGAAGAACAAAGAGGTTGGTGTTTATTCTTCATTCATTCATGATGCTGGACAACATTCATGTTAGAAACATTCAAGCTCTTTATCACTTTTAGATAAACAGGTAAACTATGAAATGGGTACAAAAGTTTTGGTTTTTATAATGGTCAGTAAAGCAAGGTTTGAAAAATTCTCACATTGATTGTCAACATCAAGTCAAACTCTTTTTTTAAGTATCAGTTCAGGCACTGGTACCCATTCAAAAGTTTTGATTTGGCACTGATATCATAAAAACCCAAACAATACCCAACCCGAGATTATTCTTCTTACCGTAACTTAGTTTAGCTTACCGTAACTTAGCTTACTTCTTACCGTAACTTGGTTACTGTTTATTATAACCGATACCTAGGCGATGCACCTATATGGGAATTTTGTCAGATATAGATAACTGATCATTCTTTCTGTCGTTTTTTTTTTTTTACTTTAATTCATTATTAAATTTATAATCTCAATAAAAAAAACAGTAAAATGGTAATATTTAATAGCAGTTATCCATTTTTATGCAATTTCACTCTCTTTATACAATTTTGATATTTTTTTCCCCTTCAGACCTGATGGAAGAGAACAAGGAGAGTGAAGAACACTTGCGTCGCTTAAAAAATAAACAGACAATTTTAAATAAAAGAAGAGACAAGAAATCTATAACCTGCACTCAGTGTGGAAACAGTTTCACACGCAAAGACCATCTTGAGCTTCACATGAGAGTTCACACTGGAGAGAAACCGTTCTCATGTGATCAATGTGGGAAGAGATTCACACAATCAGCACACCTTAAGAGTCACATGAGAGTTCACACCAGAGAGAAACCGTTCTCATGTGATCAATGTGGGAAGAGTTTCACAAAATCAGCACAACTTAAGAGTCACATGAGAGTTCACACCGGAGAGAAACCGTTCCCATGTGATCAATGTGGGAAGAGTTTCACAAAATCAGCACACCTTAAGAGTCACATGAGGATCCACACTGGAGAAAAGCCGTTCACATGCGATAAGTGTGGAAAGAGATTCTCATTCAAACAAAGTCTTAAGTTTCACATGAGGACCCACACCGGAGAGAAGCCGTACACATGCGATCAGTGTGAAAAGAGATTCTCACTCAAAGTAAGTCTTAAGCTTCACATGAGGATCCACACTGGAGAGAAGCCGTTCACATGCGATCAGTGTGGGTCGAGCTTCACACAAAAACAACATCTTAATCTTCACATGATGATCCACACTGGAGAAAAACCGTACGCATGCGATCAGTGTGGAAAGAGTTTCACACAATCGTCATACCTTAAAAGTCACACGAGGATCCACACCGGAGTGAAGTCATTCTCATGTGATCAGTGTGGCAAAACATTTCTTAGTGCATCACACCTGAAGACACACCTGAGAGTTCATACGAAGGAGAAGCCGCATTCATGTTCTGTGTGTGGAAAGAGTTTTTCACTGCTACAATATTTACATAAACATCAGAAAACTCACACTGGGGTGAGAGAGTACATGTGCTTTGAGTGTGAGAAGACTTTTGCAACAGAAATAAATTTAAAACGGCACCAGAGAATTCACACTGGAGAAAAACCTTACAAGTGTTCACACTGTGACAAGAGATTTAATCAATCATCATCTCTGAAAACACATGGGAGGATTCACACTGGAGAAAAACCTTACAAGTGTTCACACTGTGACCAGAGATTCATACTGTCAGCAAGTTTGAAAAGACATGAGATGATCCACACTGGAGAAAAACCTTACAAGTGTTCACACTGTGACAAGAGATTCAGTCAGTCAGCAAATCTGAAAAAGCATGAGAAGATCCACAGTCTTGAGAACTCACACACGTGTGATCAGTGCGGAAAGGTTTTCTATTTTAAAGTTCACCTGAAGCGACACATGAAGATCCATACAGTGGAGAAACCACATCAACAGAGTCTGCAATCACAGTAAGTAGTTCATCGTTATGTGCTTAGCATTAAAGTCTCTTCTGTGTAATTTAGTTTCCTAATAGCCATCATCATCATCATCTTCTTCCGCTCATCCGGAGCCGGGTCGCAGCAGTCTAAGCAGAGATGCCCAGACTTCCCTCTCCCCCGACACTTCCTCCAGCTCTTCTGGGGGGATATCGAGACGTTCCCAGGCCAGCTGGGAGACATAGTCTCTCCAGCGTGTCCTAGGTCTTCCCCGGGGCCTCCGCCCAGTGGGACGTGCCCGGAACACCTCCCCAGGAAGGCGTCCAGGAGGCATCCGGAACAGATGCCCGAGCCACCTCAGCTGACCCCTCTCGATGTGGAGGAGCAGCGGCTCTACTCTGAGCTCCTCCCGAGAGACCGAGCTTCTCGCCCTATCTCTAAGGGATTGCCCAGCCACCCTGCGGAGAAAGCTCATTTCGGCCGCCTGTATCCGGGATCTTGTACTTTCGGTCATGACCCAAAGCTCATGACCATAGGTGAGAGTAGGAACGTAGATTGACCGGTAAATCGAGAGCTTTGCCTTACGGCTCAGCTCCTTCTTCACCACAACAGACCGGTACACTGACCGCATTACTGCAGAAGCTGCACCGATCCGTCTGTCAATCTCCCGTTCCATCCTTCCCTCACTCGTGAACAAAACCCCAAGATACTTAAACTCCTCCACTTGAGGAAGGATCTCTCCACCAACCTGAAGTGGGCAAGCCACCCTTTTCCGGCTGAGGACCATGGCCTCAGATTTGGAGGTGCTGATTCTCATCCCAGCCGCTTCACACTCGGCTGCAAATCTACGGCTACATCATCATCCGCAAATAGCAGAGATGAAATCGTGTAGTCCCCAAACCTGACACCCTCCGGCCCCTGGCTGCGCCTAGAAATTCTGTCCATAAAAATTATGAACAGAACCGGCGACAAAGGGCAGCCCTGCTGGAGTCCAACATGCACCGGGAAGAAGTCTGACTTACTACCGGCAATACGAACCAAGCTCTTGCTTCGGTCATACAGGGAGGACCATACCCGTATATGGACCATACCCATACTCCGTATTCCCGGAGCACCCTCCACAGGCCGCCTCGGGGGACACAGTCGAATGCCTTCTCCAAATCCACAAAACACATGTGGACTGGTTGGGCTAACTCCCATGAACCCTCCAGCACCCTGTAGAGGTTATAGAGCTGGTCCAGTGTTCCACAGCCCGGACGAAAACCGTACTGTTCCTCCTGAATCCGAGGTTTCACTATCGGCCGTATTCTCCTCTCCAGTACCCTGGCATAGACTTTTCCAGGGAGGCTGAGAAGTGTGATCCCCCTATAGTTGGAACACACCCTCCGGTCCCCCTTCTTAAAAAGAGGAACCACTGTCCCCGACCGCCACGCGATGCTGCAGAGGCGTGTCAACCCAAGACAGCCCCACAACATCCAGAGACTTTAGGTATTCGGGGCGGATCTCATCCACCCCCGGTGCCTTGCCACCGAGGAGTTTCTTTACTACCTCGGTGACCTCAGCTAGGGTGATGGACGAGTCCACTTCCGAGCCCTCAGCCTCTGCTTCCTCAATGGAAGACGTGACGGCGGGATTGAGGAGGTCCACGAAGTATTCCTTCCACCGTCCGACGACATCCCCAGTCGAGGTCAACAGCCGCCCACCCCTACTGTAAACAGCATTGGTAGGGGACTGTTTCCCTCTCCTGAGGCGCCGGACAGTTTGCCAGAATCTCTTCGAGGCCAGCCAATAGTCCTTCTCCATGGCCTCACCGAACTCCTCCCAGGCCCGAGTTTTTGCCTCCACGACCACCCGGGCCGCAGTCCGCTTGGCCTGCCGGTACCCGTCAGCTGCCTCCAGAGTCCCACGGGCCAACCAGGTCCGATAGGACTCCTTCTTCAGCTTGACGGCATCCTTTACTTCCGGTGTCCACCACCGGGTTCGAGGGTTGCCGCCTCGACAGGCACCGGAGACCTTACGGCCACAGCTCTGAGCAGCCGCTTCGACAATGGAGGTGGAGAACATGGTCCACTCAGACTTAATATCTCCAGCCTCCCTCGGGATCTGGTCGTAGCTCTGCCGGAGGTGAGAGTTGAAGATCTTTCTGACAGGAGATTCGGCCAAACGTTCCCAGCAAACTCTTACGGTACGCTTGGGTCTGCCGAGTCTGTCCAGCCTCCTCCCCTGCCATCGGATCAGTTGGCAGCTCCACCCCTCTCTTCACCCGAGTGTCCAAGACATACGGCCGCAGGTCAGATGAAACGACCACAAAGTCGATCCTAATAGCCACGATGAGCAATAGGTCATCTTGGTGGTTGCTTGCTATCTGTTTAAATTTTTCACATTATTATGAGATATTGAGTTATAATATCTCATTATTATGAGAACATTTCTCATTATGAGATGTTAAAGGTGCCCTATAATGTTTTTTTTAAATTATTTTATGTTTCCTGGGTTGCCCTAATAATGTTCGCATGTTTTTTAGATCAAAAATAGTCATAATTTAGAAATAAAAGGCATTTTTCTTAGCCTGATTTTAGCCTCTGATCTGAACACTCTGTTGGAAGGGGCGTGTCTGCTGTGTGTAACCGGCCTCTGCTGTGATTGGCTGACATGCTTGCATATGAAATAGCTATGTAGCCTATTACATGTGAAACTCTCTCGAATAATTTTACTACAGTTATTATAGGTTTTTACTATTACAGCCATTGAGATTAACGAATCGTGAGATGTTTTTGAAGTATTTAGATCTATTCCCATCACATAAAATGTTGCTGTGTTGAGCAAGCAGAGGACAGTCTGTCGATCGCCAGGATGGAGATATTATCATTGCAGTGCAGTTTCTGTTGTCTCTAGTACGGGGGTACTCAATAGGCGGACCGCGGTCCGGATCCGGACCCAGGCGCAATACAATTTGGACCGAAGGCAAAATCAACTTTATATAATTTATTCACGATCCAAGCGAGTTTTCATTAATGCGTAATTTCATGCCTATATTGTGTTGGAAAATAAAGTTTATAATCCAACTAGATGTGGGTTATCTTAACTTCTGTGTCTGTCTAATCCAAAGATCCAATCAGAGCTGTAATAATTGTAATCACCATGACTTTGTCTTAGTTTTCCCGCCACTCATCTGTTGTCATCGTCATTCATTTGTTCTGCACAGGAGTTCTTGAAATATTTATCATGCATATTATCATTTTTGGCAGAACTACCAGAAAGCATCTGGAAGGAGAGGATAGAGAGAACGACAGTGATCCAGAACCTGCCGAATGAAACACACTGAAGATAAAAAAACACTGTAGGTTTATAAAAAAAATACAAAGAGAGCCATGTTTGAAAAAAATGTTTTATTAATGAAATGGAAAAGTAAAATGTTATCAGTATTAAGAAACAAATATTATGCGTGCATATAGTAAGGAAAAGCAAGTATTACCCTAGTGTTGTGTTTCTGACCAAAAGGAGAAGGATTCTGAGAGGCCGCGCACGAAGAAGGAAGACGATGAACTACAAAGCTTTTTATAAGATGTTTAATTAATTTGTATTGAAGTTAGACACTGGAAGCTGGGCCCGTCTCTCCATTGTTTGATGATCCAAGCCTGACACCTGCTGGTGGAACTTGTGAACTGCTGCTATTGAACTAAAACTTGTTAACTTGTTTGAAAAACTTTATATAATAAAACTACATATATAATAACGAGTCTCTGCTTGCTATCAAAATCTTAGCTTCGGAGGGGTCTCTCTACTAGACTGTGAGAATGAATTTTGAATACTTATTATCTTTTGTAGAATTAGACCTACTTTACGTTACCTGAGAGAATAAAAAGAATGGGTTAGAAGGTGAATGATCTATAATTAAGTGAAAGGGTAGATCTGACACCATAAAACAATATTTGACCCAAATTTGGGCTAAAACAACCCAGCATTTTTTAGACTGAGTGGCCCATCTTGAGGCCATTGCACACTTGTTTATTAATTTATTTATTTATTTCGAGCAATATATAATTACACATGACAAGGCAATAAGGAGCATTTTGATGAATTTCCCTAGTGATTTGCCCTTATGTTTTCTTTGACTCAGCCGCTCGCGCTGTCCCCTTTAAGAGTGTGCGCATGCGCAGATGAGAGAGAGCGCGTCAGACTGAAAGAGAGCGTAGTTTGAGACAGAGTCACACAGAGGGAGAAACAGTCGATTAAACTGTTAAAGAGAGGACATTTCTAGTTTAATATTGACTTGTGAATCTGTGGTGATAACAGTCGTGTGGTAGTGTCGAGTGTATGGTTGATTTAGCTGCTTAAGATTGATATGATTGTTCCTGCACGTGAGAGATCTTCTGTGGGGAAAGGGAATTCAGAGACGTTGGGGAAGATTGAGCGTGAGTTAATCTGTAATATCTTATAAAAAGTTGTTGAAAGGTTAAATACTACTGTTTATTTCATATATTAGTGGAACATTGAGTAAATATTGTTCTCTATGCTGTGTTAGAGGGGAGAACAGCCACACGTGATATTGCGCGTTCAACAGCCACTTCGTGAACTTTTTCTGTGCTTCAAAGTCTCAATAAGAGTGAGTTTTGATCATTTTCTTCTCCTAAAGTGTTTATGTGTATGAGTTATGAAGAATATTTGTACCTTTGTTCAAATGTATACTGTTTTTTTGAGTGTAGTTACTGTTTGATTTGAACAGAAGGGGTCAAACTGTGGATTGTAATGTAGTCATCATGTGTGACAGTTAATTTGGTAAGACTCTTATTACTTTGTTTTTTGCACTCATTAGAGTCAGTTTGACAGTTAATTTTAATTTGCTAATTTCATTTATTGATTAGAATGTTTTTCTCTTAAAAAAAACTACATTAACATTCATTTGAGGCTCAGTCAGGAATAAAAGAACGGGTTTCTTTAGATGTTATGGCTGTGTCTTATTTCCTGATGTAATGTTTGAACGGCCACATATACAAGCCATAAAATTCATCAACTTTAACAAATTATTCCATCTATTGCTCGAAACAGAGTGGGTAGAAGTCGATCTTATTTGAACCCACCCTGGTTACCATTAAGAGGAAAAACAAAACAATGGTAGCTGCTTCCTTAAACATTATCATAACACTCAATTACAATTATTTTTATATAAATAAATATAAGAAAACACAAGAAGAGAAAGAAGCGGGACTCCTTTTCCCTCACCAATAGCAAAACAATACCAAAAACAAAACAACATATCCTAAATACACACTATATATGATCTTGGATAACAATTATAATAATACCAACAATGGTAATCAAATACCTTCAATGTAAAATAAGATTATGAATACATGGATCCATCTATGATAATACCAACAATGGTAATCAGAATACCTTCAGGGTAATATAACACTGAGTCAGAAATTTGCATCCAGAATAATACTTTTAACGCTGCTGTTTCCGCTGCAGTCGTAAAATTTGGAAGAGTCTCTACAATCACAGACTTTGAAAAGTGTCCGTTTATTCTCTCAGAGCGATGGCGTCTTCCTCCTGAAATACACATTTAGTGCAGCAGCAGCGAGTCTGAGGAGAATATGTGGAGTTCATTCAGACCTGAGCGAGTGTGTGTTCGTTTGTGTGATTGTCTCGATGTTTGGAGTGAGAACTGTTACTGAATGTTAAAGTCAAAGTTTGAGTCCTGCTGCCATTTTATTTCTTTTGCCACATTTGGATTAAATGTTAGCCTACTTTGTTAAAATATACTGGAACAGAGACTGCTAAATACTTTACATTGAGCCTTTCAGTCACATGACATTTCAAATCCATACATGAATAATATTGATTGTGTTCTTTATTTTTAAAAGTAGTATGATTGCTTTCAGTTTCTGCACATTTTAATGATTTTTAGTTTATGACAATAGGCTTTTATCATGTATCCTGACTCAAATAATTTGTTTCTAACAGCAAACACTCTGAATAAAGTGAGATGATCTGCGGATGATCCTGAATGTCTTGTTGAATGAGTGTTGATAGTCTGAGGATCATCAATATTAACAGATCTGCTGAAAACACTCTTTATTTCATGACAATAGTTCCTGTTTTCACCTCATTTATTATGCTGATGTCTTCACATCTCCTGTAAATGGACACTTAAAGCTCACTTCATTGGTGTCAGCAGACTGAGGTGATTTGGTGACGACTATACATTTATATCTGTCTTTAGGTCTTTGTTGAACTGTTTTTCTTACCATTATTTATATTTGGAATAATTTCATTACATTATTTATCTTCTGTTATCAATAACAAACTCAGTTACAGATATATTTTAATTTGGGCAGATCAGCTCCTCCCAATAGAATTTGCCAAAATTGAAGTCCCTCCCACATCAGTCACATCACCAGCGAAGCTCCGCCCACTGCGATTCTCCTATAAATGCTGGAACATTCCCATCATCTACAAGTGAAGTTGAGCAAAGACTGAGTTTATTAAAGAGGACAGTGAGAACATGAGTGATCCAGAACCCTGCAGAATGAAACACACTGAAGATCCTGAAGAACA
The DNA here is from genome assembly GCA_038021265.1 of Cyprinella venusta. Lineage (NCBI taxonomy): Eukaryota > Metazoa > Chordata > Actinopteri > Cypriniformes > Leuciscidae > Cyprinella > Cyprinella venusta. The sequence continues at coordinate 55,998,611 of CM075863.1, read as the reverse complement.
AAGAGGTTGGTGTTTATTCTTCATTCATTCATGATGCTGGACAACATTCATGTTAGAAACATTCAAGCTCTTTATCACTTTTAGATAAACAGGTAAACTATGAAATGGGTACAAAAGTTTTGGTTTTTATAATGGTCAGTAAAGCAAGGTTTGAAAAATTCTCACATTGATTGTCAACATCAAGTCAATCTTTTTCTAAGTGTAGGTTCAGGCACTGGTACCCAATCAAAAGTTTTGATTTGGCACCGATATCATAAAAAACCAAACAATACCCAACCCGAGATTATTCTTCTTACCGTAACTTAGTTTAGCTTACCGTAACTTAGCTTACTTCTTACCGTTACTTGATTACTGTTTATTATAACCAATACCTAGGCGATGCACCTATATGGGAATTTTGTCAGATACAGATAACTCATCATTCTTTCTGTTGGTTTTTTTTTACTTTAATTCATTATTAAATTTATAATCTCAATTAAAAAAAACGGTAAAATGGTAATATTTAATAGCAGTTGTCCATTTTTATGCAATTTCACTTACATTTTTTCTCTTTATACAATTTTGATATTTTTTTCCCCTTCAGACCTGATGGAAGAGAACAAGGAGAGTGAAGAACACTTGCGTCGCTCAAAGAATAAACAGACAATTTTAAATAAAAGAAGAGACAAGAAATCTACAACCTGCACTCAGTGTGGAAACAGTTTCACACGCAAAGACCATCTTGAGCTTCACATGAGAGTTCACACTGGAGAGAAACCGTTCTCATGTGATCAATGTGGGAAGAGATTCACACAATCAGCACACCTTAAGAGTCACATGAGAGTTCACACCGGAGAGAAACCGTTCCCATGTGATCTATGTGGGAAGAGTTTCACAAAATCAGCACACCTTAAGAGTCACATGAGGATCCACACCGGAGAAAAGCCGTTCACATGCGATAAGTGTGGAAAGAGATTTTCACACAAACAAAGTCTTAAGTTTCACATGAGGACCCACACCGGAGAGAAGCCGTACACATGCGATCAGTGTGAAAAGAGATTCTCACTCAAAGTAAGTCTTAAGCTTCACACGAGGATCCACACTGGAGAGAAGCCGTTCACATGCGATCAGTGTGGGTCGAATTTCACACTAAAACATCATCTTAATGTTCACATGATGATCCACACTGGAGAAAAGCCGTACGCATGCGATCAGTGTGGAAAGAGTTTCACACAAAAACATCATCTTAAGATTCACATCAGGATCCACACCGGAGAGAAGCCGTTCTCATGTGATCAGTGTGACAAAACATTTCTTAGGGCATCAGAGCTGAAGACACACCTGATGGTTCATATGAAGGAGAAGCCGTATTCATGTTCTGTGTGTGGAAAGAGTTTTTCACTGCTGCAATATTTAAAAGTACATCAGAAAGTTCACACTGGTGTGAGAGAGTACATGTGCTTTGAGTGTGAGAAGACTTTTGCAACAGGGAAGGATTTAAACATACACCAGAGAATTCACACTGGAGAAAAACCTTACAAGTGTTCACACTGCGACAAGAGATTCAGTGTCTCATCATCTCTGAAAACACATGAGAGGATCCACACTGGAGAAAAACCTTACAAGTGTTCACACTGTGACAAGAGATTCAGTGACTCATCAGCTCTAAAAAGACATGAGAGGATTCACACTGGAGAAAAATCTTACAAGTGTTCACACTGTGACCAGAGATTCAGTGACTCATCAGCTCTAAAAAGACATGAGAGGATTCACACTGGAGAAAAATCTTACAAGTGTTCACACTGTGACAAGAGATTCAGGCTATCAGCAAATGTGAAAACACATGAGAAGATCCACACTGGAGAAAAACCTTACAAGTGTTCAAACTGTGACAAGAGATTCAATCACTCATCACATCTGAAAAGACATGTTATGATCCACACTGAAGAACAACCTTACAAGTGTTCACACTGTAACCAGAGATTCAGTCAGTTAATAAATCTGAAAACACATGAGAAGATCCACAGTGCCGAGAACTCACACACGTGTGATCAGTGCGGAAAGGTGTTCAATTTTAAAACTCACCTGAAGCGACACATGAAGATCCATACAGTGGAGAAACCCCATCAACACAGTCTGAGATCACAGTAAGTAGTTCATCTTCATGAAGTAGCGTGTGTATGACACACCAATTTGTATTTCCATTTTTGGCGTGCTATCAACACGCGTAATCGCTTTTCAGTGTGTTTATGAATGCCGTTGACTTGACGTTCTTACTGTATATATGACAACATGACATCATGAATTTGGCGTAAACATAGACGCCATTTTCGAGTCAAGTGGCGTGTTATCTCTGCACATTTTGATCTATTCGCGTGTATTGAATTGCCCTTTGAATTGCCCTTAATTGTCATTGACTATAACAACGAATTTTAAATTGCACTTCCCATGTAGGTAACACATAATATGACATCATTACTCACAATACACAAATACAATAAATATAGATAAAACACAGAAATAGTCATTAAAAAAAAGATGCTCATGAGTTCAGGTATTTTATAGCGTTTGGATAAAAACTGTTCAAAAGTCTTGAGCTGCGACCCCAGAGGGATCTGTAGCGCCTTCCAGATGGCAGCAAAATAAAGAGTCCGTGACCTGGATGAGAACAGTCCTGAATTATATTCTTTGCCCGCTGCTTGCATCTAGTATGATATACACTCACCGGCCACTTTATTAGGTACCCCATGCTAGTAACGGGTTGGACCCCCTTTTGCCTTCAGAACTGCCTCAATTCTTCGTGGCATAGATTCAACAAGGTGCTGGAAGCATTCCTCAGGGAGTTTGGTCCATATTGACATGATGGCATCACACAGTTGCCGCAGATTTGTCGGCTGCACATCCATGATGCGAATCTCCCGTTCCACCACATCCCAAAGATGCTCTATTGGATTGAGATCTGGTGACTGTAGAGGCCATTTGAGTACAGCGAACTCATTGTCATGTTCAAGAAACCAGTCTGAGATGATTCCAGCTTTATGACATGGCGCATTATCCTGCTGAAAGTAGCCATCAGAAGTTGGGTACATTGTGGTCATAAAGGGATGGACATGGTCAGCAACAATAGTCAGGTAGGCTGTGGCGTTGCAACGATGCTCAATTGGTACCAAGGGGCCCAAAGAGTGCCAAGAAAATATTCCCCACACCATGACACCACCACCACCAGCCTGAACCGTTGATACAAGGCAGGATGGATCCATGCTTCATGTTGTAGACGCCAAATACTGACCCTACCATCCGAATGCAGAAATCGAGACTCATCAGACCAGGCAACGTTTTTCCAATCTTCTATTGTCCAATTTCGATGAGCTTGTGCAAATTGTAGCCTCAGTTTCCTGTTCTTAGCTGAAAGGAGTGGCACCCGGTGTGGTCTTCTGCTGCTGTAGCCCATCTGCCTCAAAGTTCGACGTACTGTGCGTTCAGAGATGCTCTTCTGCCCACCTTGGTTGTAACGGGTGGTTATTTGAGTCACTGTTGCCCTTCTATCAGCTCGAACCAGTCTGGCCATTCTCCTCTGACCTCTGGCATCAACAAGGCATTTCCGCCCACAGAACTGCCGCTCACTGGATGTTTTTTCTTTTTCGGACCATTCTCTGTAAACCCTAGAGATGGTTGTGCGTGAAAATCCCAGTAGACTGGCACCAACAATCATGCCACGTTCAAAGTCACTCAAATCACCTTTCTTCCCCATACTGATGCTCGGTTTGAACTGCAGGAGATTGTCTTGACCATGTCTACATGCCTAAATGCACTGAGTTGCCGCCATGTGATTGGCTGCTTAGAAATTAAGTGTTAACGAGCAGCTGGACAGGTGTACCTAATAAAGTGGCCGGTGAGTGTGTGTCCATAAGTGAGGGGAGCTGTGTGTGAATAATATTTTGAGCTGATTTTCTGACTCTATCCAGCGCTTTTTTTTCAGCAGCAGTGCAGCTACCAAACCACACCAGAATATCGTGAGATAATGCTGGGAGAGGTTAATTTTATTAAGTGACCTGAGAAAGTACAGTCGCTGCTGAGCTTTCTTCACAAGAGCTGTTGTGTTGGTTGTCCATGTAATATCCTGTGAAATGTATGTCCCAAGGAATTTGAAGTCCTCAACCCTCTCCACACTTTCTCCATTAATGTAGACGGGGGCAAGGTCAGTCTTCTTCCTACGGAAATCTACCACCGCCTCTTTGGTCTTAGAGGCATTGAGAGACAGGTTGTTGTTACACCAGGCAGTAAGTTTTTGAATTTCATCCCTGTATGCGGACTCATCATTGTTCTGAATAAGTCCAACTACAGTGGTGTCATCTGCAAATTTGATAATAGTTTTGCTTTCATGAACTGGGGTGCAGTCATGAGTGTATAGAATGTAACGTAAGGAGCTCAGCACGCAACCCTGGGGTGCCCCAGTGCTGAGTGTGAGAACAGAGGAGAGTTGCGACTTGCGAGCCCATACGAACTGACTGGGAGCGATCTGTAAGAAAGCCATTGATCCATCTGCAGATGTTTGTGCTGATGCCCAGTCCATGTAGCGTGGACACCAGTCTTCCAGGGATTATACAATTAAATGCAGAACTAAGATCCACGAACAACAGTCTTGCATAGGTGCCAGGGTGTTCCAGGTAGGTCAGCACACAGTGCAGGGCTGTGTTGATGGCATCAGCGGTTGACCTGTTTTCTTTATAGGCAAACTGGTGCCAGTTCAGTGTGTGAGGAAGGGAGGATGTTATATGTTTCATCAGCTGTCTTTCAAAGCACTTCATAACAGTGGAAGTGAGAGCCACTGGTCTATAGTCATTGAAGCTACTCACAGCTGATTTTTTTGGGATCGGCACAATGATAGCAGATTTAAGGCACTTTTTGAATGGAACACGTAGACAGAGAGAGGTTAAAGATGGAAGTGAATACCTCTGCCAGCTGAACTTCGCAGTCCCTCAGCACTCTCTCAGGGATCCCATCAGGCCCGGCAGCCTTCCTGGGGTTCACGTCAAGAAATGCCCTCCTGACCTCATCTTCTCTCAAGGATCATCTTTTATGGGCACGAGTGTTGTTGGTCCGGCCGCTGTTGCTTCAGACCCATTCACAAAGAAATAATTGAGCTCCTTGGCCAGATTGCTGCTGGTACTTGGGCTTGGGTCTTTTGAACCCTTAAAGTTCGTAAGGTGTTGTATTCCCTGCCAAACGCGCTGTGGATCCCCTTCGTCAAAGTGCTCCTCTATTTTCCTCCTATAGGCCACTTTTGCATCTTTAGCCCCTTTTCCACCAACGCATTTTGAGAGCCGGTTCCGAGCCGGTGCCTGCGCGCGAACCAGTTCCTTGTGTTTCGACAGCCAAAGAACCGGTTCGCGGCCGCGAGAACTGGTTCCAAAGCGGCACCAACTCTTTGCTGGACTAGAACCGTTCTTTTAGCACGTCATGTTTACGTCGGGGGCTGGGGCGGCTTCAGATGTGTTCTAAACATATTTTCTGACCATCGCAAAGCCATGAGAAACTGCAGAAACACGCAAGCGTTTTTATTTATTTATTTTTTTAAACATAAGCAAAGAAGAAAACAGTCGCGATTGAACAAATAAATGGAAAGAAAAAAGACACAAGACAGGGGTACATAACTTATCAGAAAAGAATTCATATCAAACGAAAAGATTAAAAGACTTAAATATTTCAATTGTTTTTAAAGTTTTCTTGGTACACGAGTTAGAAATAATCCCAAAGAGTTTTTGAGACAGGCGTCTATCAGACGGTCTTCATCATTTAGTGTTGAGATGTTGTTCATTGAGTCTCTGATCTCTAAAAATCTCCAAATCTCCACGAGAAACTGCGGTCTTCCAACCTTTTACTATCGTGTCAAATGATTTGAATAACATGCGCGAGTTGTTTGAAGACATGAGAGTGCGCGCGGCCGCGGCACAACTCATTTTCTGGAGGTATACTGCCCCCTTCTGGTATGGAATATGGAATATGATTTGATTTTAAATGTCAGATGGCACCTTTAACAATATAGATCAAACTAAATTAAAGTAACAGATTGTTTTGGCTTAATGTCAGCTCTAGAATAAAGTTATTTTCCAGCTAAAGATCCAGCTAGTAATTCTCCTCTGTCGCAAAGATCATTATTTTTTAACTTAACGGAAAACTTTTAAGGTCTCTCTACGCAAACTTTAAAAAACGTCAACCTGTGAGAACGCTGATCTTTGTATGTAATCAGCAATATTTAAAAATGTATACGGAAGCCAATGCAGGGTTGAAAGAACCGGGCAAAAATTGTCATACATCCTGGTTCTGGTAAGAACTCGAGCGGCTGTGTTTTGAACTAGCTGGAGTTTGTTTATTAAGCGTGCAGGGCAACCCCCCAGTAGAGCATTACAATAATCTACCCTGCATGTAATGAACGCATGAACTAATTGTTTCATTTTCATGGACTTTTAGTTGGTTTTCTCAGTCTCATGTTCTCCTTTGTCTTAGTTTTCCCGTCACTCATCTGTTGTCATCGTCATTCATTTGTTCTGCACAGGACTTTATCATTTAACCCTCTTTTGCCTTGTATTTAAGTGGCAGTCTTTTCAGTTTTCACTTGTCTGGTCACATTGCCTTGTAGTGTGCAATCTTGTTTTGTATTCCCTTCTGAGTGGATGATTAAAGACATTATACCTGATCTTCATCTTCATTGTGTGTTCCTTGCAGCCGTTGGTGACACAGGATCAATGTCACTATTATTCTTGTTATTTATTAGTTCTTGAAATATTTATCATGCAAATTATCGTTTTTGGCAGAACTACCAGAAAGCATCTGGAAGGAGAGGACAGAGAGAACGACAGCGATCCAGAAGCCGAATGAAACACACTGAAGATACTGAAGAACAAAGAGGTTGGTGTTTATTCTTCATTCATTCATTCATTCATTCATATTGCTGAAGAACATGCTTCTGCTCACCAGGTTTACATTGTTTCATGACCAAACTAATGATGTATAACCCAAATCATCATTATAATTGTTATGGTTATGGTTATTTTATTTATAAAGCACTTTACAACTGCACCTGCAGATCAAAGTGCTGTAAAATCAACCACATTAAACAAGCAACACATAAAAACAATAGGCAACTTACAAATATAAATTCTAGCCCAATCTCTTAAAGGCTAATGACATGAGATAATTTTTAACACTGGATTTAAATACATTTAAAGAAGTGATCTCTCTTAATTCAAGAGGCATACTATTCCAAAGTCTCGGACCCACAACAGCAAAGGCCTAATCTCCTTTTGACTTTATTTGAGATCAACGGACTGAGATTAATGATTTATTATTTTATCTTAAAGCTACACTGTGTAACTTTTTCGGTTTATTCTTAGCTGAAAACACTTAGTTCTTTCAAAAATATATGTGCTCATTAATGTATATTTACTTTGTTCAAGTAATAAAGTGAGGCAGGCCAATGTTCAACGGGAAGAATCTAAGTTCCAGTGTTGATCCCTTAGTTTCAACGTCTATACATTTTGTGTTAAATAAAAGACATTTTCTGTTGACACCAACCTTCTCTCTCGTGTGGTTGAGTTTTGGGGGCAACTGAACCCTCTTCTAGCCTTGGTAACACATCACAGTTGGTGGAGAATTCGGGCATAGCGACCAATGCTTGAGTGCCACAAAACTAGACCAAGAGAAGAAGACAATGGAAGATGCAATCAAGGCCTTGTTGACCAGTCATGCCAAACAGAGAGAGGAGCCAAGTGCCCTTAGGGAAGCCGTTTCTGCCATGTGTCAAGTCATGTCTAAGTCTAACTCCACCCTAGACCCTGGACGGGTCCTCACCAAGCAAACACCGGAAGATGATGTGGAAGCCTAATTGGAAGTCTTCAAAAGATCAGCGGTCGGAGAGAGATGGCGCGAGGAAGATTGGGATGCACTGTTGGCACATTTTTTTACGGGCTAGGCCCAGAGGGCCTGTCAAGATTTATCTGCTAAGGACGCAGCTGATTATGGGAAGTTAAAGAAAGCCATTTTGTCACATTATGGGCATAGCCTCCCTGCTCGTGCCCTACGTTTCCATGCATGGACTTTTGACCCATCCCAGCCAGTAAGACCTCAGGTAGCCACATTGCCTCGACTGACTAAGGCCTGGCTCAGCTTGGGGGATGGCCCCCCATTGATCGAGAGAATTGTGTTAGATCGTTCCATCCATTCCCTGCCAGCTGAGGCCAAGCGCTATGCTGCAAAAACCAGTCCTTCTGATGTTGACACTCTAATGGCGCTTTTCCACTACACAGAACCAGCTCGCCTCGGCTCGGCTTGGCTCGACTCGACTCGCCTTTGTTTGGTTTTCCACTGTGTAAAAGTTGTACCTGTACCTGCTTTCGGGTACTTTTTTTCGTACCACCTCCGGCGAGGTTCTAAGCGAGCTGAGGCGATACTAAAATGTGACGTAAAACAATGCCGACTGCCGATTGGTCAGAGAGAATCGTCACTATTCACTGCGTCATCTTGCACGCGCCAACCGGATTCGTCTCGTTTTTTCAGCAGTGTTTCGTTTTGCTGCCCTCAGCCTCTCATGAAACGTTTGTCTTCTTGCTGTGAGAAACAGCCACATCCCGAGGATCAAAAACAGCATACACTCGATTTCCTCTATTGTCCTGTGTGTGTGGGTAGCGCGGATATGTGTCGCGTATTAGATTACGTCACGGCAGTTTACTGCGGCGTCGCTATGACGACCGGGTACTATCTGTGGCGGTACTATCTGCTATGGAAAACGGAGCCAAAAGCGAGCCGAGGCGAGGCGAGCTGAGGCGAGCCGACGCGAGGCAAGCCGAGTCGAGCCGGTACTGTGTAGTGGAAAAGCGCCATAAGAGTACTCTTGGAAAACCATCAAGTGACGGTGGAGGTAATGAAAACGAATCGTCAAGATCCCCCCAGAATGGGATGTCCCAGCAGCAGGGGAGAAAGAAGTGGACCACTGAAGAACCACGGTGATTCTCAGGAGACAAGGTCTTCCACCTCAGGCCAGTGTCAAAACCAACCTCAGCCCAGCATCAAAACCAATCTCACTGGCAGACTCTCAGCAACCAGACCCCACAAAGGTGTTACTCCTGTGGACAGGAAGGTCATCTCTCCTGGAGCTGCCCAGGGAAAGAAGAATCCATGCCCTCAGCTGACTCATGAAGTAAGGCTTGCCACTATGGAACAACTTGTTGGGCCCGCCAGGGGTCATAAGCTCCATGAATTCCAGTAAGAGTGGCCAATCGAGACACAGAAGCTCTACTGGACTCAGGGAGTATGGTTACCTTAGTGCGGCCGGAATTTGAACTAGGCCTGAAATTGTTGTGTCTTGAATTCATGGAGATCAGAAAAGCTACCCCACTGTATTAGTGGAGATGGTCACTCCCAGAGGAGTCTGCACTTTCAAGGCAGATGTTGTCGACAACCTGCCAGTTCTAGTCCTGATAGGTAGGGACTGTCCAGTGTATGAGCGTTACTTATCTCTAGTCAACCAAAGCCCCCCTGGAAGGCTCAAAAGTCAAGTAAAACCAAGCCCCACGAAACCTCAGCTACTTCGGGCATTTGCAGCACCCTCAGGCCGGGAATCAGAGAGCGAGTCGGTAATCCCAGGGAAAAATGAAGTTAATGACCCATCTGGAAAGGTAGCCGAGAGTCCCTCCACTAGCGGAGTCTTTTCTGAGTTCCTGTGAAGAAGTAAGAAAGATGTTGGACTTGAACATCATCGTGGAGTCCAACAGTGCATGGTCGAGCCCAATTCTGGTCCCTAAACCTGATGGCAGCGTACGGTTTTGTAATGATTTTAGAAAATTAAATGAAATCTCATGCTTTGATGCCTATCCTATGCCCAGAGTCGATGAACTCATTGAGTGCCTTGGGCCCGCCCGTTTCGTGTCCACTCTGGACCTGACTAAGGGCTACTGGCAGGTCCTGTTAACTGACCAGGCCAAGGAAAAGACAGCGTTCTCCACTCCTGATAGGCTCCACAACTGAACCCTTACTGAACCCTCTCCTAGCCCTGGTGACACATCACAATTTACTTTGTTCAATTAATAAAGGCTATTATGCTTTCAGGTGTTTCAGAATGAAATATGCCAAATACTGGCCAGTAACGCTTGCTTCCTCGATGCGAGTCGCCATTGTCGTCTGAATCAAAATAGTCTCACGGTCGCTTCTCCACTACGTCACATCTATGAAACTCCCGCCCTGCGTCCTGATTGGCTAAGCCATAAAGTTGGTTGGAGAAATCGCTCTCAATGGAAGAGGTTCCAGATGGATGTGAGTGAAGCTAGGCGGAGCTAAGCGGAACGACATTTATCTGGCTAGGGCCAGGTTAGTTTGGGCTAATAAAACATACAAATCAAAACAATAAAATGGACAACACAGAGCGACGGCCAGCCAACACTATACATGGCGCCATCTTGTATAGACGTAATGGAGACAGTTGGAGATGGAGACAGATGGAGACTTGTATAATCGTGAACCGCAGTTTTGCACCAGATTTGATGGGATTAAAATGACTTGAACTCACCAGTGATTTTTAGATTCACTTTTCATTTTACATTTGTCTCTCATTTGATATCTCACTTGATTTAATGTTTCTTTTAGACCTGATGGACATGAACAAGAAAGGAAAAAACAGAAAAATCTGTCTCCAGATGAGTGACGGGAAAACCAATGTAAATCAAGTCTGACGATTCAACCTGCAGTGGTTTTAATTCACATCCTTTGAATTAAATCCTATTGAATCACATCCTTGTTATTTTATATTTTATTTTTTCATTGTTTATTTTGTTGGATTTTTGTTGGACTTGGTCAGAACTGTTTCTAAAATGATTCCTGCTGCCTTTGGGCTCAGTGATGCTGAATTTAAATGACTTTTCTTGGAAAAAAAAGTTTTTTTTTCTGGAAGGGACTAAAGAACAAATCATTTTTATCAGCTGAAAGGCAGAATATAAATGTTTTTATCAAGTTAGACATTATATAACAGTTTCAGGGTATGTTTTAGTGTTGGTAACATGTCCCACATTGTCCCACACAAACTTATAATCGTCCCACATTTGGTTTGTTTGATGGTGGTCACCCTATGTATCTTTGAACCCGGACACTTTTCTTCTCTTGAGATGCTTTGGCTCTTATAAGTCAATAATGCGAGAGATCGGTCTCTTTCACTTTTACTTAATGTTTGTATTTACTTAAAGTAATGCTTGATTAAACCATTTACTCATTTTTCCACTTTCCATGTTTTAATTTTCTCAATAGAGCTTTTAAATGCCTAACTAAATTAGATTTCACCCACACATGACTGACACTGAATGAAATTACTGTCTGTCTAAATTATTAACAGTTTCACCCTTGATATCCAGTATCATATACATTTCAAAGAGTTTGTTCTAGTCAGTTTGATATTTCATTCACATCATAAGGCTTCATGAAGTCAGAACAAATACTATGAACTTTAAACAACACAGATTTTACAACATGACATCATGACTTTTGCATAAACATACACGCCACTTTCGAGTCAAGCAGCGTGTTATCTCTACGCATTTTGAGCTATCTGCGTGTATGTCTACGCCATTAACGTCCGAGTGATTCCGCAGTCTGTATACGCCGCCAAATGTCTGAGTGAAACGAAGCAAAATGTGGACCTACATCTGGGGATCTATCTTTTTTTTTCCTAGGATGGTAAGGGAACAGCCATAAATACCATTAACCCCAGTGACGGTTAAGTTTAGGGACGGGGTTGAGGTAAGTCATATATTTATATATACAGTAAAAACGTTGTCAATGGCGTTCATAAACACACTGAAAAGCGATTATGCATGTTGATAGCACGCCAAAAATGGAAATACGAATTGGCGTGTCACACGCTACTTCATGAGATCAGTCTGGATTTTACCAAATAAACTAAAATTACTGTCTCTAACTCACCACACAACTTTACATAATCAGCAGAAAAAAGAGAACAGCTGGAATAAGGAAAGTCTTATCCTCATCGTGAAATTGGCATGGACGAACAAACTGAACAAACGCGCTACCTTGTTTTATTTTAAAGGGGGGTTGACTGGAAATTCACTTTTTTCATTTTAAATAGTGTGTAATGTTGCTGATGGTGCATGAACAGTATCTGCAAAGTTGCAGCGCTGAAAGTTCAATGTAAGCAGAGATATCGTCTTTTAAAAACCAGGAAGTGTAAACGCCTACAAAAACGATAGGATTGGGACTACAACGGGTTATGGTACGTCACTAACCCACACATTTGCATTAACCACTCCCTTCGGAATATGCAGAAAAGGGCATGCGCATATTTCTGCAGCTCCAGCTCGTCGTCGTCGAGTGAGTTGTTCACGCAGCTGTCGGTCTTATGTCTTCGAACTTCCCACGGACGCTATACTTCGTCAACAATGGATACAATTTATGTTTGATTATATTCCTGAAAATGACGATCGTAATCTAGCTCTCTGTGCTGTGCATTTTACGGAAGACAGCTTCCAGAATCTCCACGAGTTCAACACCGGATTCAACAAGAAACTGTTTCTAAAACATGAAGCAGTTCCGACTTTAAAACCAGAGGCAGCAGTTGTTGGGCCACAACCTGTAAGTAGGCTAAGACTTAATCGTTTTAAATGTCTTTGCATGTATAATTCCAGACGTAGTCTTGTGTTTTAGTTTTTTTCAAATGCCAGTGCTGGCTTTATAGCCAGTAGGCTATTAGTTATACTATGTTGTGTCTACGAGAAACGCGTACAAACATGAATTTTGTATAAGTGCTAATGCTGTAAATGTATTTTTCATGTATATATGTTTTATGACGTTATTTTCGATTTGATCAAAAACGTAAACTTGCCAACGCTGTTTGAGTATAACATTAGTAGCCAGTCAGTTGCTATTGTTGCCAGTCAGATGCTATTGTGCAAAAAAACGTGTATAAAGTTAAAAAAATGTTGCAAATTATCATTCAGAAACGTTTAGTAAGAGCCGTGTGTGGTGTGGTTCTGCTTGACTCGCTTCATCGCGGCTTTCTCTGTCTGATTCTGCCTCAAACTGATACTGCAGTTCGACACCATTATTTACATCTGGACCGAAGCTCGCGTTTAGCCCGTATAGGTAATGGGCGTTACCTTCCAGACAACTTGAGCGACAGTTTAGCCAATCACAACACACCGGCCCAAACTAACCAATCTGAGCCCACGACGTGTTTCTGAGGGAGTGGTTTCATAGAATCAGGAAGTCGTTCAGGGGACAGCGGAGAGTGCGGCTGACAATAAACGTGAAGTTTATGAAAAATAAGACTTTAAAAACGAAAAACCACTAATACACGTTATATTGCACCCCATAAACACAATCATGCAAAGAAAAAAAGCAGTCAACCACCCCTTTAAAGGGTAAGTTCACCCAAAAATGAAAATTAAGTCATTAATTACTCACCCCCATGCTGTACCAACCCCGTAAGACCTTCGTTCATCTCCGGAACACAAATAAAGATATTTTTGATTTAATCTGAGAGCTGGATCAGTCCTCCATAGACTGCCTAAGGGACTGGCTCTTGATGGCCCAAAAAGTAATTAAAGAAAAGGTTTAAATATCCCATGTGCCTACAGCGGCTCAATTATAAGTTTATCAAGCGACGAGACTACTTTTTGTGCGGAAAAACATAAATGACGACTTTATTCGACTATTCCATTACTTCGTTGTTGGCGCATGCGCGAGAACTGAGACTAGGACGTTCTCCTCTTCGACCTCGTCTTGTTACCGGCGGCTGCTCACAACTTAGGACTATTATCGCCACCTACCGTATAAGACAGGGAATTTAGTAGGGACGCTAGGGACGTGTCCCTACCAATATCCAGTGACACTGATATATCCCTAGCAATAGTTTCGATCAAACCTTAAAATATATTTATAAATTGATTAGGCCTAGGCAAAAAAATCGATTTTTCAATGAATCGTGAATCTTTTTTTAAAATGTGGTCAATTCAAAATCGATTCTCAACGGCCACGAATGGATTTTTTTTCCATATTAAGGGCTCGCGGTTCTACGTCTTCTCTCTAGGCAAGTGCTCAGCACTGCAGGCGTCAATACACACATGCGTTTCACATGACGGAATTCACTTGCAGTCTGGCCAGCGTTGCACTAGTTATAACGTAGTACTAGTTATTACCCAGTAATTGTAGTTACTAAAATAAGTACGTAGTATTTACATGGGTAACTGGACTGTAAAAGGAAGCATTACCCCAAAAACCACCCCAAAATGTCTCTCTATTTGTGTCTTTATTCTATATTGTATTTATTTGTGCTACTTTTTTCCATTTAATTCAAAGATTGAAATCAAGCTTCCATGTGTTGCATAAACTCTTAACAAAAAAAAATACAAAACATTTATGTAAGATCATCAATGTAATAAAAAATGTAAAAATAGCTATATATTTATTTAAAATAAACATAAAATAACGTGATCCTGTTTGATCAAGCTGTGCGACTGTGACTGTTCTGACTTGTCCAATTTTCAGCATCAATTTTGCATCAAAATCCTGTCTATTCATTGTATGGATTGTATGGAGAATCAAATCAGGAATCGATCTGAGAGCTTGCGAATAGAAATCGAATCGAAATTGAGCATGTGAATCGATAAGGAAGTAATCGAACAGTCGAATAAAGTCGTTATTTATGTTTTTTTCGCACAAAAAGTAGTCTCGTCGCTTGATAAACTTATAATTGGGCCACTGTAGGCACATGGAATATTTAAACCTTTTCTTTTTAAATATTGTTTATGTTTTACACGCTGTCGCACCTGTTAACTTGTTCCTGAGTTTTGCTATATTAAAGAAAGTGTTATTTCTACCTCCTTCTCTGTCATCCTTCTTCCGCCTCGTGACACCATTCAAACCATACAAAATCACAATATTGACATAAGATTTAAAATAATAAAACACGAGTTGAGATGCACTGTAAATTTAAAAAAAAATCCCGTAAAAAAACAGTAAATCTCTGGCTGCAAAATTTCTTGCTGTATTTCATTAAATTACAACAACAACAACAACAAAACTTTATCAAGTTTTTTGAGCAGTTGTATAGGCTTGTATCTTCTATCCTGACTCAAAATAATGTGTTTCTAACTGCAAACCCTCAGAATAAAGTGAGATGATCTGCTGATGATCCTGAATGTCTTGTTGAATGAGTGTTGATAGTCTGAGGATCATCAATATTAACAGATTTGCTGAAAACACTCTTTATTTCATGACAATAGTTCCTGTTTTCACCTCATGTATTATGCTGATGTCTTCAGATCTCGTGTGAATGGACACTTAAAGCTTATTTCATTGGTGTCAGCAGACTGAGGGGATTTGGTGAAGACTATATTACATTTAATTCTCTGTCTATGATTTTAACTGTGTTTCTTACCATTATTTATATTTGGAAGAATTTAAATTATTTATATTAATATAAGATATTCACATCATCAGTGAAGCTCCTCCCACTACCTGTATTTTAATGAAGTAGCATTAGTGTAACGAAAAGCAATAAATTCAATTTAGCAATTAGCATCAGTTACTTAAATAGCAACATCTAACTAATTAGTAATAGATAGAAAGACATAAATGCTTAGAGATGTAATTTACTATAAAAACAAACTCTGTAACTTCATATTTTTTTTGGCAGATCAGCTCCTCCCACCACAGTAACATCATCAGTGAAGCTCCTCCCACTGGAGTTCAGCAATAAATGCTGTAAATTCCCATCAGCTACAAGTGAAGACGAGCATCAGAGTATCAGGAAGATCTGAAATCTGCAAAGACTGAGTTTATTAAAGAGGACAGTGAGAACATGAGTGATCCAGAACCCTGCAGAATGAAACACACTGAAGATCCTGAAAAACAAAGAGGTTGGTGTTTATTCTTCATTCATTCATGATGCTGGACAACATTCATGTTAGAAACATTCAAGCACTTCATCACATTTAGATAAAGAGTTAAACTATGAAATGGTACTGAATGTTCTGGGTTTTTCTTCAACAAAAATTCAGTAAAGGGAGTTTTGAGAATTGTTTTACATTGATTGTCAACATCAGATCAAGCTAAATACTATTTTAACTGTAATTTTGCGTTTATTTAATATCTGGTTCCCTATTTGCAACCACGTTACCAAAGTTTTAGTAATTTTCAACAGTTTACACTTCTTTTTTTATAATCACTAAACACCAAGTTACTAATGAAGTTGTATTTTTCAAATATCATACAAGTTATTCATAGTTATAGAGATTCCTCTCACAGTAACTTTGGTAACAGGGTTAATGATTACAGTCAATGATACGGTTTGTGTAAAAACTGAGAGAATTACTTGAGATTATTTTCTTGTCTTTACATCGTGCAGTAGAAAGAGCCCAGATGTGTCGCAATTTCAAGAAATGCTCTGGTTTTAAACGGACGAAAATCATGTCAGGAGTAACAGGGTTGGGTTTAACATGTAGGACACAGGAAGGTGAAACACAGAGGTGTTTTTGGGGTCCTTGAGATGTTCTGACATGCTGTGACATTTGTGTTTTTTTTTCAGTTGCTTATAAACATATTAACAGCACAGGTGAAATTTCACTATATTTAGCACAAACAGGGATACCATAATATGTGATCAACATGTATGTACGTTTGTCTTTTTGAGAGAGTATTGTTTATGTGTGGTTATTGAAAACTAAAACTAAGGCCAAAACACATACTAAATATGCGTCCACAGTACTTATTGGAGTTTTTGCTTCAAAATGATCTGAAAATCATCCACATAAAACTGTGAATTGTTTTAAATTGCGAAACAGATTTTTTTTGTTTGGAAAGACAATATGCGAATGAGAGTGAACGTCCCAACCCTTGTCATGAATAATTAGGTGATTCTCACCTGAGAAGACAAAGACATGCATAATAATGAGCATTTCATTCAGGTGGAGTACAATGTTGCAGTCTTTGATTGTGAAATTAGCTGATGATCAATAAAATGCAGCTCATTTCTGTTGCTTTCGGTGATGTGAACTCCATTAAATCTGCATATAGCGCGTTGTTTTAAGATCAGATTTATATCCGTTTTGCGAAAACATATTTATGTGACCAGGTGTAAATGGAATCGTTTTGATAAATCAGATTAGTAAAAATATCATAACGTGTCCAGGTGTAAACCGGCCCCATTATGAGTTGTCAGCATCTGTATCATTTAATGTTAAATTGTGGCATGTTGCAAATCAGTCACATCTCGACGACTAGTCGACGTCGACTCGACTTTGATGTCATAGCAGTCGACTTCAAAAAATCTAAAGTCGTTCAACCCCTAGACACATTTGGTCTCTCTCTCGTGCAGTGTGTGCATGCGATCATGAGTGAGCAAGTGTGTGTGTGCGCGATCACGCTTACGAGAGTGAGCCAGCGTTCATCACAAAGCTACAAATTTGTTGTTTTCGCCAACATTCTAACAGCCCCATTGTCATTTAGCAGCCTAGTAAATCTTTACTGTTTGTCAAATGTGCATGCCATTTTAATCACACAACCCTATAATCCAGAACTTAAGGCGATACACTACAGGTGAATAGGGTTATTTTTTTAACTAGCAGATATCACCATGAAACTTTCCCAGTTGATTACATACATTAAGATGTGAAAAAAATATCTTACAAGTTTTCTGTAATTTAATGTTTAAATATGCAAATTAGGCATATTCTAATGAAATATGCCCTAATTTGCATATATTTAAAAAAACGAAATCTGAGTATTGGATAAAGCCAGGTTCAAAATTATTATTTCATTGTGTTCACATATTAGATGGGGAAAAAATTACAGAGGGATTTATGGATATCTACTTTTGTTATCCTGTAAATCAGAAAATACTGCCAATAGCCATGAAAAAATGATTTTCGCCATGTTTTTTGGAATAAAATGTTACATAAATCAGACTAGGAATAATATATTTACAAATCCCTCTGTAAATGTCTTCATAATATAACTAGGAACAAAACTGGAAAGTTTGGTGTATATAGGTGCTACTGAAGTGGAGATTTCGGACTTGGAGTATGAGAGAAAAGTCATTTTGAGAAAACGGGCTTTAAAGATTTAGCATCAGCCAATGAGATTGCGCATTTAGAGTTAAATCCCTCCTTTTACTTTTATGATTGGCTGCTGGTAAAAAGGAAATGACCATATTTGGATCCGACAGCGTTGAACAGGAGAAAGAGAGCTTTCTAACCGTGTGTGTGATGACAGGGTGCAGATCGCGATCGCTGAGCAGCGGAAGGGTTTAAGGTTTAAAGCGTTTTGGTACGGTGTGGCTGTGTTGCCCGTGTTCTCCGCCATCTTGACATTGTTATTATTTTATTTTATTTTATTTTATTGTTTAATATAATGTTTTCTCTCCTGACACCACCAGATGGCAGTGTAAGTCACGTTTGTGAAAAACATGTTCCAGTTACACAGAATTAAGTATTATGCCCCGAACAAGCAAAAATGTGATGTTCACGAATGTGGAAACCAAGTCGTAGGAAGTTAAAAAAAATATATCGCAACATGTATTGTATCGTGATATATCGCATCGTGACCCATGTATCGTGATGCGTATCGTATCGGGATGCCCTTGCCATCACCCAGCCCTACTGTTTACGGTCAGGGACAGCGGAGGGAAGGCTTTTAGAGATTTTACTTCATGAAAGTTGCGTAGATACATATTTTTCGTCTTTAATTTTTTTTGTGTGTGTGGTAACCGTTTCGTAAAGGCAATACGGCACTCAAGGCTAGTACTGTATTGTGAACAAGTGACGGCTGAAGGGGTTACTCCGCTTCACGTCGTGCCTAACAACACCCTTCAGCCGTGACTTGTTCACACTCGAACCTTATTGCGTACCTATTGCATGCCATTTGAATTGTATTTATCGATCACTGAATTATTTTGATGATAATAATAATACATCAAACTTGTATAGCGCTTTTTTGGACTTTTTTTGCCCTTTTTTTTACTCAAAGACGCTTCACATGGGAGATGTAACAAAAAAATGGGTGGGTGTTCTAGGTAAATGCTAGTTTGAATAGGTGAGTTTTGAGTGCCGTTTTGGCAGTGAATCAGAGTTTCTAATGGATGTAGGGAGTGAGTTCCAGAGGGTGGGGGCGGCAATGGCAAAAGATCGATCCCCCAATGACCAGTGATTTGTGTGGGCGATCAGAGTAAGGAGGTTTGTGCCAAAAGAGTGCAGGTGACGGGTGGGTTGGTGGTGTACCAGGAGTTCAGTGAGGCAGGACGGGGTCCAGGTTGTGGAGGGATTTGTAGGTGAGGAGGAGGAGCTTATATTGAACACGATAGCGTACAGGTAGCCAGTGGAGCTGCCGAAGAACGGGAGTGATATGTTCCCGGGTGCGGGTGAGCTGAGTTCTGGATGTATTGTAATTTTTGTAATTGATTAGTAGGTAGTCCATAGAGAAGGCTATTGCAGTAGTCGAGTGTTGAAGTTATGAAGGCGTGAATGAGGATTTCGGCCGTTGACAGGGTGAGGGAGGGGCGAAGACGGGCGATGTTGCGAAGGTGGAAAAAGGATAGTTTAGTGACAAGGGTTGGGTATCGTTTGAATTTGAACGATTCTGATTCCGATTCCTTGTTTCGATTCCGGTTCCTAATGATTCTCGATTACGATTCTTTTAAGAGGCAGGGTCAAAAAAGTTTAGCTAACCTTGCTAACCAACGGTCTTTCTGAAGGAAATACTCCTTTTGTCACAAATTTTGCATTTTGCCGAGATTTCGTTATTTTTAGAAAAGTGAAGCCAGACTTTGGACTGCCGACGTAAGCTACTCATGTTCGACTCGCGCGGTTATGCCAACACTTCCGGTAGACGCTTCTTCGTTGGTGTTGTTCAGTGGTTTCTTCTTCCGCTCGGCGGACTGTGAATATCAAAACTAGGAATCGAAATTTCAACTTTTGAACGATTCCGGGAAAAACGAAAAGTTAGTCCCGGTTCCAATCGATACTCGATTCCGATACCCAACCCTATTAGTGACATGGTTGATGTGTGCTCGGTAAGAGAGGGTGGAGTCCATTGTGATACCGAGGTTTCGAACAGAGTGGGATGGGGATACAATATGTCCGTCGATAAGAAGAGTGAAGTTCTGAATCGTAGAAAGGAGTGATTTTGGGCCAGTGATAAGGAGTTCTGTTTTATTGCTGTTTAGTTTGAGAAAGTTATTGTCCATCCAGGTCTTTAAGTGGGAAATGCAATCGGTGATGGTGGAGAGGATAGCCGGGGTGATGGATTTGGTGGATATGTAGAGTTGGGTATCATCGGCGTAGCAATGAAAATGGAGTCCGTGGTGACGGATGATCTGACCGAGGGGAAGCATGTAGATGGTGAATAGGAGGGGGCCTAGCACTGAGATGTACTGAAAATGATGTACTGAGAATTCAATTTAATATTTTTTTCTTTCCTGTCAGACCTGATGGAAGAGAGCGAGGCGAGTGAAGAACTGAGTGAAGTGGAGGAGGAACATCATGTCCAACCTGGAGGAAAACCTTTGAGTCGCTCAAAGACTAAACAGACATTTTTAAAGAAAAGAAGAGCCGAGAAATCGTTCACCTGCACTCAGTGTGGGAAGAGTTTCACACGCAGACATAATCTTGATGTTCACATGAGGATCCACACCGGAGAGAAGCCTTTCTCATGTGATCAGTGCGGGAAGAGTTTCAGTCTATCATCATCCCTTAATCTTCACACGAGGATCCACACCGGAGAGAAGCCGTTCTCATGTGATAAGTGCGGCAAAACATTTCTTAGTGCAACACACCTGAAGACACACCTGAGCGTTCATACGAAGGAGAAGCCGTATTCATGTTCTGTGTGTGGAAAGAGTTTTTCACAGCTGCAATATTTACATAAACATCAGAAAACTCACACTGGTGTGAGAGAGTACATGTGCTTTGAGTGTGAGAAGACTTTTACTACAGCGAACAGTTTAAAACAGCACCAGAAAATTCACACTGGAGAAAAACCATACAAGTGTTCACACTGCGACAAGAGATTCAGTCAATCAACATGTCTGAAAACACATGAGAGGATCCACACTGGAGAAAAACCCTACAAGTGTTCATACTGTGACAAGAGATTCAGTGACTTAGTAAATCTGAAAACACATGAGAGGATCCACACTGGAGAGAAGCCGTACACGTGTGATCAGTGCAAGAAGAGTTTCTCTATTAAAGCTAACCTGAAGCGACACATGAAGGTCCATTTAGTGGATAAACCACTTAAACACAGTCTGAAATCACGCTAAGAAGATTTTCATGTGCTGAGCAACAAAGTCTCTTCTGTGTAAGTTAGCCACACATCACCCGCCACATCTCTCCTCACTCGGGACATTTTGTCGATTTATATTTTTAACTTGTGTTCAACCGACAGGAATCTGTTATTTGTCAATTCAGATGCAAAAAACAAAATTGTTCTCTGACAGTAGGTGGCGCACATTTAAAAGCAGAAATGCGGGTAAATGTAAATTGATTATAATCCAATATTAAACTTGTAAGATCAAGGATTGTTTTTATAACTCAGTGTTCGTCTTAAAGAAGAATGTCATATACACCTAGGATGACTCCAGTTGTGAGTAAATCATGGACACCGACTTGGATGCCTGGAGAAACATTGTGCCTTGAACAAACAAGTTCATGACGTTTTAAGTTATAAGGCTTTTAAGTCCACAAATCACAAATATTCCCTATGGATTTAAGGTAATAATGCTAACTGTAACCACGGTATTGTGGCAGAAATAGATTGTTGTGTAAAATTCAATCACAAATCAAGGACTTTTTCACTTTAAATCTCTAAATATGATCCAGTTGTAATGTTATTTTTAATATGATGACCAAAGCTTCAAAGTGTTGGAAAAGTTATACTTGGCAAAACAACATATTTATTTAAAGGAAAACTCCGGTGCAAAATGAACCTTTGGTCTAATAAAACATTGGTACATATGTAACCCTGTACAATTTAATTTAACAAATTAATTAAAAAAGGGAATTAATTAATTTGAGATATTAAAATAATAAACTAACCAGAATTAGTGTAAAAGAGTAAGAAAAATTATAAATCAAGAAGAAATGCATGTTAGTATGATGATTGACATTTGACTGATTTGTCCAATTAAGCGAGGATTTGTTGAAGTCCCGCCCCACCACGTTTAGTTGCTGTATGGGGGAATCCATTTTCCTTTCTCTGCGTGACTGTGAGATGAGCAGCAGCATAACTTTGTATAAGAGTTAAAATCGTCAGAGAGGACTGAATAAGAGACATTTATACGAAACATTTTCTTTGGATTTGGTGAGTACACATTTTAACATGTGTAAACTTTCATGAATATGATCGTGTACTGGTGTTAATTTGAGAGAGAGTGAATGTATTTCTCTGTCGAATGAAATGCTGATAAGCTCTGATGTTAATGAGTATATGTAATGGTTAATGTGCTTATGAGTTCGTAATGTTCATATTTCATTGTTGATCATATAGAACTAGTGATTTTGTTTAAGTTGGATAATGTTATCTAAGCTGTCGAATTACGATGGAAATGTTGCTGTTAAATGCTGTTAAACAGGATAACTAGTGTTACTGTTTTTGTGATGTACTAAAAGCCGTGAATTGAATGTACTGCATGTTTTGAACTAAATGCTGCCTGTTGTACATGCAGGTCAGGTCTTTATTCTACGCTGGAACTGCGTTCATTTCAGCGTTATGATCTAAGATGGCGAGCCTTCCCAGCGAGATGAAGTCGATTGATATGAGAATTGAGTTAATCCAACACCTGTGGAATTCGGTAGGAATGTTCTGATTGCCGGTTTGTTTGTTTTTCTAACCGGGACTGAGCTTTATTTTGGAAAGACTGCTCAGAGTATTTTGTTTTCCTGTGCAAAACGATCTCTGGAACTGTTGAATCACTTTCCCGCGATTCAAAGAACCTTTGGACTTTCCGAACTGAATCAGTGAATCGGATCTTTTGAATCAAATTCGTCTAAACCAATTTGAAGTGAACTTTTTCAAGTCAACCTTTTGAACTAAACAGGTCAAACGAGTCTTTTGAACTGATTCATTTGAATTGTTTCATTCTGAACTGTCGGTTTCGCATTTTGTTCATTTTTTTCCTATTTGTTTTTGAATGTGATGTACTGAGTTGTCCAGTTTCCAATTGTGAACATTTATCAATGTTTATGGGGTTGAATTTCATGCAGTATTCAACTGAGTGAAAGAACAAAGGTCAACTGCAAGTGTTCACTTATTGTGAATTGAAGTGAATCACTAACTGTGGTTTTACATTGAACAAAGAGAACTAATAATTTGTATTTTATTTTTTTTTTCTTTCTTTTGAACATCAACAATCATCCATTTGAATATAAAGATTCACTTTATTAGTTAAACAGTGTTGTCTTTTATTACACCTCCATAGTCGAACCTACTGGCCTATAGTTAATATTAGCAACAAGTGCAATATTATTTGACACGTGTGCTACACATAGCCAACCGTTCTCTGAGATTTGTTTTCATGATAATCGAATGTAAAGAGTTTTATCTCTAAAAACTGTTTAGCGTATAACGCTAGTACTGGGGGCATTTACTAGGTAAAAAGAAATCGCTAGTTTATACCACTAACAAGGCTCAAAATAGCCCCACACTAACACAGTAACATAACGAGGGTCCATACATGCAAAACGAAGCATTGAGAACTTTATAAGTGTACAGACGCTTCAATAAGAAGATACTTTATAAAGACAGTCCACTTCGCGTAACAGAACAGACCAGCCCAAGTGGAGATGCACCTACAAGCTGAAAAGAAAAAAAGAATACACAGAATAATGGGGAGTTTAATTATTTTATCGAAAATCATATTCTGCCAAAAAAAAAAAAAAAAAAGTTTGACCCCCTTTAGGCATTTGAGGGTTTGGAAAAAGAGTAAGGCTTATTATTATACATGGACATTTCTGACTTACAACATGAGACACAAGAAATTTGTCATACAAAATCCAAAAATAAACACCATGTATTTTTTTTTTCACATTTTTTTTTATATATATTTTAAAATATACAAAACAAAATTGCCACAAGTATATTTTCTAAAATAGGTTTATGAAAATGTTTTCTACTAAAAAATGTTTGGTCATTCATACATTTGGTAAAGGAATGGCCAAATTCATAAAGTCATATATTTTTGAAAAAATATAATTTGCCCTCCATATATATATATATATAAACCAATAAATATATGTGAACAAACCAATTTATACTTGTAAAAAACAACAAGAAGACATACTTGATCCAACAGATGTATACTTGAACAAACCCAATATATACTTGAGCAAACCAATGTATCTAAACATATACTGTAGAGGAAGAAGTCAACGTATAGTTGAACAAACCCAATAAGTACTTAAAGGGATAGTTCACTTAAAAATGAAAATTCAGTCTTTGTTTAGTCGCCTGTATGTTGTAACAAATCATTTTTTTGTTCTACTGAACACAAAGGGAGATGTTTTGAAGAATGTTGGTGACCAGACAGTTGACAGTATCCATTGACTTTCATAGTAGGAACAAATAAAACTATTGGAAAAAGTAGATGAAGTAAATGCAGGATTTACATTTTTGGGTGAACTATCCCTTTAATGACTCTTCAAGGCAGACACTCGTAGGCCGTTTTGCCTTTAAACTAGTGCAGTGTGTACTTTGCTACTTGGTTTTACTTGAGTATATTGATTTTATACTAGTGTTAATTATATAAAACAGCACATAGAATGGATTGAGTTATACTGCTGTGGTAAAACCAATCTTTAAAAATATATGTGATATTTCTGACGATCATTATCAATGATCAAAATCAAAGGTTTGAGAGTCATATTAGGATTATGTTAAGAGTAACACTTGTAGTGAAGCATTAGCACAATTATATATGGCAGTGTTTCCATCAACACATTTCCCAGTTCACCTAAACCCATGAGGATGTTCACACACGACTCAAAACACTCGTTCTCACTTTCATTACATGTTTCTAGAAGCTTATAAAAGACTGAGCTGAAATGCTGATGATGTCACAGTGATTGACACTAGTAGGCGTGTCTTATCTCATCAAACTGAACTCTTCTTCTACTGCTAATTCTCTCCATCATCATCATCATCATCATCATCATCATCATCATCATCATCATCATCGTCATCATCATCATCATCTATTTGGCTAAAAGAAGGTGTTTCTCTTCCTGATGATTCTGGAAGGGGACAATCACAGACATTAATATAAGAGACAAATCTTGACATCAATTCTTAGAGAAATCAAAATGTCAATTATTAACCATCAAATTAGCAATAGAAATTAGATGTACAAAATAATACAATAGCACATTGCACCAACTTTGACTGCGCATGAGCATTGGCTGGAAAACAAACTTTTTAACACTATATTTGAACATAACAAAGCTTTTTGAGACTGTTGTTGTTGTCAAGTTTCATTGGTGTTTTCAAATATGAAATGTATTCATAAGCTTGGGGAACGGTTTTGGAGAATTTGGTGTTTCCCCATGCAAAGAGAGCTGCACTCGATGCCCGAGAGGCGTTTCAAAGATCACAATTTACAATAATATATTTAATTCTGTTCTGTGTGACTTAGTTCTCATTCAGTAAATGCATAATTTTAACCACAACTATGCTTTTTAAAATCTTAAAATAACAATAATAAAAGACTGTAATAAATTAACCATTAATTATCGCTTTTGACACATTTCTATTTCGGACTAAACCAGCTGTAAATCAGACTTTATTAAAGATGATCAAAGATACGTGGCTTTCCTTGCATGTGTTTTTGACATTGTTTTCGGTCACTCGTGTAATAAAATTGTCTATATTTCTACAAGCTTTTAAGTTTTAGCAAAGGATAAGAAACTTATAAGAAACTGATGCACCTCTTGATGGAAATAACATCAAAACATTTATATCCATCAAGATGTGCAGATTTTCCGATTTTCTTGCTTTCATCTGTTAGAGCGGAACATAGAAACAGAGAAATGTGAACAGATACTATGTGTTTCTCCGTGTGCTTATAACTTTTTATTAATGATCAATAAAATCCATTAAATCCATCACTAACATGAATTATCAATACTTTTCATAGTAATTTATTTATTAGTTCAGGACACTTTCACACCTGTGATGTTTAGATGTTCAACTCTACTCACATAATGAAGCGATTTTTTTCTCTCACTGCAACATCTGTAATACTTACACACTTTCTTTATGTTTTCAGAGATCTCGGCTACAGGTTACAGCAGCACATACAAACAGAAATGAGGAGATTATAAATCAAAGATCATATATTCATATTATGCACCTCAATCTCTCACAAGCAGTGTTTGCTCTGTCAGGTCAAGTTTGCATGTTTTTCTGAATTAACAAGTTAATTTTTCATGGAATTTTTTTTTTGCTCTGTTTTTTTGAATTAATGAGTTAATTTTTCATGAGAAAAAAATGTTGCTCTGTTTTTCTGAATTAATGAGTTAATTTTTCATGGATTTTTTTTTGCTCTTTTTTTCTAAATGAGTTAATTTTTCATGAGAATTTTTTTTGTGCTGTTTTTCTGAATGAATGAGTTTATTTTTCATGAGAAAACAAGTTTTTGCTCTGTTTTTCTGAATTAACGAGTTAATTTTTCATGAAAAAAAATGTTACTCTGTTTTTCTGAATTAACGAGTTAATTTTTCATGAGAAAAAAAATATTACTCTGTTTTTCTGAATTAACGAGTTAATTTTTCATGAGAAAAAAAATGTTACTCTGTTTTTCTGAATTAACGAGTTAATTTTTCATGGAATTTTTTACTGTTTTTTTTAATTAACGAGTTAATTTTTCATGAGAAAAAAGTTTTTGCTCTGATTTTCTGAATTAATGAGTTAATTTTGTCATGAGAAAAAATGTTGCTCTGTTTTTCTGAATTCATGAGTTATTTTTTCATGGAATTTTTTTGCTCTTTTTTTCTAAATGAGTTAATTTTGATGAGAATTTTTTTGCTGTTTTTCTGAATTAATGAGTTAATTTTTCATGAGAAAAAAGTTTTTGCTCTGTTTTTCTGAATTAACAAGTTAATTTTTCATTGATTTTTGTTGCTCTGTTTTTCTGAATTAATGAGTTAATTTTTCATGAGAATTTTTTAGCTGTTTTTCTGAATTAATGAGTTCATTTTTCATGAGAAAAAAGTTTTTGCTCTGTTTTTCTGAATTAACGAGTTAATTTTTCATGAGAAAAAAATGTTACTCTGTTTTTCTGAATTAACGAGTTAATTTTTCATGAGAAAAAAATGTTACTCTGTTTTTCTGAATTAACGAGTTAATTTTTCATGAGAAAAAAAATGTTACTCTGTTTTTCTGAATTAACGAGTTAATTTTTCATGGAATTTTTTACTGTTTTTTTTTAATTAACAAGTTAATTTTTCATGAGAAAAAAGTTTTTGCTCTGATTTTCTGAATTAATGAGTTATTTTTTCATGGATTTTTTTTTGCTCTGTTTTTCTGAATTAATGAGTTAATTTTTCATGAGAAAAAATGTGCTCTGTTTTTCTGAATTCATGAGTTATTTTTTCATGGAATTTTTTTGCTCTTTTTTTCTAAATGAGTTAATTTTTTATGAGATTTTTTTTTGCTGTTTTTCTGAATTAATGAGTTAATTTTTCATGAGAAAAAAGTTTTTGCTCTGTTTTTCTGAATTAATGAGTTAATTTTTCATTGATTTTTTTTGCTCTGTTTTTCTGAACTAATGAGTTAATTTTTCATGAGAATTTTTTTGCTGTTTTTCTGAATTAAGGCGAGACACGGCAGGCAAAAACATAGTTTTTTTTTCACTGGTCAATTTTGAGATTTTGGGATATTTGTCTTGAATAACATGTCTTCTTTCAGACTTGTGGTGAAAAAAAGTCTGAACTACACATTTAGGTCATTATTTTACTACACTTTGTCTGTTTGCGTCTGTAGATTTCTCATAAATTCTTCAAAAGTTGGCATTTTAAATCCTCCCGCTGCTCAGCGATCGCGATCTGCACCCTGTCATCACTCACACCATTAGAAAGCTCTCTTTCTCCTGTTCAACGCTGTCGGATCCAAATATGGTCATTTCCTTTTTACCAGCAGCCAATCGTGAAAGTAAAAGGAGGGACTTAACTCTAAATGTGCAATCTCATTGGCTGATGCTAAATCTTTAAAGCCCGTTTTCTCAAAATGACTTTTCTCTCATGCTCCAAATCCGAAATCTCCACTTCAGTAGCACCTATATACACCAAACTTTCCAGTTTTGTTCCTAGGTATATTATGAAAACATTTACAGAGGGATTTGTAAATATATTATTCCTAGCCTGATTTATATAACATTTTATTCCAAAAAACATGGCGAAAATCATTTTTTCATGGCTATTGGCAGTATTTTCTGATTTACAGGATAACAAAAGTAGATATCCATAAATCCCTCTGTAATTTTTTCCCCATCTAATATGTGAACACAATGAAATAATAATTTTGAACCTGGTTTTATCCAATACTCAGATTTCGTTTTTTAAAATATATGCAAATTAGGGCATATTTCATTAGATAATGCCTAATTTGCATATTTAAACATTAAATTACAGAAAACTTGTAATATATTTTTTTCACATCTTAATGTATGTAATCAACTAGGAAAGTTTCATGGTGATATCTGCTAGTTAAAAAAATAACCCTATTCACCTGTTGTGTCTCGCCTTAATGAGTTCATTTTTCATGAGAAAAAAAGTTTTTGCTCTGTTTTTCTGAATTAACGAGTTAATTTTTCACGGAATTTTTTTGCTCTTTTTTTCTGAATTAACGAGTTAATTTTTCATGGAATATTTTTTGCTCTGTTTGTCTGAATTAACGAGCAAAAACTTTTTTACACATGAAAAATTAACTCATTAATTCAGAAAAACAGAGCAAAAACTTTTTTCCTTGAAAAAATTAACTCGTTAATTCAGAAAAACAGAGCAAAAACTTTCTTCCATGAAAAATGATCTCGTAATTCTGAGATAATTAACTTGTTAATTCAGAAAAACAGAGTAGATTTTCTTTCTTCAAGTGAATGCAATACTCCTCCGTACTACAAAGCTTATCTTTCATCGGGTTTAATACATACACAGTCGCTCTGGGATCTTCTCTTCATCTGTTACAGCAGGACACAGAAACAGAGAAACGAGATTACAGCAAGTGATCAGATGAACATGTCAGAAACACTGACACACAGCGCAGACAACACTCCAAATAACAGATCCAGAGTCAGCAGGAATCTGATTTTTGATTTGCTGTAATGTCTTATATGTTTTAGTCATCAGTATTTTAATATGCAGCTCAATACTGGACAATCACTCACGAGCAGAACTATAAATATTGACTGAAAAATCTTTTATAATCTACTACAGTAGACAGTTCTGTTGTATCAGCTGTAATACTTACGCAGTTCCTGTAGTTGTTTGGAGATCCCCGCTTCATGTCACAGCACATCGAAACAGAAAAGAGTGAACAGATGAAAGACTGAGAAGAGACTGTGTGATTCTTCATCATCTTCTACATCTACATGACTTTATTATTGATCAACAATTACAATAAAGTTGTGTGTGAATATTAAAGCATAATGTGAATTAATAAACAATATTTTCCACAGCATTTTGATTTGAAATTAGTTCAGAGATGATGAATGATGAATTATTGACTATGTTTCTCTGCCTATACAAGTCCTGTGTTTAACTCTCACGCTGTGAAGTCTACTTTGTATTTACATTCTCACTAGGATTCCCTGTGTTATGGTGTTGATCTTGAGCCTAGTTTCCTGGATTTCAATGTTTGAATTTGGTTTTGACCTAGCTATTTGGAATATGATTGTGGATTACTCTTAATAAGAGTTTCCTCAGCACTAGTCTCAATTGTAGCACAATAAAACTACTTTTTATCTTGCTGTATCAGCTGTGAAACTTACGTATTTCTCTTTTACAGTCCTCGGCTTCGTGTAACAGCAGCACATAGAAACAGAAATAAGGAGATTATTAGAGAGCGATCAGAAACACTGAGAATATACTGTGTGATTCTTCATCAGATGATCTGGACTAGCAATGAGTCCTTTGTCTATGGAAAAGGACCTTGAAATCGTATAAAGCTTCCCTTGCTCCGTCTTCAAGTGTGTCACTCCTGCACAGGGTCACGTCTCAGTTCTTGCAAGAATAAACGCTTCTCTTGAACAAATTTGACTCTGAGTGTTTCTTATGCTGCGATCATGTCACAACATTAACTAGATTAAATTTGCATACTAAAATATTCTGCATGATTTTGTACATTTGAACACTACTGTAGCACAATAAAGCTCACTTTTCCTTTGTATCCGCTGCAATACTTACACATTTTCTTTAGTTTTTCCGAGATCTTTGCTTCATGTCACAGCATCACATAGAATCACAAATGAGGAGATTGTAAGTGAATGAACAGATGATTTTAAATACAAAAATAACATCTTATATATATATATATATATATATATATATATATATATATATATAACAATTGACCAGTTTACTACAGATCAGTTTTACTATCACTGCATCAGTATAAAATACGTACTTATTTCATTTTCACAGCCCTTCGCTTCATGTTCAGCAGCACATGGAAACAGAAATGAGGACAGACGAAGAAACACTGTGTGATTATCACTTCATCATCTGCAGGACTATATCTTAATGGTCTGGAACAATTACAGTAATGTTGTGTGTTAAAGTCACCATGAAATCAAATCTGACAGTTTTATTAATAAGTATAGTTCATACTTAAAAACATAAGGGGTAACACTGTCATTTTTTTTTTCTGGTCAAAATTTTGAGTTTCAATATCTCAGTTCTGGAAGGGTCTACAGCCTCAATTTTTGCACCCAGGTCCATGTCTCGTGGCCCTCTATCAGAATCCAAAGTTTTGAGAAGATTGGAGAAACTTTATTTTTCACCCCCGAAAAAAAACGTAAGGGGTAACACTGTCATTTTTTTTTCTGGTCAAAATTTTGAGTTTCAATATCTCAGCTCTGGAAGGGTCTAGAGACTCCATTTTTGCGCGCTGGTCGAAGACTCGTGGCCCTCTGTCAGAGTCCAGAGTTTCAAGAAGATCGGAGGGGGTCAAAATTTCAGCCAAAAACAAAAAATGACAGTGTTAACCCTTATGTTTTTTTTTTCAGGTCCAAATTTTGACCTTCGATATCTCGGCTCTTGAAGGGTCTAGAGCCTCAATTTTTGCGCGCTGGTCGAAGTCTCGTGGCCCTCTGTCAGAGTCCAGAGTTTCAAGAAGATCGGAGGGGGTCAAAATTTCGGCCAAAAAAAAAATGACAGTGTTACCCCTTATGTTTTTTTTTTTCAGGTCCAAAATTTGACCTTCGATATCTCGGCTCTGGAAGGGTCTAGAGCCTCCATTTTTGCGCGCTGGTCGAAGTCTCGTGGCCCTCTGTCAAAGTCCAGACTTTCAAGAAGATCGGAGGGGGTCAAAATTTCGGCCAAAAAAAAAAAAGACAGTGTTACCCCTTATGTTTTTTTTTCAGGTCCAAATTTTGACCTTCGATATCTCGGCTCTGGAAGGGTCTAGAGCCTCCATTTTTGCGCGTTGGTCGAAGTCTCGTGGCCCTCTGTCAGAATCCAGAGTTTCAAGAAGATCGGAGGGGGTCAAAATTTCGGCCAAAAAAAAAATGACAGTGTTACCCCTTATGTTTTTTTTCAGGTCCAAATTTTGACCTTCGATATCTCGGCTCTGGAAGGGTCTAGAGCCTCAATTTTTGCGCGCTGGTCGAAGTCTCGTGGCCCTCTGTCAGAGTCCAGAGTTTCAAGAAGATCGGAGGGGGTCAAAATTTCGGCCAAAAAAAAAAATGACAGTGTTACCCCTTATGTTTTTTTTTTCAGGTCCAAATTTTGACCTTCGATATCTCGGCTCTGGAAGGGTCTAGAGCCTCCATCTTTGCGCGTTGGTCGACGTCTCGTGGCCCTCTGTCAGAATCCAGAGTTTCAAGAAGATCGGAGGGGGTCAAAATTTCGGCCAAAAAAAAAAAAATGACAGTGTTACCCCTTATGTTTTTTTTTCAGGTCCAAATTTTGACCTTCGATATCTCGGCTCTGGAAGGGTCTAGAGCCCCAATTTTTGCCCGTTGGTCGAAGTCTCGTGGCCCTCTGTCAGAATCCAGAGTTTCAAGAAGATCGGAGGGGGTCAAAATTTCGGCCAAAAAAAAAAATTACAGTGTTACCCCTTATGTTTTTTTTTTTCAGGTCCAAATTTTGACCTTCGATATCTCGGCTCTGGAAGGGTCTAGAGCCTCCATTTTTGTGCGCTGGTCGAAGTCTCGTGGCCCTCTGTCAGAGTCCAGAGTTTCAAGAAGATCGGAGGGGGTCAAAATTTCGGCCAAAAAAAAAGATGACAGTGTTACCCCTTATGTTTTTTTTTCAGGTCCAAATTTTGACCTTCGATATCTCGGCTCTGGAAGGGTCTAGAGCCCCAATTTTTGCGCGTTGGTCGAAGTCTCGTGGCCCTCTGTCAGAATCCAGAGTTTCAAGAAGATCGGGAGGGGGTCAAAATTTCGGCCAAAAAAAAATGACAGTGTTACCCCTTATGTTTTTTTTTCAGGTCCAAATTTTGACCTTCGATATCTCGGCTCTGGAAGGTTCTAGAGCCTCAATTTTTGCGCGTTGGTCGAAGTCTCGTGGCCCTCTGTCAGACTCCAGAGTTTCAAGAAGATCGGAGGGGGTCAAAATTTCGGCCAAAAAAAAAAAATGACAGTGTTACCCCTTATGTTTTTTTTTTAAGGTCCAAATTTTGACCTTCGATATCTCGGCTCTGGAAGGGTCTAGAGCCCCAATTTTTGCGCGTTGGTCGAAGTCTCGTGGCCCTCTGTCAGAATCCAGAGTTTCAAGAAGATCGGAGGGGGTCAAAATTTCGGCCAAAAAAAAAAATGACAGTGTTACCCCTTATGTTTTTTTTTTCAGGTCCAAATTTTGACCTTCGATATCTCGGCTCTGGAAGGGTTTAGAGCCTCCATTTTTGCGCGCTGGTCGAAGTCTCGTGGCCCTCTGTCAGAGTCCAGAGTTTCAAGAAGATCGGAGGGGGTCAAAATTTCGGCCAAAAAAAAAATGACAGTGTTACCTCTTATGTTTTTCTTTTCAGGTCCAAATTTTGACCTTCGATATCTCGTCGCTGGAATGGTCTAGAGCCTCAATTTGTGCGCGTTGGTCGAATTCTCGTGGCCCTCTGTCAGAATCCAGAGTTTCAAGAAGATCGGAGGGGGTCAAAATTTCGGCCAAAAAAAAAAAATGACAGTGTTACCCCTTATGTTTTTTTTTCAGGTCCAAATTTTGACCTTCGATATCTCGGCTCTGGAAGGGTCTAGAGCCCCAATTTTTGCGCGTTGGTCGAAGTCTCGTGGCCCTCTGTCAGAGTCCAGAGTTTCAAGAAGATCGGAGGGGGTCAAAATTTCGGCCAAAAACGACAGTGTTACCCCTTATGTTTTTTTTTCAGGTCAAAACTTTGACATCCGATATCTCGGCTCTGGAAGTGTCTAGAGCCTCCATTTTTGCGCGCTGGTCGAAGTCTCGTGGCCCTCTGTCAGAATCCAGAGTTTCAAGAAGATCGGAGGGGGTCAAAATTTCGGCCAAAAACGACAGTGTTACCCCTTATGTTTTTCTTTCGGGTCAAAACTTTGACATCCGATATCTCGGCTCTGGAAGGGTGTAGAGCCTCCATTTTTGCGCGCTGGTCGAAGTCTCGTGGCCCTCTGTCAGAATCCAGAGTTTCAAGAAGATCGGAGGGGGTCAAAATTTCGGCCAAAAACGACAGTGTTACCCCTTATGTTTTTTTTCAGGTCAAAACTTTGACATCCGATATCTCGGCTCTGGAAGGGTCTAGAGCCTCCATTTTTGCGCGCAGGTCGAAGTCTCGTGGCCCTCTGTCAGAATCCAGAGTTTCAAGAAGATCGGAGGGGGTCAAAATTTCGGCCAAAAACGACAGTGTTACCCCTTATGTTTTTTTTTCAGGTCAAAACTTTGACATCCGATATCTCGGCTCTGGAAGGGTCTAGAGCCTCCATTTTTGCGCGCTGGTCGAAGTCTCGTGGCCCACTGTCAGAGTCCAGAGTTTCAAGAAGATCGGAGGGGATCAAAATTTCGGCCAAAAACAAAAAATGACAGTGTTACCCCTTACGTTTTTTTTTCAGGTCCAAATTTTGACCTTCGATATCTCGGCTCTTGAAGGGTCTAGAGCCTCCATTTTTGCGCGCTGGTCGAAGTCTCGTGGCCCACTGTCATAGTCCAGAGTTTCAAGAAGATCGGAGGGGGTCAAAATTTCGGCCAAAAAAAAAAAATGACAGTGTTTTTTTTTCAGGTCCAAATTTTGACCTTCGATATCTCGGCTCTGGAAGGGTCTAGAGCCTCAATTTTTCGCGCTGGTCGAAGTCTCGTGGCCCTCTGTCAGAATCCAGAGTTTCAAGAAGATCGGAGGGGGTCAAAATTTTGGCCCAAAAAAAAATGACAGTGTTACCCCTTATGTTTTTTTTTCAGGTCCAAATTTTGACCTTCGATATCTCGGCTCTGGAAGGGTCTAGAGCCCCAATTTTTGCGCGTTGGTCGAAGTCTCGTGGCCCTCTGTCAGAATCCAGAGTTTCAAGAAGATCGGAGGGGGTCAAAATTTCGGCCAAAAAAAAAAATGACAGTGTTACCCCTTATGTTTTTTTTTCAGGTCCAAATTTTGACCTTCGATATCTCGGCTCTGGAAGGGTCTAGAGCCTCCATTTTTGCGCGCTGGTCGAAGTCTCGTGGCCCTCTGTCAGAGTCCAGAGTTTCAAGAAGATCGGAGGGGGTCAAAATTTCGGCCAAAAAAAAATGACAGTGTTACCCCTTATGTTTTTTTTTTTCAGGTCCAAATTTTGACCTTCGATATCTCGGCTCTGGAAGGGTCTAGAGCCTCCATTTTTGCGCGCTGGTCGAAGGCTCGTTGCCCTCTGTCAGAATCCAGAGTTTCAAGAAGATCGGAGGGGGTCAAAATTTCGGCCAAAAAAAAAAATGACAGTGTTACCCCTTATGTTTTTTTTTCAGGTCCAAATTTTGACCTTCGATATCTCGGCTCTGGAAGGGTGTAGAGCCTCAATTTTTGCGCGTTGGTCGAAGTCTCGTGGCCCTCTGTCAGAATCCAGAGTTTCAAGAAGATCGGAGGGGGTCAAAATTTCGCCAAAAAAAAAAAATGACAGTGTTACCCCTTATGTTTTTTTTCAGGTCCAAATTTTGACCTTCGATATCTCGGCTCTGGAAGGGTCTAGAGCCTCCATTTTTCCGCACTGGTCGAAGTCTCGTGGCCCTCTGTCAAAGTCCAGAGTTTCAAGAAGATCAGAGGGGGTCGAAATTTCGGCCAAAAAAAAAATGACAGTGTTACCCCTTATGTTTTTTTTTTCAGGTCCAAATTTTGACCTTCGATATCTCGGCTCTGGAAGGGTCTAGAGCCTCCATTTTTGCGCGCTGGTCGAAGTCTCGTGGCCCTCTGTCAAAGTCCAGAGTTTCAAGAAGATCGGAGGGGGTCAAAATTTCGGCCAAAAAAAAAAATGACAGTGTTACCCCTTATGTTTTTTTTTTCAGGTCCAAATTTTGACCTTCGATATCTCGGCTCTGGAAGGGTCTAGAGCCTCCATTTTTGCGCGCTGGTCGAAGGCTCGTGGCCCTCTGTCAGAGTCCAGAGTTTCAAGAAGATCGGAGGGGGTCAAAATTTCGGCCAAAAAAAAAATGACAGTGTTACCCCTTATGTTTTTTTTTTCAGGTCCAAATTTTGACCTTCGATATCTCGGCTCTGGAAGGGTCTAGAGCCCCAATTTTTGCGCGTTGGTCGAAGTCTCGTGGCCCTCTGTCAGAATCCAGAGTTTCAAGAAGATCGGAGGGGGTCAAAATTTCAGCCAAAAAAAAAAATGACAGTGTTACCCCTTATGTTTTTTTTCAGGTCCAAATTTTGACCTTTGATATCTCGGCTCTGGAAGGGTCTAGAGCCCCAATTTTTGCACGTTGGTCGAAGTCTCGTGGCCCTCTGTGAGAATCCAGAGTTTCAAGAAGATCGGAGGGGGTCAAAATTTCGGCCAAAAAAAAAAAATGACAGTGTTACCCCTTATGTTTTTATTTCAGGTCCAAATTTTGACCTTCGATATCTCGGCTCTGGAAGGGTCTAGAGCCTCCATTTTTGCGCGCTGGTCGAAGGCTCGTTGCCCTCTGTCAGAATCCAGAGTTTCAAGAAGATCGGAGGGGGTCAAAATTTCGGCCAAAAAAAAAATGACAGTGTTACCCCTTATGTTTTTTTTTCAGGTCCAAATTTTGACCTTCGATATCTCGGCTCTGGAAGGGTGTAGAGCCTCAATTTTTGCGCGTTGGTCGAAGTCTCGTGGCCCTCTGTCAGAATCCAGAGTTTCAAGAAGATCGGAGGGGGTCAAAATTTCGGCCAAAAAAAAAATGACAGTGTTACCCCTTATGTTTTTTATTTCAGGTCCAAATTTTGACCTTCGATATCTCGGCTCTGGAAGGGTCTAGAGCCTCCATTTTTTCGCGCTGGTCGAAGTCTCGTGGCCCTCTGTCAGAGTCCAGAGTTTCAAGAAGATCGGAGGGGGTCAAAATTTCGCCAAAAAAAAAAAAAGACAGTGTTACCCCTTATGTTTTTTTTTCAGGTCCAAATTTTGACCTTCGATATCTCGGCTCTGGAAGGGTCTAGAGCCTCCATTTTTCCGCACTGGTCGAAGTCTCGTGGCCCTCTGTCAAAGTCCAGAGTTTCAAGAAGATCAGAGGGGGTCGAAATTTCGGCCAAAAAAAAATGACAGTGTTACCCCTTATGTTTTTTTTTTCAGGTCCAAATTTTGACCTTCGATATCTCGGCTCTGGAAGGGTCTAGAGCCTCCATTTTTGCGCGCTGGTCGAAGGCTCGTGGCCCTCTGTCAGAGTCCAGAGTTTCAAGAAGATCGGAGGGGGTCAAAATTTCGGCCAAAAAAAAAATGACAGTGTTACCCCTTATGTTTTTTTTTCAGGTCCAAATTTTGACCTTCGATATCTCTGCTCTGGAAGGGTCTAGAGCCCCAATTTTTGCGCGTTGGTCGAAGTCTCGTGGCCCTCTGTCAGAATCCAGAGTTTCAAGAAGATCGGAGGGGGTCAAAATTTCGGCCAAAAAAAAAAATGACAGTGTTACCCCTTATGTTTTTTTTCAGGTCCAAATTTTGACCTTCGATATCTCGGCTCTGGAAGGGTCTAGAGCCTCAATTTTTGCGCGTTGGTCGAAGTCTCGTGGCCCTCTGTCAGAATCCAGAGTTTCAAGAAGATCGGAGAGGGTCAAAATTTCAGCCAAAAAAAAAAATGACAGTGTTACCCCTTACGTTTTTTTTTCAGGTCCAAATTTTGACCTTCGATATCTCGGCTCTGGAAGGGTCTAGAGCCTCCATTTTTGCGCGCTGGTCGAAGTCTCGTGGCCCTCTGTCAAAGTCCAGATTTTCAAGAAGATGGGAGGGGGTCAAAATTTCGGCCAAAAAAAAAATGACAGTGTTACCCCTTATGTTTTTTTTTCAGGTCCAAATTTTGACCTTCGATATCTCGGCTCTGGAAGGGTCTAGAGCCTCAATTTTTGCGCGTTGGTCGAAGTCTCGTGGCCCTCTGTCAGAATCCAGAGTTTCAAGAAGATCGGAGGGGGTCAAAATTTCGGCCAAAAAAAAAATGACAGTGTTACCCCTTATGTTTTTTTTTTCAGGTCCAAATTTTGACCTTCGATATCTCGGCTCTCGAAGGGTCTAGAGCCTCCATTTTTGCGCGCT
Source organism: Cyprinella venusta (assembly GCA_038021265.1). Lineage (NCBI taxonomy): Eukaryota > Metazoa > Chordata > Actinopteri > Cypriniformes > Leuciscidae > Cyprinella > Cyprinella venusta. The sequence continues at coordinate 55,960,753 of CM075863.1, read as the reverse complement.
GGTCGAAGTCTCGTGGCCCTCTGTCAGAGTCCAGAGTTTCAAGAAGATCGGAGGGGGTCAAAATTTCGGCCAAAAAAAAAAAATGACAGTGTTACCCCTTATGTTTTTTTTTTCAGGTCCAAATTTTGACCTTCGATATCTCGGCTCTGGAAGGGTCTAGAGCCTCCATCTTTGCGCGTTGGTCGACGTCTCGTGGCCCTCTGTCAGAATCCAGAGTTTCAAGAAGATCGGAGGGGGTCAAAATTTCGGCCAAAAAAAAAAAATGACAGTGTTACCCCTTATGTTTTTTTTTCAGGTCCAAATTTTGACCTTCGATATCTCGGCTCTGGAAGGGTCTAGAGCCCCAATTTTTGCCCGTTGGTCGAAGTCTCGTGGCCCTCTGTCAGAATCCAGAGTTTCAAGAAGATCGGAGGGGGTCAAAATTTCGGCCAAAAAAAACAATTACAGTGTTACCCCTTATGTTTTTTTTTTTCAGGTCCAAATTTTGACCTTCGATATCTCGGCTCTGGAAGGGTCTAGAGCCCCAATTTTTGCGCGTTGGTCGAAGTCTCGTGGCCCTCTGTCAGAATCCAGAGTTTCAGGAAGATCGGAGGGGGTCAAAATTTCGGCCAAAAAAAAAAAATGACAGTGTTACCCCTTATGTTTTTTTTTCAGGTCCAAATTTTGACCTTCGATATCTCGGCTCGGGAAGGGTCTAGAGCCTCCATTTTTGCGCGTTGGTCGAAGTCTCGTGGCCCTCTGTCAGAATCCAGAGTTTCAAGAAGATCGGAGGGTGTCAAAATTTCGGCCAAAAAAAAAAAAATGACAGTGTTACCCCTTATGTTTTTTTTTTCAGGTCCAAATTTTGACCTTCGATATCTCGGCTCTGGAAGGGTCTAGAGCCCCAATTTTTGCGCGTTGGTCGAAGTCTCGTGGCCCTCTGTCAGAATCCAGAGTTTCAAGAAGATCGGGAGGGGGTCAAAATTTCGGCCAAAAAAAAATGACAGTTACCCCTTATGTTTTTTTTTTCAGGTCCAAATTTTGACCTTCGATATCTCGGCTCTGGAAGGTTCTAGAGCCTCAATTTTTGCGCGTTGGTCGAAGTCTCGTGGCCCTCTGTCAGACTCCAGAGTTTCAAGAAGATCGGAGGGGGTCAAAATTTCGGCCAAAAAAAAAATGACAGTGTTACCCCTTATGTTTTTTTTTCAGGTCCAAATTTTGACCTTCGATATCTCGCCTCTGGAAGGGTCTAGAGCCTCCTTTTTTGCGCGCTGGTCGAAGTCTCGTGGCCCTCTGTCAGAGTCCAGAGTTTCAAGAAGATCGGAGGGGGTCAAAATTTTGGCCAAAAAAAAAAAATGACAGTGTTACCCCTTATGTTTTTTTTTTAAGGTCCAAATTTTGACCTTCGATATCTCGGCTCTGGAAGGGTCTAGAGCCCCAATTTTTGCGCGTTGGTCGAAGTCTCGTGGCCCTCTGTCAGAATCCAGAGTTTCAAGAAGATCGGAGGGGGTCAAAATTTCGGCCAAAAAAAAAAATGACAATGTTACCCCTTATGTTTTTTTTTTCAGGTCCAAATTTTGACCTTCGATATCTCGGCTCTGGAAGGGTTTAGAGCCTCCATTTTTGCGCGCTGGTCGAAGTCTCGTGGCCCTCTGTCAGAGTCCAGAGTTTCAAGAAGATCGGAGGGGGTCAAAATTTCGGCCAAAAAAAAAATGACAGTGTTACCTCTTATGTTTTTCTTTTCAGGTCCAAATTTTGACCTTCGATATCTCGGCGCTGGAATGGTCTAGAGCCTCAATTTGTGCGCGTTGGTCGAATTCTCGTGGCCCTCTGTCAGAATCCAGAGTTTCAAGAAGATCGGAGGGGGTCAAAATTTCGGCCAAAAAAAAAAAATGACAGTGTTACCCCTTATGTTTTTTTTTCAGGTCCAAATTTTGACCTTCGATATCTCGGCTCTGGAAGGGTCTAGAGCCCCAATTTTTGCGCGTTGGTCGAAGTCTCGTGGCCCTCTGTCAGAGTCCAGAGTTTCAAGAAGATCGGAGGGGGTCAAAATTTCGGCCAAAAACGACAGTGTTACCCCTTATGTTTTTTTTTTCAGGTCAAAACTTTGACATCCGATATCTCGGCTCTGGAAGTGTCTAGAGCCTCCATTTTTGCGCGCTGGTCGAAGTCTCGTGGCCCTCTGTCAGAATCCAGAGTTTCAAGAAGATCGGAGGGGGTCAAAATTTCGGCCAAAAACGACAGTGTTACCCCTTATGTTTTTTTTCAGGTCAAAACTTTGACATCCGATATCTCGGCTCTGGAAGGGTCTAGAGCCTCCATTTTTGCGCGCAGGTCGAAGTCTCGTGGCCCTCTGTCAGAATCCAGAGTTTCAAGAAGATCGGAGGGGGTCAAAATTTCGGCCAAAAACGACAGTGTTACCCCTTATGTTTTTTTTTCAGGTCAAAACTTTGACATCCGATATCTCGGCTCTGGAAGGGTCTAGAGCCTCCATTTTTGCGCGCTGGTCGAAGTCTCGTGGCCCACTGTCAGAGTCCAGAGTTTCAAGAAGATCGGAGGGGATCAAAATTTCGGCCAAAAACAAAAAATGACAGTGTTACCCCTTACGTTTTTTTTTCAGGTCCAAATTTTGACCTTCGATATCTCGGCTCTTGAAGGGTCTAGAGCCTCCATTTTTGCGCGCTGGTCGAAGTCTCGTGGCCCACTGTCAGAGTCCAGAGTTTCAAGAAGATCGGAGGGGGTCAAAATTTCGGCCAAAAAAAAAAAATGACAGTGTTTTTTTTTCAGGTCCAAATTTTGACCTTCGATATCTCGGCTCTGGAAGGGTCTAGAGCCTCAATTTTTCGCGCTGGTCGAAGTCTCGTGGCCCTCTGTCAGAATCCAGAGTTTCAAGAAGATCGGAGGGGGTCAAAATTTTGGCCCAAAAAAAAATGACAGTGTTACCCCTTATGGTTTTTTTTCAGGTCCAAATTTTGACCTTCGATATCTCGGCTCTGGAAGGGTCTAGAGCCCCAATTTTTGCGCGTTGGTCGAAGTCTCGTGGCCCTCTGTCAGAGTCCAGAGTTTCAAGAAGATCGGAGGGGGTCAAAATTTCGGCCAAAAAAAAATGACAGTGTTACCCCTTATGTTTTTTTTTTTCAGGTCCAAATTTTGACCTTCGATATCTCGGCTCTGGAAGGGTCTAGAGCCTCCATTTTTGCGCGCTGGTCGAAGGCTCGTTGCCCTCTGTCAGAATCCAGAGTTTCAAGAAGATCGGAGGGGGTCAAAATTTCGGCCAAAAAAAAAAATGACAGTGTTACCCCTTATGTTTTTTTTTCAGGTCCAAATTTTGACCTTCAATATCTCGGCTCTGGAAGGGTGTAGAGCCTCAATTTTTGCGCGTTGGTCGAAGTCTCGTGGCCCTCTGTCAAAGTCCAGAGTTTCAAGAAGATCAGAGGGGGTCGAAATTTCGGCCAAAAAAAAAATGACAGTGTTACCCCTTATGTTTTTTTTTCAGGTCCAAATTTTGACCTTCGATATCTCGGCTCTGGAAGGGTCTAGAGCCTCCATTTTTGCGCGCTGGTCGAAGTCTCGTGGCCCTCTGTCAAAGTCCAGAGTTTCAAGAAGATCGGAGGGGGTCAAAATTTCGGCCAAAAAAAAAAAATGACAGTGTTACCCCTTATGTTTTTTTTTTCAGGTCCAAATTTTGACCTTCGATATCTCGGCTCTGGAAGGGTCTAGAGCCTCCATTTTTGCGCGCTGGTCGAAGGCTCGTGGCCCTCTGTCAGAGTCCAGAGTTTCAAGAAGATCGGAGGGGGTCAAAATTTCGGCCAAAAAAAAAATGACAGTGTTACCCCTTATGTTTTTTTTCAGGTCCAAATTTTGACCTTTGATATCTCGGCTCTGGAAGGGTCTAGAGCCCCAATTTTTGCACGTTGGTCGAAGTCTCGTGGCCCTCTGTGAGAATCCAGAGTTTCAAGAAGATCGGAGGGGGTCAAAATTTCGGCCAAAAAAAAAAATGACAGTGTTACCCCTTATGTTTTTATTTCAGGTCCAAATTTTGACCTTCGATATCTCGGCTCTGGAAGGGTCTAGAGCCTCCATTTTTGCGCGCTGGTCGAAGGCTCGTTGCCCTCTGTCAGAATCCAGAGTTTCAAGAAGATCGGAGGGGGTCAAAATTTCGGCCAAAAAAAAAAATGACAGTGTTACCCCTTATGTTTTTTTTTCAGGTCCAAATTTTGACCTTCGATATCTCGGCTCTGGAAGGGTGTAGAGCCTCAATTTTTGCGCGTTGGTCGAAGTCTCGTGGCCCTCTGTCAGAATCCAGAGTTTCAAGAAGATCAGAGGGGGTCGAAATTTCGGCCAAAAAAAAAATGACAGTGTTACCCCTTATGTTTTTTTTTTCAGGTCCAAATTTTGACCTTCGATATCTCGGCTCTGGAAGGGTCTAGAGCCTCCATTTTTGCGCGCTGGTCGAAGTCTCGTGGCCCTCTGTCAAAGTCCAGAGTTTCAAGAAGATCGGAGGGGGTCAAAATTTCGGCCAAAAAAAAAATGACAGTGTTACCCCTTATGTTTTTTTTCAGGTCCAAATTTTGACCTTCGATATCTCGGCTCTGGAAGGGTCTAGAGCCTCCATTTTTTCGCGCTGGTCGAAGTCTCGTGGCCCTCTGTCAGAGTCCAGAGTTTCAAGAAGATCGGAGGGGGTCAAAATTTCGGCCAAAAAAAAAAAAATGACAGTGTTACCCCTTATGTTTTTTTTTTCAGGTCCAAATTTTGACCTTCGATATCTCGGCTCAGGAAGGGTCTAGAGCCTCCATTTTTGCGCGTTGGTCGAAGTCTCGTGGCCCTCTGTCAGAATCCAGAGTTTCAAGAAGATCGGAGGGGGTCAAAATTTCGGCCAAAAAAAAAAAAAGACAGTGTTACCCCTTATGTTTTGTTTTCAGGTCCAAATTTTGACCTTCGATATCTCGGCTCTGGAAGGGTCTAGAGCCTCAATTTTTGCGCGTTGGTCGAAGTCTCGTGGCCCTCTGTCAGAATCCAGAGTTTCAAGAAGATCGGAGAGGGTCAAAATTTCAGCCAAAAAAAAAATGACAGTGTTACCCCTTACGTTTTTTTTTCAGGTCCAAATTTTGACCTTCGATATCTCGGCTCTGGAAGGGTCTAGAGCCTCCATTTTTGCGCGCTGGTCGAAGTCTCGTGGCCCTCTGTCAAAGTCCAGATTTTCAAGAAGATCGGAGGGGGTCAAAATTTCGGCCAAAAAAAAAATGACAGTGTTACCCCTTATGTTTTTTTTTCAGGTCCAAATTTTGACCTTCGATATCTCGGCTCTGGAAGGGTCTAGAGCCTCCATTTTTGCGTGTTGGTCGAAGTCTCGTGGCCCTCTGTCAGAATCCAGAGTTTCAAGAAGATCGGAGGGGGTCAACATTTCGGCCAAAAAAAAAAATGACAGTGTTACCCCTTATGTTTTGTTTTCAGGTCCAAATTTTGACCTTCGATATCTCGGCTCTGGAAGGGTCTAGAGCCTCCATTTTTGCGCGTTGGTCGAAGTCTCGTGGCCCTCTGTCAAAGTCCAGATTTTCAAGAAGATCGGAGGGGGTCAAAATTTCGGCCAAAAAAAAAATGACAGTGTTACCCCTTATGTTTTTTTTTCAGGTCCAAATTTTGACCTTCGATATCTCGGCTCTGGAAGGGTCTAGAGCCTCCATTTTTGCGCGCTGGTCGAAGTCTCGTGGCCCTCTGTCAGAGTCCAGAGTTTCAAGAAGATCGGAGGGGGTCAAAATTTCGGCCAAAAACAAAAAATTACAGTGTTACCCCTTATGTTTTTTTTTTCAGGTCCAAATTTTGACCTTCGATATCTCGGCTCTCGAAGGGTCTAGAGCCTCCATTTTTGCGCGCTGGTCGAAGTCTCGTGGCCCTCTGTCAGAGTCCAGAGTTTCAAGAAGATCGGAGGGGGTCAAAATTTCGGCCAAAAAAAAATGACAGTGTTACCCCTTATGTTTTTTTTTCAGGGCCAAATTTTGACCTTCGATATCTCGGCTCTGGAAGGGTGTAGAGCCTCAATTTTTGCGCGTTGGTCGAAGTCTCGTGGCCCTCTGTCAGAATCCAGAGTTTCAAGAAGATCGGAGGGGGTCAAAATTTCGGCCAAAAACAAAAAATGACAGTGTTACCCCTTATGTTTTTTTTTTCAGGTCCAAATTTTGACCTTCGATATCTCGGCTCTCGAAGGGTCTAGAGCCTCCATTTTTGCGCGCTGGTCGAAGTCTCGTGGCCCTCTGTCAGAGTCCAGAGTTTCAAGAAGATCGGAGGGGGTCAAAATTTCGGCCAAAAAAAAATGACAGTGTTACCCCTTATGTTTTTTTTTCAGGGCCAAATTTTGACCTTCGATATCTCGGCTCTGGAAGGGTGTAGAGCCTCAATTTTTGCGCGTTGGTCGAAGTCTCGTGGCCCTCTGTCAGAATCCAGAGTTTCAAGAAGATCGGAGGGGGTCAAAATTTCGGCCAAAAAAAAAAATGACAGTGTTACCCCTTATGTTTTTTTTCAGGTCCAAATTTTGACCTTCGATATCTCGGCTCTGGAAGGGTCTAGAGCCTCAATTTTTGAGCGCTGGTCGAAGTCTCGTGGCCCTCTGTCAGAATCCAGAGTTTCAAGAAGATCGGAGGGGGTCAAAATTTTGGCAAAAAAAAAAAAAATGACAGTGTTACCCCTTATGTTTTTTTTTCAGGTCCAAATTTTGACCTTCGATATCTCGGCTCTGGAAGGGTCTAGAGCCCCAATTTTTGCGCGTTGGTCGAAGTCTCGTGGCCCTCTGTCAGAATCCAGAGTTTCAAGAAGATCGGAGGGGGTCAAAATTTCGGCCAAAAAAAAAAAATGACAGTGTTACCCCTTATGTTTTTTTTTTCAGGTCCAAATTTTGACCTTCGATATCTCGGCTCTGGAAGGGTCTAGAGCCTCCATTTTTGCGCGCTGGTCGAAGTCTCGTGGCCCTCTGTCAGAGTCCAGAGTTTCAAGAAGATCGGAGGGGGTCAAAATTTCGGCCAAAAAAAAAATGACAGTGTTACCCCTTATGTTTTTTTTTTCAGGTCCAAATTTTGACCTTCGATATCTCGGCTCTGGAAGGGTCTAGAGCCTCCATTTTTGCGCGTTGGTCGACGTCTCGTGGCCCTCTGTCAGAATCCAGAGTTTCAAGAAGATCGGAGGGGGTCAAAATTTCGGCCAAAAAAAAAAAATGACAGTGTTACCCCTTATGTTTTTTTTCAGGTCCAAATTTTGACCTTCGATATCTCGGCTCTGGAAGGGTCTAGAGCCCCAATTTTTGCGCGTTGGTCGAAGTCTCGTGGCCCTCTGTCAGAATCCAGAGTTTCAAGAAGATCGGAGGGGGTCAAAATTTTGGCCAAAAAAAAAAATGACAGTGTTACCCCTTATGTTTTTTTTTTTCAGGTCCAAATTTTGACCTTCGATATCTCGGCTCTGGAAGGGTCTAGAGCCTCCATTTTTGCGCGCTGGTTGAAGTCTCGTGGCCCTCTGTCAGAGTCCAGAGTTTCAAGAAGATCGGAGGGGGTCAAAATTTCGGCCAAAAAAAAAAATGACAGTGTTACCCCTTATGTTTTTTTTCAGGTCCAAATTTTGACCTTCGATATCTCGGCTCTGGAATGGTCTAGAGCCCCAATTTTTGCGCGTTGGTCGAAGTCTCGTGGCCCTCTGTCAGAATCCAGAGTTTCAGGAAGATCGGAGGGGGTCAAAATTTCGGCCAAAAAAAAAAATGACAGTGTTACCCCTTATGTTTTTTTTTCAGGTCCAAATTTTGACCTTCGATATCTCGGCTCTGGAAGGGTGTAGAGCCCCAATTTTTGCCCGTTGGTCGAAGTCTCGTGGCCCTCTGTCAGAATCCAGAGTTTCAAGAAGATCGGAGGGGGTCAAAATTTCGGCCAAAAAAAAAAATTACAGTGTTACCCCTTATGTTTTTTTTTCAGGTCCAAATTTTGACCTTCGATATCTCGGCTCTGGAAGGGTCTAGAGCCCCAATTTTTGCGCGTTGGTCGAAGTCTCGTGGCCCTCTGTCAGAATTCAGAGTTTCAGGAAGATCGGAGGGGGTCAAAATTTCGGCCAAAAAAAAAATGACAGTGTTACCCCTTATGTTTTTTTTTTTTCAGGTCCAAATTTTGACCTTCGATATCTCAGCTCTGGAAGGCTCTAGAGCCTCCATTTTTGTGCGCTGGTCGAAGTCTCGTGGCCCTCTGTCAGAATCCAGAGTTTCAAGAAGATCGGGAGGGGGTCAAAATTTCGGCCAAAAAAAAAATGACAGTGTTACCCCTTATGTTTTTTTTTTCAGGTCCAAATTTTGACCTTCGATATCTCGGCTCTGGAAGGGTCTAGAGCCCCAATTTTTGCGCGTTGGTCGAAGTCTCGTGGCCCTCTGTCAGAATCCAGAGTTTCAAGAAGATCGGAGGGGGTCAAAATTTCGGCCAAAAAAAAAATGACAGTGTTACCCCTTATGTTTTTTTTTTCAGGTCCAAATTTTGACCTTCGATATCTCGGCTCTGGAAGGGTTTAGAGCCTCCATTTTTGCGCGCTGGTCGAAGTCTCGTGGCCCTCTGTCAGAGTCCAGAGTTTCAAGAAGATCGGAGGGGGTCAAAATTTCGGCCAAAAAAAAAATGACAGTGTTACCTCTTATGTTTTTTTTTTTCAGGTCCAAATTTTGACCTTCGATATCTCGGCTCTGGAAGGGTCTAGAGCCTCCATTTTTGCGTGCTGGTCGAAGTCTCTTGGCCCTCTGTCAGAATCCAGAGTTTCAAGAAGATCGGAGGGGGTCAAAATTTCGGCCAAAAAAAAAAATGACAGTGTTACCCCTTATGTTTTTTTTTTCAGGTCCAAATTTTGACCTTCGATATCTCGGCTCTGGAAGGGTCTAGAGCCTCCATTTTTGCGCGTTGGTCGACGTCTCGTGGCCCTCTGTCAGAATCCAGAGTTTCAAGAAGATCGGATATGGCGTTATTTCCCTGTCAAATGTCGAGAGCGCATTATTGTAGCGCGAAAGTACATTAATATAATGCGCGAGCGCGAACCTCTCTGCTCGCGCGCGGAATAAAATGTGCCGAGCGCGAATCTCTCTGCTCGCGCGTGGAATATAATGTGCCGAGCGCTAATCTCTCTGCTCGCGCGTGGAATATAATGTGCCGAGCGCTAATCTCTCTGCTCGCGCGCGGAATATAATGTTCCGAGTGCGAATCTCTCTGCTCACGCGCAGGAACTGGCCACGAGCTCAGGCTGCTCTGGTAAGAATTTTCTCTGGGCTCGCTCAGAGAATATGCCTGCACTTGAAACGTGTTCAGTGCAATCACGAATCTCTCCTCTTCGCTTAAAGTAAGCGTTGTACGTGCTGACCTGTGTCCCGTGCGTCCGCGCATGCAAAAACCGCGAGAATGCACAAAAAACCCGTCCAATATTTTTTTTGGCTTGTTTCTCGCTATGGTTTCTTGTTTAAACACATTAGAATCATTAACTAGTTTTAAAATGACCCATTGGTCTGTGTACTTTTGCGTCCATTCGTTTTTATAAATAAAAAAATAAATACTAATAGCCTATTGTTTATTTTGGCCCTTTATTAAATATTTAAAATATTCACAAATATGAACATTTTTTTCGATTTTACTGGTTTTCTAAGGCCAAACCAGAGAATGTCTAATAGAATGTCCGTAGTAGACGGGCTCTGGCCAAACCTGTAAATTAAATTTTATAATTATATTTTTTCCCGCAGTGCTGAATGAGAAGAACCACTCTGGAGGTGATTTAGGCGCGCTCCTCTCCGCACAAACACGTGTATGTGCGCCAAAATCTTGTATTCATTTGTAATAATCTTAGCCTTATATTGTTATTGTCTAACCTATATTATGACTGACGTTTGACAAATTGCTTTGTTCCTTTTTTGGATAAAAGCGTCTTCTAGCCTTTATGTAGACTATTGATAATAATGGCATTTATTAAGGAGTTCATGCAAGACAGGTTGCCTAATAGGCTTGTATCATAAAATAGTTTATAATGCTTTATTTTTACATAACTTAACATTTCACTGTTTTTTAAATGTTTTTGTTTTAGGCTTTCTTTTTTATAGGCCTATGTGAAGTTAAATATCTAAGCAATAAGCATTGTAAAGAAAATAAAAAAAGTTTGTGAATATCGTTTCACCAGTCAAATCAAGAAAGTATGTTCTTCGTTATTCAGTTACGAGTTTAAAAAAAAGGAAAAAAGAATGGACGCAAAAGTATACCAGCCTTCAACTTAGCCAATCCGATTTCAGAAATCAAATGAACGCAAAAGTAGGCTATTCTACTATTAAACTAGCTTATTTTATGGAAAATAATGCAAACACCTTAGGCCATCAATAAGTCTGTTTATTGTCAATAAAAGTCGCGAACAAAACCATTCAGTAACATAAAAACATAGATAGGCTATATATATATTTATATATATATATATATATATTTCTTGCAAAAAAATAGAACAAATGTCCATAGATGACATGCTGTGGTTGTTAAAAAACAAAATAGTATTTGTGGTGTAGGTGGTTATATTTTGCAACTTGTTATATAATAGGCTACAGATCAGCTATTACATTCATGGTTGTTTTTAACTATGTCATGAATATCAAATTTAATTTATTCCTAAAAATCACTTAGTTTTACCGTATGACATTTACAAGGACTGTATACAAAGAAACACATTAAAATGTCATATATTGTTATTTTTTATAAAGGGCATAATAAAAAAATATACACATAGATGTAGGCTACACAAATGCTATATTTTTATGCTATAAATGCTATATTTAATTTGTCCTTTCATTTTTAATTTTTACTGTTTTGAAATTCTAAAACGTCACTAATCCGGATATGGACATAGCTACAAAATAACCCACTTTAAAATTTAAAATATTTTAATTAGCAACATAAAACATGCAAATGCCTATTTATGAATAACATTAGACAACATGAAAATCGAGTTGATTGCCAAGAGAAAAGAGAAAGAAATCGAAGAGGAAGAGCTGAACCGCTCGGGACACTTAGCACGTACAACGCTTACTTTAAGCGAAGAGGAGAGATTCGCGATTGCGCTGAACACGTTTAAAGTGTGCAGGCATATTCTCTGAGCGAGCCCAGAGAAAATTCTTACCAGAGAAGCCTAGTATCTGAGAGCTCGTGCCCAGTTCCCGCGCACGAGCAGAGAGATTCACACTCGGAACATTATATTCCGCGCGCGAGCAGAGAGATTCGCGCTCGGAACATTATATTCCGCGCGCGAGCAGAGAGATTCGCGCTCGGCACATTATATTCCGCGCGCGAGCAGAGAGATTCGCGCTCGGCACATTATATTCCGCGCGCGAGCAGAGAGGTTCGCGCTCGCGCATTATATTAATGTACTTTCGCGCTACAATAATGCGCTCTCGACATTTGACAGGGAAATAACGCCATAATCGGAGGGGGTCAAAATTTCGGCCAAAAAAAAAAAAAAAAATGACAGTGTTACCCCTTATGTTTTTTTTTTCAGGTCCAAATTTTGACCTTCGATATCTCGGCTCTGGAGGGGTCTAGAGCCTCCATTTTTGCGCGTTGGTCGACGTCTCGTGGCCCTCTGTCAGAATCCAGAGTTTCAAGAAGATCGGAGGGGGTCAAAATTTCGGCCAAAAAAAAAAATGACAGTGTTACCCCTTATGTTTTTTTTTCAGGTCCAAATTTTGACCTTCTATATCTTGGCTCTGGAAGGGTCTAGAGCCCCAATTTTTGCGCGTTGGTCGAAGTCTCGTGGCCCTCTGTCAGAATCCAGAGTTTCAAGAAGATCGGAGGGGGTCAAAATTTCGACCAAAAAAAAAATGACAGTGTTACCCCTTATGTTTTTTTTTTTCAGGTCCAAATTTTGACCTTCGATATCTCGGCTCTGGAAGGGTCTAGAGCCTCCATTTTTGCGCGCTGGTCGAAGTCTCGTGGCCCTCTGTCAGAGTCCAGAGTTTCAAGAAGATCGGAGGGGGTCAAAATTTCGGCCAAAAAAAAAAATGACAGTGTTACCCCTTATGTTTTTTTTTTCAGGTCCAAATTTTGACCTTCGATATCTCGGCTCTGGAAGGGTCTAGAGCCTCCATTTTTGCGCGTTGGTCGACGTCTCGTGGCCCTCTGTCAGAATCCAGAGTTTCAAGAAGATCGGAGGGGGTCAAAATTTCGGCCAAAAAAAAAAAAATGACAGTGTTACCCCTTATGTTTTTTTTTTCAGGTCCAAATTTTGACCTTCGATATCTCGGCTCTGGAAGGGTCTAGAGCCCCAATTTTTGCGCGTTGGTCGAAGTCTCGTGGCCCTCTGTCAGAGTCCAGAGTTTCAAGAAGATCGGAGGGGGTCAAAATTTCGGCCAAAAACGACAGTGTTACCCCTTATGTTTTTTTTTCAGGTCTATACTTTGACATCCGATATCTCGGCTCTGGAAGGGTCTAGAGCCTCCATTTTTGCGCGCTGGTCGAAGTCTCGTGGCCCTCTGTCAGAATCCAGAGTTTCAAGAAGATCGGAGGGGGTCAAAATTTCGGCCAAAAACGACAGTGTTACCCCTTATGTTTTTCTTTCGGGTCAAAACTTTGACATCCGATATCTCGGCTCTGGAAGGGTCTAGAGCCTCCATTTTTGCGTGCTGGTCGAAGTCTCGTGGCCCTCTGTCAGAATCCAGAGTTTCAAGAAGATCGGAGGGGGTCAAAATTTCGGCCAAAAACGACAGTGTTACCCCTTATGTTTTTTTTTCTGGTCAAAACTTTGACATCCGATATCTCGGCTCTGGAAGGGTCTAGAGCCTCCATTTTTGCGCGCAGGTCGAAGTCTCGTGGCCCTCTGTCAGAATCCAGAGTTTCAAGAAGATCGGAGGGGGTCAAAATTTCGGCCAAAAACGACAGTGTTACCCCTTATGTTTTTTTTTCAGGTCAAAACTTTGACATCCGATATCTCGGCTCTGGAAGGGTCTAGAGCCTCCATTTTTGCGCGCTGGTCGAAGTCTCGTGGCCCTCTGTCAGAATCCAGAGTTTCAAGAAGATCGGAGGGGGTCAAAATTTCGGCCAAAAACGACAGTGTTACCCCTTATGTTTTTTTTTTCAGGTCCAAATTTTGACCTTCGATATCTCGGCTCTGGAAGGGTCTAGAGCCTCCATTTTTGCGCGCTGGTCGAAGTCTCGTGGCCCTCTGTCAGAATCCAGAGTTTCAAGAAAATCGGAGGGGGTCAAATTTTCGGCCAAAAAAAAAAAAAAATGACAGTGTTACCCCTTATGTTTTTTTTTCAGGTCCAAATTTTGACCTTCGATATCTCGGCTCTGGAAGGGTCTAGAGCCTCCATTTTTGCACGCTGGTCGAAGTCTCGTGGCCCTCTGTCAGAATCCAGAGTTTCAAGAAAATCGGAGGCGGTCAAAATTTCGGCCAAAAAAAAAATGACAGTTACCCCTTATGTTTTTTTTTTTCAGGTCCAAATTTTGACCTTCGATATCTCGGCTCTGGAAGGGTCTAGAGCCTCCATTTTTGCGCGCTGGTCGAAGTCTCGTGGCCCTCTGTCAGAATCCAGAGTTTCAAGAAAATTGGAGGGGGTCAAAATTTCGGCCAAAAAAAAAAAATGACAGTGTTACCCCTTATGTTTTTTTTTCAGGGCCAAATTTTGACCTTCGATATCTCGGCTCTGGAAGGGTCTAGAGCCTCCATTTTTGCGCGCTGGTCGAAGTCTCATGGCCCTCTGTCAGAATCCAGAGTTTCAAGAAAATCGGAGGGGGTCAAAATTTCGGCCAAAAACAAAAAATGACAGTGTTACCCCTTATGTTTTTTTTCAGGTCCAAATTTTGACCTTCGATATCTCGGCTCTGGAAGGGTCTAGAGCCTCCATTTTTGCGCGCTGGTCGAAGTCTCGTGGCCCTCTGTCAGAATCCAGAGTTTCAAGAAAATCGGAGGGGGTCAAAATTTCGGCCAAAAAAAAAATGACAGTGTTACCCCTTATGTTTTTTTTTCAGGTCCAAATTTTGACCTTCGATATCTCGGCTCTGGAAGGGTCTAGAGCCTCCATTTTTGCGCGCTGGTCGAAGTCTCGTGGCCCTCTGTCAGAATCCAGAGTTTCAAGAAAATCGGAGCGCGTCAAAATTTCGGCCAAAAACAAAAAATGACAGTGTTACCCCTTATGTTTTTTTTTCAGGTCCAAATTTTGACCTTTGATATCTCGGCTCTGGAAGGGTCTAGAGCCTCCATTTTTGCGCGCTGGTCGAAGTCTCGTGGCCCTCTGTCAGAATCCAGAGTTTCAAGAAGATCGGAGGGGGTCAAAATTTCGGCCAAAAAAAAAAATGACAGTGTTACCCCTTATGTTTTTTTTTTTCAGGTCCAAATTTTGACCTTCGATATCTCGGCTCTGGAAGGGTCTAGAGCCTCCATTTTTGCGCGTTGGTCGACGTCTCGTGGCCCTCTGTCAGAATCCAGAGTTTCAAGAAGATCGGAGGGGGTCAAAATTTCGGCCAAAAAAAAAAAATGACAGTGTTACCCCTTATGTTTTTTTTTTCAGGTCCAAATTTTGACCTTCGATATATCGGTTCTGGAAGGGTCTAGAGCCCCAATTTTTGCGCGTTGGTCGAAGTCTCGTGGCCCTCTGTCAGAGCCTAGAGTTTCAAGAAGATCGGAGGGGTCAAAATTTCGGCCAAAAACGACAGTGTTACCCCTTATGTTTTTTTTTCAGGTCAAAACTTTGACATCCGATATCTCGGCTCTGGAAGTGTCTAGAGCCTCCATTTTTGCGCGCTGGTCGAAGTCTCGTGGCCCTCTGTCAGAATCCAGAGTTTCAAGAAGATCGGAGGGGGTCAAAATTTCGGCCAAAAACGACAGTGTTACCCCTTATGTTTTTTTTTCAGGTCAAAACTTTGACATCCGATATCTCGGCTCTGGAAGGGTCTAGAACCTCCATTTTTGCGCGCTGGTCGAAGTCTCGTGGCCCTCTGTCAGAATCCAGAGTTTCAAGAAGATCGGAGGGGGTCAAAATTTCGGCCAAAAACGACAGTGTTACCCCTTATGTTTTTCTTTCGGGTCAAAACTTTGACATCCGATATCTCGGCTCTGGAAGGGTCTAGAGCCTCCATTTTTGCGCGCTGGTCGAAGTCTCGTGGCCCTCTGTCAGAATCCAGAGTTTCAAGAAGATCGGAGGGGGTCAAAATTTCGGCCAAAAACGACAGTGTTACCCCTTATGTTTTTTTTCAGGTCAAAACTTTGACATCCGATATCTCGGCTCTGGAAGGGTCTAGAGCCTCCATTTTTGCGCGCAGGTCGAAGTCTCGTGGCCCTCTGTCAGAATCCAGAGTTTCAAGAAGATCGGAGGGGGTCAAAATTTCGGCCAAAAACGACAGTGTTACCCCTTATGTTTTTTTTTTCAGGTCAAAACTTTGACATCCGATATCTCGGCTCTGGAAGGGTCTAGAGCCTCCATTTTTGCGCGCTGGTCGAAGTCTCGTGGCCCTCTGTCAGAATCCAGAGTTTCAAGAAGATCGGAGGGGGTCAAAATTTCGGCCAAAAACGACAGTGTTACCCCTTATGTTTTTTTTTTCAGGTCCAAATTTTGACCTTCGATATCTCGGCTCTGGAAGGGTCTAGAGCCTCCATTTTTGCGCGCTGGTCGAAGTCTCGTGGCCCTCTGTCAGAATCCAGAGTTTCAAGAAAATCGGAGGGGGTCAAATTTTCGGCCAAAAAAAAAAAAAAAATGACAGTGTTACCCCTTATGTTTTTTTTTCAGGTCCAAATTTTGACCTTCGATATCTCGGCTCTGGAAGGGTCTAGAGCCTCCATTTTTGCGCGCTGGTCGAAGTCTCGTGGCCCTCTGTCAGAATCCAGAGTTTCAAGAAAATCGGAGGCGGTCAAAATTTCGGCCAAAAAAAAAATGACAGTGTTACCCCTTATGTTTTTTTTTTCAGGTCCAAATTTTGACCTTCGATATCTCGGCTCTGGAAGGGTCTAGAGCCTCCATTTTTGCGCGCTGGTCGAAGTCTCATGGCCCTCTGTCAGAATCCTGAGTTTCAAGAAAATCGGAGGGGGTCAAAATTTCGGCCAAAAACAAAAAATGACAGTGTTACCCCTTATGTTTTTTTTTCAGGTCCAAATTTTGACCTTCGATATCTCGGCTCTGGAAGGGTCTAGAGCCTCCATTTTTGCGCGCTGGTCGAAGTCTCGTGGCCCTCTGTCAGAATCCAGAGTTTCAAGAAAATCGGAGGGGGTCAAAATTTCGGCCAAAAACAAAAAATGACAGTGTTACCCCTTATGTTTTTTTTTTCAGGTCCAAATTTTGACCTTCGATATCTCAGCTCTGGAAGGGTCTAGAGCCTCCATTTTTGCGCGCTGGTCGAAGTCTCGTGGCCCTCTGTCAGAATCCAGAGTTTCAAGAAAATCGGAGGGGGTCAAAATTTCGGCCAAAAACAAAAAATGACAGTGTTACCCCTTATGTTTTTTTTTCAGGTCCAAATTTTGACCTTCGATATCTCGGCTCTGGAAGGGTCTAGAGCCTCCATTTTTGCGCGCTGGTCGAAGTCTCGTGGCCCTCTGTCAGAATCCAGAGTTTCAAGAAAATCGGAGGGGTCAAAATTTCGGCCAAAAACAAAAAATGACAGTGTTACCCCTTATGTTTTTTTTTTTCAGGTCCAAATTTTGACCTTCGATATCTTGGTTCTGGAAGGGTCTAGAGCCTCCATTTTTGCGCGCTGGTCGAAGTCTCGTGGCCCTCTGTCAGAATCCAGAGTTTCAAGAAAATCGGAGGGGGTCAAAATGTCGGCCAAAAAAAAAAATGACAGTGTTAACCCTTATGAATTTTTTTTCAGGGCCAAATTTTGACCTTCGATATCTCGGCTCTGGAAGGGTCTAGAGCCTCCATTTTTCCGCACTGGTCGAAGTCTCGTGGCCCTCTGTCAAAGTCCAGAGTTTCAAGAAGATCAGAGGGGGTTGAAATTTCGGCCAAAAAAAAAATGACAGTGTTACCCCTTATGTTTTTTTTTTCAGGTCCAAATTTTGACCTTCGATATCTCGGCTCTGGAAGGGTCTAGAGCCTCCATTTTTGCGCGCTGGTCGAAGGCTCGTGGCCCTCTGTCAGAGTCCAGAGTTTCAAGAAGATCGGAGGGGGTCAAAATTTCGGCCAAAAAAAAAATGACAGTGTTACCCCTTATGTTTTTTTTTCAGGTCCAAATTTTGACCTTCGATATCTCTGCTCTGGAAGGGTCTAGAGCCCCAATTTTTGCGCGTTGGTCGAAGTCTCGTGGCCCTCTGTCAGAATCCAGAGTTTCAAGAAGATCGGAGGGGGTCAAAATTTCGGCCAAAAAAAAAAATGACAGTGTTACCCCTTATGTTTTTTTTCAGGTCCAAATTTTGACCTTCGATATCTCGGCTCTGGAAGGGTCTAGAGCCTCAATTTTTGCGCGTTGGTCGAAGTCTCGTGGCCCTCTGTCAGAATCCAGAGTTTCAAGAAGATCGGAGAGGGTCAAAATTTCAGCCAAAAAAAAAAAATGACAGTGTTACCCTTACGTTTTTTTTTCAGGTCCAAATTTTGACCTTCGATATCTCGGCTCTGGAAGGGTCTAGAGCCTCCATTTTTGCGCGCTGGTCGAAGTCTCGTGGCCCTCTGTCAAAGTCCAGATTTTCAAGAAGATGGGAGGGGGTCAAAATTTCGGCCAAAAAAAAAATGACAGTGTTACCCCTTATGTTTTTTTTTCAGGTCCAAATTTTGACCTTCGATATCTCGGCTCTGGAAGGGTCTAGAGCCTCAATTTTTGCGCGTTGGTCGAAGTCTCGTGGCCCTCTGTCAGAATCCAGAGTTTCAAGAAGATCGGAGGGGGTCAAAATTTCGGCCAAAAAAAAAATGACAGTGTTACCCCTTATGTTTTTTTTTCAGGTCCAAATTTTGACCTTCGATATCTCGGCTCTGGAAGGGTCTAGAGCCTCCATTTTTGCGCGCTGGTCGAAGTCTCGTGGCCCTCTGTCAGAGTCCAGAGTTTCAAGAAGATCGGAGGGGGTCAAAATTTCGGCCAAAAAAAAAAATTACAGTGTTACCCCTTATGTTTTTTTTTTTCAGGTCCAAATTTTGACCTTCGATATCTCGGCTCTGGAAGGGTCTAGAGCCCCAATTTTTGCCCGTTGGTCGAAGTCTCGTGGCCCTCTGTCAGAATCCAGAGTTTCAAGAAGATCGGAGGGGGTCAAAATTTCGGCCAAAAAAAAAATTACAGTGTTACCCCTTATGTTTTTTTTTTTCAGGTCCAAATTTTGACCTTCGATATCTCGACTCTGGAAGGGTCTAGAGCCCCAATTTTTGCGCGTTGGTCGAAGTCTCGTGGCCCTCTGTCAGAATCCAGAGTTTCAGGAAGATCGGAGGGGGTCAAAATTTCGGCCAAAAAAAAAATGACAGTGTTACCCCTTATGTTTTTTTTTCAGGTCCAAATTTTGACCTTCGATATCTCGGCTCGGGAAGGGTCTAGAGCCTCCATTTTTGCGCGTTGGTCGAAGTCTCGTGGCCCTCTGTCAGAATCCAGAGTTTCAAGAAGATCGGAGGGTGTCAAAATTTCGGCCAAAAAAAAAAAAATGACAGTGTTACCCCTTATGTTTTTTTTTTTCAGGTCCAAATTTTGACCTTCGATATCTCGGCTCTGGAAGGGTCTAGAGCCCCAATTTTTGCGCGTTGGTCGAAGTCTCGTGGCCCTCTGTCAGAATCCAGAGTTTCAAGAAGATCGGGAGGGGGTCAAAATTTCGGCCAAAAAAAAATGACAGTTACCCCTTATGTTTTTTTTTTCAGGTCCAAATTTTGACCTTCGATATCTCGGCTCTGGAAGGTTCTAGAGCCTCAATTTTTGCGCGTTGGTCGAAGTCTCGTGGCCCTCTGTCAGACTCCAGAGTTTCAAGAAGATCGGAGGGGGTCAAAATTTCGGCCAAAAAAAAAATGACAGTGTTACCCCTTATGTTTTTTTTTCAGGTCCAAATTTTGACCTTCGATATCTCGCCTCTGGAAGGGTCTAGAGCCTCCTTTTTTGCGCGCTGGTCGAAGTCTCGTGGCCCTCTGTCAGAGTCCAGAGTTTCAAGAAGATCGGAGGGGGTCAAAATTTCGGCCAAAAAAAAAAAATGACAGTGTTACCCCTTATGTTTTTTTTTTAAGGTCCAAATTTTGACCTTCGATATCTCGGCTCTGGAAGGGTCTAGAGCCCCAATTTTTGCGCGTTGGTCGAAGTCTCGTGGCCCTCTGTCAGAATCCAGAGTTTCAAGAAGATCGGAGGGGGTCAAAATTTCGGCCAAAAAAAAAAATGACAGTGTTACCCCTTATGTTTTTTTTTTCAGGTCCAAATTTTGACCTTCGATATCTCGGCTCTGGAAGGGTTTAGAGCCTCCATTTTTGCGCGCTGGTCGAAGTCTCGTGGCCCTCTGTCAGAGTCCAGAGTTTCAAGAAGATCGGAGGGGGTCAAAATTTCGGCCAAAAAAAAAAATGACAGTGTTACCTCTTATGTTTTTCTTTTCAGGTCCAAATTTTGACCTTCGATATCTCGGCGCTGGAATGGTCTAGAGCCTCAATTTGTGCGCGTTGGTCGAATTCTCGTGGCCCTCTGTCAGAATCCAGAGTTTCAAGAAGATCGGAGGGGGTCAAAATTTCGGCCAAAAAAAAAAAATGACAGTGTTACCCCTTATGTTTTTTTTTCAGGTCCAAATTTTGACCTTCGATATCTCGGCTCTGGAAGGGTCTAGAGCCCCAATTTTTGCGCGTTGGTCGAAGTCTCGTGGCCCTCTGTCAGAGTCCAGAGTTTCAAGAAGATCGGAGGGGGTCAAAATTTCGGCCAAAAACGACAGTGTTACCCCTTATGTTTTTTTTTTCAGGTCAAAACTTTGACATCCGATATCTCGGCTCTGGAAGTGTCTAGAGCCTCCATTTTTGCGCGCTGGTCGAAGTCTCGTGGCCCTCTGTCAGAATCCAGAGTTTCAAGAAGATCGGAGGGGGTCAAAATTTCGGCCAAAAACGACAGTGTTACCCCTTATGTTTTTTTTCAGGTCAAAACTTTGACATCCGATATCTCGGCTCTGGAAGGGTCTAGAGCCTCCATTTTTGCGCGCAGGTCGAAGTCTCGTGGCCCTCTGTCAGAATCCAGAGTTTCAAGAAGATCGGAGGGGGTCAAAATTTCGGCCAAAAACGACAGTGTTACCCCTTATGTTTTTTTTTCAGGTCAAAACTTTGACATCCGATATCTCGGCTCTGGAAGGGTCTAGAGCCTCCATTTTTGCGCGCTGGTCGAAGTCTCGTGGCCCACTGTCAGAGTCCAGAGTTTCAAGAAGATCGGAGGGGATCAAAATTTCGGCCAAAAACAAAAAATGACAGTGTTACCCCTTACGTTTTTTTTTCAGGTCAAAACTTTGACATCCGATATCTCGGCTCTGGAAGGGTCTAGAGCCTCCATTTTTGCGCGCTGGTCGAAGTCTCGTGGCCCACTGTCAGAGTCCAGAGTTTCAAGAAGATCGGAGGGGATCAAAATTTCGGCCAAACAAAAAATGACAGTGTTACCCCTTACGTTTTTTTTTCAGGTCCAAATTTTGACCTTCGATATCTCGGCTCTGGAAGGGTCTAGAGCCTCAATTTTTCGCGCTGGTCGAAGTCTCGTGGCCCTCTGTCAGAATCCAGAGTTTCAAGAAGATCGGAGGGGGTCAAAATTTTGGCCCAAAAAAAAATGACAGTGTTACCCCTTATGGTTTTTTTTCAGGTCCAAATTTTGACCTTCGATATCTCGGCTCTGGAAGGGTCTAGAGCCCCAATTTTTGCGCGTTGGTCGAAGTCTCGTGGCCCTCTGTCAGAATCCAGAGTTTCAAGAAGATCGGAGGGGGTCAAAATTTCGGCCAAAAAAAAAAATGACAGTGTTACCCCTTATGTTTTTTTTTTCAGGTCCAAATTTTGACCTTCGATATCTCGGCTCTGGAAGGGTCTAGAGCCTCCATTTTTGCGCGCTGGTCGAAGTCTCGTGGCCCTCTGTCAGAGTCCAGAGTTTCAAGAAGATCGGAGGGGGTCAAAATTTCGGCCAAAAAAAAATGACAGTGTTACCCCTTATGTTTTTTTTTTTCAGGTCCAAATTTTGACCTTCGATATCTCGGCTCTGGAAGGGTCTAGAGCCTCCATTTTTGCGCGCTGGTCGAAGGCTCGTTGCCCTCTGTCAGAATCCAGAGTTTCAAGAAGATCGGAGGGGGTCAAAATTTCGGCCAAAAAAAAAAATGACAGTGTTACCCCTTATGTTTTTTTTTCAGGTCCAAATTTTGACCTTCGATATCTCGGCTCTGGAAGGGTGTAGAGCCTCAATTTTTGCGCGTTGGTCGAAGTCTCGTGGCCCTCTGTCAGAATCCAGAGTTTCAAGAAGATCGGAGGGGGTCAAAATTTCGGCCAAAAAAAAAAATGACAGTGTTACCCCTTATGTTTTTTATTTCAGGTCCAAATTTTGACCTTCGATATCTCGGCTCAGGAAGGGTCTAGAGCCTCCATTTTTTCGCGCTGGTCGAAGTCTCGTGGCCCTCTGTCAGAGTCCAGAGTTTCAAGAAGATCGGAGGGGGTCAAAATTTCGCCAAAAAAAAAAAATGACAGTGTTACCCCTTATGTTTTTTTTTCAGGTCCAAATTTTGACCTTCGATATCTCGGCTCTGGAAGGGTCTAGAGCCTCCATTTTTCCGCACTGGTCGAAGTCTCGTGGCCCTCTGTCAAAGTCCAGAGTTTCAAGAAGATCAGAGGGGGTCGAAATTTCGGCCAAAAAAAAAATGACAGTGTTACCCCTTATGTTTTTTTTTCAGGTCCAAATTTTGACCTTCGATATCTCGGCTCTGGAAGGGTCTAGAGCCTCCATTTTTGCGCGCTGGTCGAAGTCTCGTGGCCCTCTGTCAAAGTCCAGAGTTTCAAGAAGATCGGAGGGGGTCAAAATTTCGGCCAAAAAAAAAAATGACAGTGTTACCCCTTATGTTTTTTTTTTCAGGTCCAAATTTTGACCTTCGATATCTCGGCTCTGGAAGGGTCTAGAGCCCCAATTTTTGCGCGTTGGTCGAAGTCTCGTGGCCCTCTGTCAGAATCCAGAGTTTCAAGAAGATCGGAGGGGGTCAAAATTTCGGCCAAAAAAAAAAAATGACAGTGTTACCCCTTATGTTTTTTTTCAGGTCCAAATTTTGACCTTTGATATCTCGGCTCTGGAAGGGTCTAGAGCCCCAATTTTTGCACGTTGGTCGAAGTCTCGTGGCCCTCTGTGAGAATCCAGAGTTTCAAGAAGATCGGAGGGGGTCAAAATTTCGGCCAAAAAAAAAAATGACAGTGTTACCCCTTATGTTTTTATTTCAGGTCCAAATTTTGACCTTCGATATCTCGGCTCTGGAAGGGTCTAGAGCCTCCATTTTTGCGCGCTGGTCGAAGGCTCGTTGCCCTCTGTCAGAATCCAGAGTTTCAAGAAGATCGGAGGGGGTCAAAATTTCGGCCAAAAAAAAAAATGACAGTGTTACCCCTTATGTTTTTTTTTCAGGTCCAAATTTTGACCTTCGATATCTCGGCTCTGGAAGGGTGTAGAGCCTCAATTTTTGCGCGTTGGTCGAAGTCTCGTGGCCCTCTGTCAGAATCCAGAGTTTCAAGAAGATCAGAGGGGGTCGAAATTTCGGCCAAAAAAAAAATGACAGTGTTACCCCTTATGTTTTTTTTTTCAGGTCCAAATTTTGACCTTCGATATCTCGGCTCTGGAAGGGTCTAGAGCCTCCATTTTTGCGCGCTGGTCGAAGTCTCGTGGCCCTCTGTCAAAGTCCAGAGTTTCAAGAAGATCGGAGGGGGTCAAAATTTCGGCCAAAAAAAAAAATGACAGTGTTACCCCTTATGTTTTTTTTTTCAGGTCCAAATTTTGACCTTCGATATCTCGGCTCTGGAAGGGTCTAGAGCCTCCATTTTTGCGCGCTGGTCGAAGGCTCGTGGCCCTCTGTCAGAATCCAGAGTTTCAAGAAGATCGGAGGGGGTCAAAATTTCGGCCAAAAAAAAAAATGACAGTGTTACCCCTTATGTTTTTTTTCAGGTCCAAATTTTGACCTTCGATATCTCGGCTCTGGAAGGGTCTAGAGCCTCCATTTTTTCGCGCTGGTCGAAGTCTCGTGGCCCTCTGTCAGAGTCCAGAGTTTCAAGAAGATCGGAGGGGGTCAAAATTTCGGCCAAAAAAAAAAAATGACAGTGTTACCCCTTATGTTTTTTTTTCAGGTCCAAATTTTGACCTTCGATATCTCGGCTCTGGAAGGGTCTAGAGCCTCCATTTTTGCGCGTTGGTCGAAGTCTCGTGGCCCTCTGTCAGAATCCAGAGTTTCAAGAAGATCGGAGGGGGTCAAAATTTCGGCCAAAAAAAAAAAAAGACAGTGTTACCCCTTATGTTTTGCTTTCAGGTCCAAATTTTGACCTTCGATATCTCGGCTCTGGAAGGGTCTAGAGCCTCAATTTTTGCGCGTTGGTCGAAGTCTCGTGGCCCTCTGTCAGAATCCAGAGTTTCAAGAAGATCGGAGAGGGTCAAAATTTCAGCCAAAAAAAAAATGACAGTGTTACCCCTTACGTTTTTTTTTTCAGGTCCAAATTTTGACCTTCGATATCTCGGCTCTGGAAGGGTCTAGAGCCTCCATTTTTGCGCGCTGGTCGAAGTCTCGTGGCCCTCTGTCAAAGTCCAGATTTTCAAGAAGATCGGAGGGGGTCAAAATTTCGGCCAAAAAAAAAATGACAGTGTTACCCCTTATGTTTTTTTTTTCAGGTCCAAATTTTGACCTTCGATATCTCGGCTCTGGAAGGGTCTAGAGCCTCCATTTTTGCGTGTTGGTCGAAGTCTCGTGGCCCTCTGTCAGAATCCAGAGTTTCAAGAAGATCGGAGGGGGTCAACATTTCGGCCAAAAAAAAAAATGACAGTGTTACCCCTTATGTTTTGTTTTCAGGTCCAAATTTTGACCTTCGATATCTCGGCTCTGGAAGGGTCTAGAGCCTCCATTTTTGCGCGTTGGTCGAAGTCTCGTGGCCCTCTGTCAAAGTCCAGATTTTCAAGAAGATCGGAGGGGGTCAAAATTTCGGCCAAAAAAAAAATGACAGTGTTACCCCTTATGTTTTTTTTTTCAGGTCCAAATTTTGACCTTCGATATCTCGGCTCTCGAAGGGTCTAGAGCCTCCATTTTTGCGCGCTGGTCGAAGTCTCGTGGCCCTCTGTCAGAGTCCAGAGTTTCAAGAAGATCGGAGGGGGTCAAAATTTCGGCCAAAAAAAAATGACAGTGTTACCCCTTATGTTTTTTTTTCAGGGCCAAATTTTGACCTTCGATATCTCGGCTCTGGAAGGGTGTAGAGCCTCAATTTTTGCGAGTTGGTCGAAGTCTCGTGGCCCTCTGTCAGAATCCAGAGTTTCAAGAAGATCGGAGGGGGTCAAAATTTCGGCCAAAAACAAAAAATGACAGTGTTACCCCTTATGTTTTTTTTTTCAGGTCCAAATTTTGACCTTCGATATCTCGGCTCTCGAAGGGTCTAGAGCCTCCATTTTTGCGCGCTGGTCGAAGTCTCGTGGCCCTCTGTCAGAGTCCAGAGTTTCAAGAAGATCGGAGGGGGTCAAAATTTCGGCCAAAAAAAAATGACAGTGTTACCCCTTATGTTTTTTTTTCAGGGCCAAATTTTGACCTTCGATATCTCGGCTCTGGAAGGGTGTAGAGCCTCAATTTTTGCGCGTTGGTCGAAGTCTCGTGGCCCTCTGTCAGAGCCTAGAGTTTCAAGAAGATCGGAGGGGTCAAAATTTCGGCCAAAAACGACAGTGCTACCCCTTATGTTTTTTTTTCAGGTCAAAACTTTGACATCCGATATCTCGGCTCTGGAAGTGTCTAGAGCCTCCATTTTTGCGCGCTGGTCGAAGGCTCGTGGCCCTCTGTCAAAGTCCAGATTTTCAAGAAGATCGGAGGGGGTCAAAATTTCGGCCAAAAAAAAAATGACAGTGTTACCCCTTATGTTTTTTTTTTCAGGTCCAAATTTTGACCTTCGATATCTCGGCTCTCGAAGGGTCTAGAGCCTCCATTTTTGCGCGCTGGTCGAAGTCTCGTGGCCCTCTGTCAGAGTCCAGAGTTTCAAGAAGATCGGAGGGGGTCAAAATTTCGGCCAAAAAAAAATGACAGTGTTACCCCTTATGTTTTTTTTTCAGGGCCAAATTTTGACCTTCGATATCTCGGCTCTGGAAGGGTGTAGAGCCTCAATTTTTGCGAGTTGGTCGAAGTCTCGTGGCCCTCTGTCAGAATCCAGAGTTTCAAGAAGATCGGAGGGGGTCAAAATTTCGGCCAAAAACAAAAAATGACAGTGTTACCCCTTATGTTTTTTTTTTCAGGTCCAAATTTTGACCTTCGATATCTCGGCTCTCGAAGGGTCTAGAGCCTCCATTTTTGCGCGCTGGTCGAAGTCTCGTGGCCCTCTGTCAGAGTCCAGAGTTTCAAGAAGATCGGAGGGGGTCAAAATTTCGGCCAAAAAAAAATGACAGTGTTACCCCTTATGTTTTTTTTTCAGGGCCAAATTTTGACCTTCGATATCTCGGCTCTGGAAGGGTGTAGAGCCTCAATTTTTGCGCGTTGGTCGAAGTCTCGTGGCCCTCTGTCAGAATCCAGAGTTTCAAGAAGATCGGAGGGGGTCAAAATTTCGGCCAAAAAAAAAATGACAGTGTTACCCCTTATGTTTTTTTTCAGGTCCAAATTTTGACCTTCGATATCTCGGCTCTGGAAGGGTCTAGAGCCTCAATTTTTGAGCGCTGGTCGAAGTCTCGTGGCCCTCTGTCAGAATCCAGAGTTTCAAGAAGATCGGAGGGGGTCAAAATTTTGGCAAAAAAAAAAAAAAATGACAGTGTTACCCCTTATGTTTTTTTTTCAGGTCCAAATTTTGACCTTCGATATCTCGGCTCTGGAAGGGTCTAGAGCCCCAATTTTTGCGCGTTGGTCGAAGTCTCGCGGCCCTCTGTCAGAATCCAGAGTTTCAAGAAGATCGGAGGGGGTCAAAATTTCGGCCAAAAAAAAAAAATGACAGTGTTACCCCTTATGTTTTTTTTTTCAGGTCCAAATTTTGACCTTCGATATCTCGGCTCTGGAAGGGTCTAGAGCCTCCATTTTTGCGCGCTGGTCGAAGTCTCGTGGCCCTCTGTCAGAGTCCAGAGTTTCAAGAAGATCGGAGGGGGTCAAAATTTCGGCCAAAAAAAAAATGACAGTGTTACCCCTTATGTTTTTTTTTCAGGTCCAAATTTTGACCTTCGATATCTCGGCTCTGGAAGGGTCTAGAGCCTCCATTTTTGCGCGTTGGTCGACGTCTCGTGGCCCTCTGTCAGAATCCAGAGTTTCAAGAAGATCGGAGGGGGTCAAAATTTCGGCCAAAAAAAAAAAATGACAGTGTTACCCCTTATGTTTTTTTTCAGGTCCAAATTTTGACCTTCGATATCTCGGCTCTGGAAGGGTCTAGAGCCCCAATTTTTGCGCGTTGGTCGAAGTCTCGTGGCCCTCTGTCAGAGTCCAGAGTTTCAAGAAGATCGGAGGGGGTCAAAATTTCGGCCAAAAAAAAAAATGACAGTGTTACCCCTTATGTTTTTTTTCAGGTCCAAATTTTGACCTTCGATATCTCGGCTCTGGAATGGTCTAGAGCCCCAATTTTTGCGCGTTGGTCGAAGTCTCGTGGCCCTCTGTCAGAATCCAGAGTTTCAGGAAGATCGGAGGGGGTCAAAATTTCGGCCAAAAAAAAAAATGACAGTGTTACCCCTTATGTTTTTTTTTCAGGTCCAAATTTTGACCTTCGATATCTCGGCTCTGGAAGGGTGTAGAGCCCCAATTTTTGCCCGTTGGTCGAAGTCTCGTGGCCCTCTGTCAGAATCCAGAGTTTCAAGAAGATCGGAGGGGGTCAAAATTTCGGCCAAAAAAAAAAATTACAGTGTTACCCCTTATGTTTTTTTTCAGGTCCAAATTTTGACCTTCGATATCTCGGCTCTGGAAGGGTCTAGAGCCCCAATTTTTGCGCGTTGGTCGAAGTCTCGTGGCCCTCTGTCAGAATCCAGAGTTTCAAGAAGATCGGAGGGGGTCAAAATTTCGGCCAAAAAAAAAAAATGACAGTGTTACCCCTTATGTTTTTTTTTTTTCAGGTCCAAATTTTGACCTTCGATATCTCAGCTCTGGAAGGCTCTAGAGCCTCCATTTTTGTGCGCTGGTCGAAGTCTCGTGGCCCTCTGTCAGAATCCAGAGTTTCAAGAAGATCGGGAGGGGGTCAAAATTTCGGCCAAAAAAAAATGACAGTGTTACCCCTTGTGTTTTTTTTTTCAGGTCCAAATTTTGACCTTCGATATCTCGGCTCTGGAAGGGTCTAGAGCCTCCATTTTTGCGTGCTGGTCGAAGTCTCTTGGCCCTCTGTCAGAATCCAGAGTTTCAAGAAGATCGGAGGGGGTCAAAATTTCGGCCAAAAAAAAAAATGACAGTGTTACCCCTTATGTTTTTTTTTTCAGGTCCAAATTTTGACCTTCGATATCTCGGCTCTGGAAGGGTCTAGAGCCTCCATTTTTGCGCGTTGGTCGACGTCTCGTGGCCCTCTGTCAGAATCCAGAGTTTCAAGAAGATCGGATATGGCGTTATTTCCCTGTCAAATGTCGAGAGCGCATTATTGTAGCGCGAAAGTACATTAATATAATGCGCGAGCGCGAACCTCTCTGCTCGCGCGCGGAATAAAATGTGCCGAGCGCGAATCTCTCTGCTCGCGCGCGGAATATAATGTGCCGAGCGCTAATCTCTCTGCTCGCGCGCGGAATATAATGTTCCGAGTGCGAATCTCTCTGCTCACGCGCAGGAACTGGCCACGAGCTCAGGCTGCTCTGGTAAGAATTTTCTCTGGGCTCGCTCAGAGAATATGCCTGCACTTGAAACGTGTTCAGTGCAATCACGAATCTCTCCTCTTCGCTTAAAGTAAGCGTTGTACGTGCTGACCTGTGTCCCGTGCGTTCGCGCATGCAAAAACCGCGAGAATGCACAAAAAACCCGTCCAATATTTTTTTTGGCTTGTTTCTCGCTATGGTTTCTTGTTTAAACACATTAGAATCATTAACTAGTTTTAAAATGACCCATTGGTCTGTGTACTTTTGCGTCCATTCGTTTTTATAAATAAAAAAATAAATACTAATAGCCTATTGTTTATTTTGGCCCTTTATTAAATATTTAAAATATTCACAAATATGAACATTTTTTTCGATTTTACTGGTTTTCTAAGGCCAAACCAGAGAATGTCTAATAGAATGTCCGTAGTAGACGGGCTCTGGCCAAACCTGTAAATTAAATTTTATAATTATATTTTTTCCCGCAGTGCTGAATGAGAAGAACCACTCTGGAGGTGATTTAGGCGCGCTCCTCTCCGCACAAACACGTGTATGTGCGCCAAAATCTTGTATTCATTTGTAATAATCTTAGCCTTATATTGTTATTGTCTAACCTATATTATGACTGACGTTTGACAAATTGCTTTGTTCCTTTTTTGGATAAAAGCGTCTTCTAGCCTTTATGTAGACTATTGATAATAATGGCATTTATTAAGGAGTTCATGCAAGACAGGTTGCCTAATAGGCTTGTATCATAAAATAGTTTATAATGCTTTATTTTTACATAACTTAACATTTCACTGTTTTTTAAATGTTTTTGTTTTAGGCTTTCTTTTTTATAGGCCTATGTGAAGTTAAATATCTAAGCAATAAGCATTGTAAAGAAAATAAAAAAAGTTTGTGAATATCGTTTCACCAGTCAAATCAAGAAAGTATGTTCTTCGTTATTCAGTTACGAGTTAAAAAAAAGGAAAAAAGAATGGACGCAAAAGTATACCAGCCTTCAACTTAGCCAATCCGATTTCAGAAATCAAATGAACGCAAAAGTAGGCTATTCTACTATTAAACTAGCTTATTTTATGGAAAATAATGCAAACACCTTAGGCCATCAATAAGTCTGTTTATTGTCAATAAAAGTCGCGAACAAAACCATTCAGTAACATAAAAACATAGATAGGCTATATATATATTTATATATATATATATATATATATATTTCTTGCAAAAAAATAGAACAAATGTCCATAGATGACATGCTGTGGTTGTTAAAAAACAAAATAGTATTTGTGGTGTAGGTGGTTATATTTTGCAACTTGTTATATAATAGGCTACAGATCAGCTATTACATTCATGGTTGTTTTTAACTATGTCATGAATATCAAATTTAATTTATTCCTAAAAATCACTTAGTTTTACCGTATGACATTTACAAGGACTGTATACAAAGAAACACATTAAAATGTCATATATTGTTATTTTTTAT
This sequence comes from Cyprinella venusta, assembly GCA_038021265.1. Lineage (NCBI taxonomy): Eukaryota > Metazoa > Chordata > Actinopteri > Cypriniformes > Leuciscidae > Cyprinella > Cyprinella venusta. The sequence goes on along the minus strand of CM075863.1, from coordinate 55,931,449 downwards.
AAAGGGCATAATAAAAAAATATACACATAGATGTAGGCTACACAAATGCTATATTTTTATGCTATAAATGCTATATTTAATTTGTCCTTTCATTTTTAATTTTTACTGTTTTGAAATTCTAAAACGTCACTAATCCGGATATGGACATAGCTACAAAATAACCCACTTTAAAATTTAAAATATTTTAATTAGCAACATAAAACATGCAAATGCCTATTTATGAATAACATTAGACAACATGAAAATCGAGTTGATTGCCAAGAGAAAAGAGAAAGAAATCGAAGAGGAAGAGCTGAACCGCTCGGGACACTTAGCACGTACAACGCTTACTTTAAGCGAAGAGGAGAGATTCGCGATTGCGCTGAACACGTTTAAAGTGTGCAGGCATATTCTCTGAGCGAGCCCAGAGAAAATTCTTACCAGAGCAGCCTAGTATCTGAGAGCTCGTGCCCAGTTCCCGCGCACGAGCAGAGAGATTCACACTCGGAACATTATATTCCGCGCGCGAGCAGAGAGATTCGCGCTCGGCACATTATATTCCGCGCGCGAGCAGAGAGATTCGCGCTCGGCACATTATATTCCGCGCGCGAGCAGAGAGGTTCGCGCTCGCGCATTATATTAATGTACTTTCGCGCTACAATAATGCGCTCTCGACATTTGACAGGGAAATAACGCCATAATCGGAGGGGGTCAAAATTTCGGCCAAAAAAAAAAAAAAATGACAGTGTTACCCCTTATGTTTTTTTTTTCAGGTCCAAATTTTGACCTTCGATATCTCGGCTCTGGAGGGGTCTAGAGCCTCCATTTTTGCGCGCTGGTCGAAGTCTCGTGGCCCTCTGTCAGAATCCAGAGTTTCAAGAAGATCGGAGGGGGTCAAAATTTCGGCCAAAAACGACAGTGTTACCCCTTATGTTTTTTTTTTCAGGTCCAAATTTTGACCTTCGATATCTCGGCTCTGGAGGGGTCTAGAGCCTCCATTTTTGCGCGCTGGTCGACGTCTCGTGGCCCTCTGTCAGAATCCAGAGTTTCAAGAAGATCGGAGGGGGTCAAAATTTCGGCCAAAAAAAAAAATGACAGTGTTACCCCTTATGTTTTTTTTTCAGGTCCAAATTTTGACCTTCTATATCTTGGCTCTGGAAGGGTCTAGAGCCCCAATTTTTGCGCGTTGGTCGAAGTCTCGTGGCCCTCTGTCAGAATCCAGAGTTTCAAGAAGATCGGAGGGGGTCAAAATTTCGACCAAAAAAAAAATGACAGTGTTACCCCTTATGTTTTTTTTTTTCAGGTCCAAATTTTGACCTTCGATATCTCGGCTCTGGAAGGGTCTAGAGCCTCCATTTTTGCGCGCTGGTCGAAGTCTCGTGGCCCTCTGTCAGAGTCCAGAGTTTCAAGAAGATCGGAGGGGGTCAAAATTTCGGCCAAAAAAAAAAATGACAGTGTTACCCCTTATGTTTTTTTTTTCAGGTCCAAATTTTGACCTTCGATATCTCGGCTCTGGAAGGGTCTAGAGCCTCCATTTTTGCGCGTTGGTCGACGTCTCGTGGCCCTCTGTCAGAATCCAGAGTTTCAAGAAGATCGGAGGGGGTCAAAATTTCGGCCAAAAAAAAAAAAATGACAGTGTTACCCCTTATGTTTTTTTTTTCAGGTCCAAATTTTGACCTTCGATATCTCGGCTCTGGAAGGGTCTAGAGCCCCAATTTTTGCGCGTTGGTCGAAGTCTCGTGGCCCTCTGTCAGAGTCCAGAGTTTCAAGAAGATCGGAGGGGGTCAAAATTTCGGCCAAAAACGACAGTGTTACCCCTTATGTTTTTTTTTCAGGTCAAAACTTTGACATCCGATATCTCGGCTCTGGAAGTGTCTAGAGCCTCCATTTTTGCGCGCTGGTCGAAGTCTCGTGGCCCTCTGTCAGAATCCAGAGTTTCAAGAAGATCGGAGGGGGTCAAAATTTCGGCCAAAAACGACAGTGTTACCCCTTATGTTTTTCTTTCGGGTCAAAACTTTGACATCCGATATCTCGGCTCTGGAAGGGTCTAGAGCCTCCATTTTTGCGTGCTGGTCGAAGTCTCGTGGCCCTCTGTCAGAATCCAGAGTTTCAAGAAGATCGGAGGGGGTCAAAATTTCGGCCAAAAACGACAGTGTTACCCCTTATGTTTTTTTTTCTGGTCAAAACTTTGACATCCGATATCTCGGCTCTGGAAGGGTCTAGAGCCTCCATTTTTGCGCGCAGGTCGAAGTCTCGTGGCCCTCTGTCAGAATCCAGAGTTTCAAGAAGATCGGAGGGGGTCAAAATTTCGGCCAAAAACGACAGTGTTACCCCTTATGTTTTTTTTTCAGGTCAAAACTTTGACATCCGATATCTCGGCTCTGGAAGGGTCTAGAGCCTCCATTTTTGCGCGCTGGTCGAAGTCTCGTGGCCCTCTGTCAGAATCCAGAGTTTCAAGAAGATCGGAGGGGGTCAAAATTTCGGCCAAAAACGACAGTGTTACCCCTTATGTTTTTTTTTTCAGGTCCAAATTTTGACCTTCGATATCTCGGCTCTGGAAGGGTCTAGAGCCTCCATTTTTGCACGCTGGTCGAAGTCTCGTGGCCCTCTGTCAGAATCCAGAGTTTCAAGAAAATCGGAGGGGGTCAAATTTTCGGCCAAAAAAAAAAAAAATGACAGTGTTACCCCTTATGTTTTTTTTTCAGGTCCAAATTTTGACCTTCGATATCTCGGCTCTGGAAGGGTCTAGAGCCTCCATTTTTGCACGCTGGTCGAAGTCTCGTGGCCCTCTGTCAGAATCCAGAGTTTCAAGAAAATCGGAGGCGGTCAAAATTTCGGCCAAAAAAAAAATGACAGTTACCCCTTATGTTTTTTTTTTCAGGTCCAAATTTTGACCTTCGATATCTCGGCTCTGGAAGGGTCTAGAGCCTCCATTTTTGCGCGCTGGTCGAAGTCTCGTGGCCCTCTGTCAGAATCCAGAGTTTCAAGAAAATTGGAGGGGGTCAAAATGTTGGCCAAAAAAAAAATGACAGTGTTACCCCTTATGTTTTTTTTTCAGGGCCAAATTTTGACCTTCGATATCTCGGCTCTGGAAGGGTCTAGAGCCTCCATTTTTGCGCGCTGGTCGAAGTCTCGGGGCCCTCTGTCAGAATCCAGAGTTTCAAGAAAATCGGAGGGGGTCAAAATTTCGGCCAAAAAAAAAAAATGACAGTGTTACCCCTTATGTTTTTTTTTCAGGGCCAAATTTTGACCTTCGATATCTCGGCTCTGGAAGGGTCTAGAGCCTCCATTTTTGCGCGCTGGTCGAAGTCTCATGGCCCTCTGTCAGAATCCAGAGTTTCAAGAAAATCGGAGGGGGTCAAAATTTCGGCCAAAAACAAAAAATGACAGTGTTACCCCTTATGTTTTTTTTCAGGTCCAAATTTTGACCTTCGATATCTCGGCTCTGGAAGGGTGTAGAGCCTCCATTTTTGCGCGCTGGTCGAAGTCTCGTGGCCCTCTGTCAGAATCCAGAGTTTCAAGAAAATCGGAGGGGGTCAAAATTTCGGCCAAAAAAAAAATGACAGTGTTACCCCTTATGTTTTTTTTTCAGGTCCAAATTTTGACCTTCGATATCTCGGCTCTGGAAGGGTCTAGAGCCTCCATTTTTGCGCGCTGGTCGAAGTCTCGTGGCCCTCTGTCAGAATCCAGAGTTTCAAGAAAATCGGAGCGCGTCAAAATTTCGGCCAAAAACAAAAAATGACAGTGTTACCCCTTATGTTTTTTTTTCAGGTCCAAATTTTGACCTTTGATATCTCGGCTCTGGAAGGGTCTAGAGCCTCCATTTTTGCGCGCTGGTCGAAGTCTCGTGGCCCTCTGTCAGAATCCAGAGTTTCAAGAAGATCGGAGGGGGTCAAAATTTCGGCCAAAAAAAAAATGACAGTGTTACCCCTTATGTTTTTTTTTTCAGGTCCAAATTTTGACCTTCGATATCTCGGCTCTGGAAGGGTCTAGAGCCTCCATTTTTGCGCGTTGGTCGACGTCTCGTGGCCCTCTGTCAGAATCCAGAGTTTCAAGAAGATCGGAGGGGGTCAAAATTTCGGCCAAAAAAAAAAAATGACAGTGTTACCCCTTATGTTTTTTTTTTCAGGTCCAAATTTTGACCTTCGATATATCGGTTCTGGAAGGGTCTAGAGCCCCAATTTTTGCGCGTTGGTCGAAGTCTCGTGGCCCTCTGTCAGAGCCTAGAGTTTCAAGAAGATCGGAGGGGTCAAAATTTCGGCCAAAAACGACAGTGCTACCCCTTATGTTTTTTTTTCAGGTCAAAACTTTGACATCCGATATCTCGGCTCTGGAAGTGTCTAGAGCCTCCATTTTTGCGCGCTGGTCGAAGTCTCGTGGCCCTCTGTCAGAATCCAGAGTTTCAAGAAGATCGGAGGGGGTCAAAATTTCGGCCAAAAACGACAGTGTTACCCCTTATGCTTTTTTTTCAGGTCAAAACTTTGACATCCGATATCTCGGCTCTGGAAGGGTCTAGAACCTCCATTTTTGCGCGCTGGTCGAAGTCTCGTGGCCCTCTGTCAGAATCCAGAGTTTCAAGAAGATCGGAGGGGGTCAAAATTTCGGCCAAAAACGACAGTGTTACCCCTTATGTTTTTCTTTCGGGTCAAAACTTTGACATCCGATATCTCGGCTCTGGAAGGGTCTAGAGCCTCCATTTTTGCGCGCTGGTCGAAGTCTCGTGGCCCTCTGTCAGAATCCAGAGTTTCAAGAAGATCGGAGGGGGTCAAAATTTCGGCCAAAAACGACAGTGTTACCCCTTATGTTTTTTTTCAGGTCAAAACTTTGACATCCGATATCTCGGCTCTGGAAGGGTCTAGAGCCTCCATTTTTGCGCGCAGGTCGAAGTCTCGTGGCCCTCTGTCAGAATCCAGAGTTTCAAGAAGATCGGAGGGGGTCAAAATTTCGGCCAAAAACGACAGTGTTACCCCTTATGTTTTTTTTTTCAGGTCAAAACTTTGACATCCGATATCTCGGCTCTGGAAGGGTCTAGAGCCTCCATTTTTGCGCGCTGGTCGAAGTCTCGTGGCCCTCTGTCAGAATCCAGAGTTTCAAGAAGATCGGAGGGGGTCAAAATTTCGGCCAAAAACGACAGTGTTACCCCTTTTGTTTTTTTTTTCAGGTCCAAATTTTGACCTTCGATATCTCGACTCTGGAAGGGTCTAGAGCCTCCATTTTTGCGCGCTGGTCGAAGTCTCGTGGCCCTCTGTCAGAATCCAGAGTTTCAAGAAAATCGGAGGGGGTCAAATTTTCGGCCAAAAAAAAAAAAAAAATGACAGTGTTACCCCTTATGTTTTTTTTTCAGGTCCAAATTTTGACCTTCGATATCTCGGCTCTGGAAGGGTCTAGAGCCTCCATTTTTGCGCGCTGGTCGAAGTCTCGTGGCCCTCTGTCAGAATCCAGAGTTTCAAGAAAATCGGAGGCGGTCAAAATTTCGGCCAAAAAAAAAATGACAGTGTTACCCCTTATGTTTTTTTTTTCAGGTCCAAATTTTGACCTTCGATATCTCGGCTCTGGAAGGGTCTAGAGCCTCCATTTTTGCGCGCTGGTCGAAGTCTCGGGGCCCTCTGTCAGAATCCAGAGTTTCAAGAAAATCGGAGGGGGTCAAAATTTCGGCCAAAAAAAAAATGACAGTGTTACCCCTTATGTTTTTTTTTTCAGGGCCAAATTTTGACCTTCGATATCTCGGCTCTGGAAGGGTCTAGAGCCTCCATTTTTGCGCGCTGGTCGAAGTCTCATGGCCCTCTGTCAGAATCCTGAGTTTCAAGAAAATCGGAGGGGGTCAAAATTTCGGCCAAAAACAAAAAATGACAGTGTTACCCCTTATGTTTTTTTTTCAGGTCCAAATTTTGACCTTCGATATCTCGGCTCTGGAAGGGTCTAGAGCCTCCATTTTTGCGCGCTGGTCGAAGTCTCGTGGCCCTCTGTCAGAATCCAGAGTTTCAAGAAAATCGGAGGGGGTCAAAATTTCGGCCAAAAACAAAAAATGACAGTGTTACCCCTTATGTTTTTTTTTTCAGGTCCAAATTTTGACCTTCGATATCTCAGCTCTGGAAGGGTCTAGAGCCTCCATTTTTGCGCGCTGGTCGAAGTCTCGTGGCCCTCTGTCAGAATCCAGAGTTTCAAGAAAATCGGAGGGGGTCAAAATTTCGGCCAAAAACAAAAAATGACAGTGTTACCCCTTATGTTTTTTTTTCAGGTCCAAATTTTGACCTTCGATATCTCGGCTCTGGAAGGGTCTAGAGCCTCCATTTTTGCGCGCTGGTCGAAGTCTCGTGGCCCTCTGTCAGAATCCAGAGTTTCAAGAAAATCGGAGGGGTCAAAATTTCGGCCAAAAACAAAAAATGACAGTGTTACCCCTTATGTTTTTTTTTCAGGTCCAAATTTTGACCTTCGATATCTTGGTTCTGGAAGGGTCTAGAGCCTCCATTTTTGCGCGCTGGTCGAAGTCTCGTGGCCCTCTGTCAGAATCCAGAGTTTCAAGAAAATCGGAGGGGGTCAAAATGTCGGCCAAAAAAAAAAATGACAGTGTTAACCCTTATGAATTTTTTTTCAGGGCCAAATTTTGACCTTCGATATCTCGGCTCTGGAAGGGTCTAGAGCCTCCATTTTTGCGCGCTGGTCGAAGTCTCGTGGCCCTCTGTCAGAATCCAGAGTTTCAAGAAAATCGGAGGGGGTCAAAATTTCGGCCCAAAACAAAAAATTGACAGTGTTACCCCTTATGTTTTTTTTTCAGGTCCAAATTTTGACCTTCGATATCTCGGCTCTGGAAGGGTCTAGAGCCTCCATTTTTGCGCGCTGGTCGAAGTCTCGTGGCCCTCTGTCAGAATCCAGAGTTTCAAGAAAATCGGAGGGGGTCAAAATTTCGGCCAAAAACAAAAAATGACAGTGTTACCCCTTATGTTTTTTTTCAGGTCCAAATTTTGACCTTTGATATCTCGGCTCTGGAAGGGTCTAGAGCCTCCATTTTTGCGCGCTGGTCGAAGTCTTGTGGCCCTCTGTCAGAATCCAGAGTTTCAAGAAAATCGGAGGGGGTCAAAATTTCGGCCAAAAAAAAAAATGACAGTGTTACCCCTTATGTTTTTTTTTCAGGTCCAAATTTTGACCTTCGATATCTCGGCTCTGGAAGGGTCTAGAGCCTCCATTTTTGCGCGCTGGTCGAAGTCTCGTGGCCCTCTGTCAGAATCCAGAGTTTCAAGAAAATCGGAGCGCGTCAAAATTTCGGCCAAAAACAAAAAATGACAGTGTTACCCCTTATGTTTTTTTTTCAGGTCCAAATTTTGACCTTTGATATCTCGGCTCTGGAAGGGTCTAGAGCCTCCATTTTTGCGCGCTGGTCGAAGTCTCGTGGCCCTCTGTCAGAATCCAGAGTTTCAAGAAAATCGGAGGGGGTCAAAATTTCGGCCAAAAACAAAAAATGACAGTGTTACCCCTTATGTTTTTTTTTTCAGGTCCAAATTTTGACCTTCGATATCTCGGCGCTGGAATGGTCTAGAGCCTCCATTTTTGCGCGCTGGTCGAAGTCTCGTGGCCCTCTGTCAGAATCCAGAGTTTCAAGAAAATCGGAGGGGGTCAAAATTTCGGCCAAAAACAAAAAATGACAGTGTTACCCCTTATGTTTTTTTTTCAGGTCCAAATTTTGACCTTCGATATCTCGGCTCTGGAAGGGTCTAGAGCCTCCATTTTTGCGCGCTGGTCGAAGTCTCGTGGCCCTCTGTCAGAATCCAGAGTTTCAAGAAAATCGGAGGGGGTCAAAATTTCGGCCAAAAAAAAAAATGACAGTGTTACCCCTTATGTTTTTTTTTTTTTAGGTCCAAATTTTGACCTTCGATATCTCGGCTCTGGAAGGGTCTAGAGCCTCCATTTTTGCGCGCTGGTCGAAGTCTCGTGGTCCTCTGTCAGAATCCAGAGTTTCAAGAAAATCGGAGGGGGTCAAAATTTCGGCCAAAAACAAAAAATGACAGTGTTACCCCTTATGTTTTTTTTTTCAGGTCCAAATTTTGACCTTCGATATCTCGGCTCTGGAAGGGTCTAGAGCCTCCATTTTTGCGCGCTGGTCGAAGTCTCGTGGCCCTCTGTCAGAATCCAGAGTTTCAAGAAAATCGGAGGGGGTCAAAATTTCGGCCAAAAACAAAAAATGACAGTGTTACCCCTTATGTTTTTTTTTCAGGTCCAAATTTTGACCTTCGATATCTCGGCTCTGGAAGGGTCTAGAGCCTCCATTTTTGCGCGCTGGTCGAAGTCTCGTGGCCCTCTGTCAGAATCCAGAGTTTCAAGAAAATCGGAGGGGGTCAAAATTTCGGCCAAAAACAAAAAATGACAGTGTTACCCCTTATGTTTTTTTTTTCAGGTCAAAACTTTGACATCCGATATCTCGGCTCTGGAATGGTCTAGAGCCTCCATTTTTGCGCGCTGGTCGAAGTCTCGTGGCCCTCTGTCAGAATCCAGAGTTTCAAGAAGATCGGAGGGGGTCAAAATTTCGGCCAAAAACGACAGTGTTACCCCTTATGTTTTTTTTTCAGGTCAAAACTTTGACATCCGATATCTCGGCTCTGGAAGGGTCTAGAGCCTCCATTTTTGCGCGCTGGTCGAAGTCTCGTGGCCCTCTGTCAGAATCCAGAGTTTCAAGAAAATCGGAGGGGGTCAAAATTTCGGCAAAAAACGACAGTGTTACCCCTTATGTTTTTTTTTTCAGGTCAAAACTTTGACATCCGATATCTCGGCTCTGGAAGGGTCTAGAGCCTCCATTTTTGCGTGCTGGTCGAAGTCTCGTGGCCCTCTGTCAGAATCCAGAGTTTCAAGAAGATCGGAGGGGGTCAAAATTTCGGCCAAAACGACAGTGTTACCCCTTATGTTTTTTTTTCAAGTCAAAACTTTGACATCCGATATCTCGGCTCTGGAAGGGTCTAGAGTCTCCATTTTTGCGCGCTGGTCGAAGTCTCGTGGCCCTCTGTCAGAATCCAGAGTTTCAAGAAGATCGGAGGGGGTCAAAATTTCAGCCAAAAACGACAGTGTTACCCCTTATGTTTTTATTTTCAGGTCAAAACTTTGACATCCGATATCTCGGCTCTGGAAGGGTCTAGAGCCTCCATTTTTGCGCGCTGGTCGAAGTCTCGTGACCCTCTGTCAGAATCCAGAGTTTCAAGAAGATCGGAGGGGGTCAAAATTTCGGCCAAAAACGACAGTGTTACCCCTTATGTTTTTTTTTCAGGTCAAAATTTGACATCCGATATCTCGGCTCTGGAAGGGTCTAGAGCCTCCATTTTTGCGCGCTGGTCGAAGTCTCGTGGCCCTCTGTCAGAATCCAGAGTTTCAAGAAGATCGGAGGGGGTCAAAATTTCGGCCAAAAACGACAGTGTTACCCCTTATGTTTTTTTTCAGGTCAAAACTTTGACATCCGATATCTCGGCTCTGGAAGTGTCTAGAGCCTCCATTTTTGCGCGCTGGTCGAAGTCTCGTGGCCTTCTGTCAGAATCCAGAGTTTCAAGAAGATCGGAGGGGGTCAAAATTTCGGCCAAAAACGACAGTGTTACCCCTTATGTTTTTTTTTCAGGTCAAAACTTTGACATCCGATATCTCGGCTCTGGAAGGGTCTAGAGCCTCCATTTTTGCGCGCTGGTCGAAGTCTCGTGGCCCTCTGTCAGAATCCAGAGTTTCAAGAAGATCGGAGGGGGTCAAAATTTCGGCCAAAAACGACAGTGTTACCCCTTATGTTTTTCTTTCGGGTCAAAACTTTGACATCCGATATCTCGGCTCTGGAAGGGTCTAGAGCCTCCAATTTTGCGCGCTGGTCGAAGTCTCGTGGCCCTCTGTCAGAATCCAGAGTTTCAAGAAGATCGGAGGGGGTCAAAATTTCGGCCAAAAACGACAGTGTTACCCCTTATGTTTTTTTTCAGGTCAAAATTTGACATCCGATATCTCGGCTCTGGAAGGGTCTAGAGCCTCCATTTTTGCGCGCTGGTCGAATTCTCGTGGCCCTCTGTCAGTATCCAGAGTTTCAAGAAGATCGGAGGGGGTCAAAATTTCGGCAAAAAACGACAGTGTTACCCCTTATGTTTTTTTTTCAGGTCAAAACTTTGACATCCGATATCTCGGCTCTGGAAGTGTCTAGAGCCTCCATTTTTGCGCGCTGGTCGAAGTCTCGTGGCCTTCTGTCAGAATCCAGAGTTTCAAGAAGATCGGAGGGGGTCAAAATTTCGGCCAAAAACGACAGTGTTACCCCTTATGGTTTTTTTTCAGGTCAAAACTTTGACATCCGATATCTCGGCTCTGGAAGGGTCTAGAGCCTCCATTTTTGCGCGCTGGTCGAAGTCTCGTGGCCCTCTGTCAGAATCCAGAGTTTCAAGAAGATCGGAGGGGGTCAAAATTTCGGCCAAAAACAGTGTTTTTTTTTCAGGTCAAAAAATTGACATCCGATATCTCGGCTCTGGAAGGGTCTAGAGCCTCCATTTTTGCGCGCTGGTCGAAGTCTCGTGGCCCTCTGTCAGAATCCAGAGTTTCAAGAAGATCGGAGGGGGTCAAAATTTCGGCCAAAAACGACAGTGTTACCCCTTATGTTTTTCTTTCGGGTCAAAACTTTGACATCCGATATCTCGGCTCTGGAAGGGTCTAGAGCCTCCATTTTTGCGCGCTGGTCGAAGTCTCGTGGCCCTCTGTCAGAATCCAGAGTTTCAAGAAGATCGGAGGGGGTCCAAATTTCGGCCAAAAACGACAGTGTTACCCCTTATGTTTTTTTTTCAGGTCAAAACTTTGATATCCGATGTCTCGGCTCTGGAAGGGTCTAGAGCCTCCATTTTTGCGCGCTGGTCGAAGTCTCGTGGCCCTCTGTCAGAATCCAGAGCTTCAAGAAGATCGGAGGGGGTCAAAATTTCGGCCAAAAACGACAGTGTTACCCCTTATGTTTTTTTTTAGGTCAGAACTTTGACATCCGATATCTCGGCTCTGGAAGGGTCTAGAGCCTCCATTTTTGCGCGCTGGTCGAAGTCTCGTGGCCCTCTGTCAGAATCCAGAGTTTCAAGAAGATCGGAGGGGGTCAAAATTTCGGCCAAAAACGACAGTGTTACCCCTTATGTTTTTTTTTTCGGGTCAAAACTTTGACATCCGATATCTCGGCTCTGGAAGAGTCTAGAGCCTCCATTTTTGCGCGCTGGTCGAAGTCTCGTGGCCCTCTGTCAGAATCCAGAGTTCCAAGAAGATCGGAGGGGGTCAAAATTTCGGCCAAAAACGACAGTGTTACCCCTTATGTTTTTTTTTTTCAGGTAAAAACATTGACATCCGATATCTCGGCTCTGGAAGGGTCTAGAGCCTCCATTTTTGTGCGCTGGTCGAAGTCTCGTGGCCTTCTGTCAGAATCCAGAGTTTCAAGAAGATCGGAGGGGGTCAAAATTTCGGCCAAAAACGACAGTGTTACCCCTTATGTTTTTTTTTCAGGTCAAAACTTTGACATCCAAAATCTCGGCTCTGGAAGGGTCTAGAGCCTCCATTTTTGCGCGCTGGTCGAAGTCTCGTGGCCCTCTGTCAGAATCCAGAGTTTCAAAAAGATCGGAGGGGGTCAAAATTTCGGCCAAAAACGACAGTGTTACCCCTTATGTTTTTTTTTTCAGGTCAAAACTTTGACATCCGATATCTCGGCTCTGGAAGGGTCTAGAGCCTCCATTTTTGCGCGCTGGTCGAAGTCTCGTGGCCCTCTGTCAGAATCCAGAGCTTCAAGAAGATCGGAGGGGGTCAAAATTTCGGCCAAAAACGACAGTGTTACCCCTTATGTTTTTTTTAGGTCAAAACTTTGACATCCGATATCTCGGCTCTGGAAGGGTCTAGAGCCTTCATTTTTGCGCGCTGGTCGAAGTCTCGTGGCCCTCTGTCAGAATCCAGAGTTTCAAGAAGATCGGAGGGGGTCAAAATTTCGGCCAAAAACGACAGTGTTACCCCTTATGTTTTTCTTTCGGGTCAAAACTTTGACATCCGATATCTCGGCTCTGGAAGGGTCTAGAGCCTCCATTTTTGCGCGCTGGTCGAAGTCTCGTGGCCCTCTGTCAGAATCCAGAGTTTCAAGAAGATCGGAGGGGGTCAAAATTTCGGCCAAAAACGACAGTGTTACCCCTTATGTTTTTTTTCAGGTCAAAACTTTGACATCCGATATCTCGGCTCTGGAAGGGTCTAGAGCCTCCATTTTTGCGCGCTGGTCGAAGTCTCGTGGCCCTCTGTCAGAATCCAGAGTTTCAAGAAGATCGGAGGGGGTCAAAATTTCGGCCAAAAACGACAGTGTTACCCCTTATGTTTTTTTTTCAGGTCAAAACTTTGACACCCGATATCTCGGCTCTGGAAGGGTCTAGAGCCTCCATTTTTGCGCGCAGGTCGAAGTCTCGTGGCCCTCTGTCAGAATCCAGAGTTTCAAGAAGATCGGAGGGGGTCAAAATTTCGGCCAAAAACGACAGTGTTACCCCTTATGTTTTTTTTTCAGGTCAAAACTTTGACATCCGATATCTCGGCTCTGGAAGGGTCTAGAGCCTCCATTTTTGCGCGCTGGTCGAAGTCTCGTGGCCTTCTGTCAGAATCCAGAGTTTCAAGAAGATCGGAGGGGGTCAAAATTTCGGCCAAAAACGACAGTGTTACCCCTTATGTTTTTTTTTTCAGGTCAAAACTTTGACATCCGATATCTCGGCTCTGGAAGGGTCTAGAGCCTCCATTTTTGCGCGCTGGTCGAAGTCTCGTGGCCCTCTGTCAGAATCCAGAGTTTCAAGAAGATCGGAGGGGGTCAAAATTTCTGCCAAAAACGACAGTGTTACCCCTTATGTTTTTTTTCAGGTCAAAACTTTGACATCCGATATCTCGGCTCTGGAAGGGTCTAGAGCCTCCATTTTTGCGCGCTGGTCGAAGTCTCGTGGCCCTCTGTCAGAATCCAGAGCTTCAAGAAGATCGGAGGGGGTCAAAATTTCGGCCAAAAACGACAGTGTTACCCCTTATGTTTTTTTTTTCAGGTCAAAACTTTGACATCCGATATCTCGGCTCTGGAAGGGTCTAGAGCCTCCATTTTTGCGCGCTGGTCGAAGTCTCGTGGCCCTCTGTCAGAATCCAGAGTTTCAAGAAGATCGGAGGGGGTCAAAATTTCGGCCAAAAACGACAGTGTTACCCCTTATGTTTTTTTTCAGGTCAAAACTTTGACATCCGATATCTCGGCTCTGGAAGGGTCTAGAGCCTCCATTTTTGCGCACTGGTCGAAGTCTCGTGGCCTTCTGTCAGAATCCAGAATTTCAAGAAGATCGGAGGGGGTCAAAATTTCGGCCAAAAACGACAGTGTTACCCCTTATGTTTTTTTTTCAGGTCCAAATTTTGACCTTTGATATCTCGGCTCTGGAAGGGTCTAGAGCCTCCATTTTTGCGCGCTGGTCGAAGTCTCGTGGCCCTCTGTCAGAATCCAGAGTTTCAAGAAAATCGGAGGGGGTCAAAATTTCGGCCAAAAACAAAAAATGACAGTGTTACCCCTTATGTTTTTTTTTTCAGGTCCAAATTTTGACCTTCGATATCTCGGCGCTGGAATGGTCTAGAGCCTCCATTTTTGCGCGCTGGTCGAAGTCTCGTGGCCCTCTGTCAGAATCCAGAGTTTCAAGAAAATCGGAGGGGGTCAAAATTTTGGCCAAAAAAAAAATGACAGTGTTACCCCTTATGTTTTTTTTTCAGGTCCAAATTTTGACCTTCGATATCTCGGCTCTGGAAGGGTCTAGAGCCTCCATTTTTGCGCGCTGGTCGAAGTCTCGTGGTCCTCTGTCAGAATCCAGAGTTTCAAGAAAATCGGAGGGGGTCAAAATTTCGGCCAAAAACAAAAAATGACAGTGTTACCCCTTATGTTTTTTTTTCAGGTCCAAATTTTGACCTTCGATATCTCGGCTCTGGAAGGGTCTAGAGCCTCCATTTTTGCGCGCTGGTCGAAGTCTCGTGGCCCTCTGTCAGAATCCAGAGTTTCAAGAAAATCGGAGGGGGTCAAAATTTCGGCCAAAAACAAAAAATGACAGTGTTACCCCTTATGTTTTTTTTTCAGGTCCAAATTTTGACCTTCGATATCTCGGCTCTGGAAGAGTCTAGAGCCTCCATTTTTGCGCGCTGGTCGAAGTCTCGTGGCCCTCTGTCAGAATCCAGAGTTTCAAGAAAATCGGAGGGGGTCAAAATTTCGGCCAAAAAAAAAAATGACAGTGTTACCCCTTATGTTTTTTTTTCAGGTCCAAATGTTGACCTTCGATATCTCGGCTCTGGAAGGGTCTAGAGCCTCCATTTTTGCGCGCTGGTCGAAGTCTCGTGGCCCTCTGTCAGAATCCAGAGTTTCAAGAAAATCGGAGGGGGTCAAAATTTCGGCCAAAAAAAAAAAAATGACAGTGTTACCCCTTATGTTTTTTTTTCAGGTCCAAATGTTGACCTTCGATATCTCGGCTCTGGAAGGGTCTAGAGCCTCCATTTTTGCGCGCTGGTCGAAGTCTCGTGGCCCTCTGTCAGATACCAGAGTTTCAAGAAAATCGGAGGGGGTCAAAATTTCGGCCAAAAAAAAAATGACAGTGTTACCCCTTATGTTTTTTTTTTTCAGGTCCAAATTTTGACCTTCGATATCTCGGCTCTGGAAGGGTCTAGAGCCTCCATTTTTGCGCGCTGGTCAAAGTCTCGTGGCCCTCTGTCAGAATCCAGAGTTTCAAGAAAATCGGAGGGGGTCAAAATTTCGGCCAAAAAAAAAATGACAGTGTTACCCCTTATGTTTTTTTTTCAGGTCCAAATTTTGACCTTCGATATCTCGGCTCTGGAAGGGTCTAGAGCCTCCATTTTTGCGCGCTGGTCGAAGTCTCGTGGCCCTCTGTCAGAATCCAGAGTTTCAAGAAAATCGGAGGGGGTCAAAATTTCGGCCAAAAACAAAAAATGACAGTGTTACCCCTTATGTTTTTTTTTTCAGGTCAAAACTTTGACATCCGATATCTCGGCTCTGGAATGGTCTAGAGCCTCCATTTTTGCGCGCTGGTCGAAGTCTCGTGGCCCTCTGTCAGAATCCAGAGTTTCAAGAAGATCGGAGGGGGTCAAAATTTCGGCCAAAAACGACAGTGTTACCCCTTATGTTTTTTTTTTCAGGTCAAAACTTTGACATCCGATATCTCGGCTCTGGAAGGGTCTAGAGCCTCCATTTTTGCGCGCTGGTCGAAGTCTCGTGGCCCTCTGTCAGAATCCAGAGTTTCAAGAAGATCGGAGGGGGTCAAAATTTCGGCCAAAAACGACAGTGTTACCCCTTATGTTTTTTTTTCAGGTCAAAACTTTGACATCCGATATCTTGGCTCTGGAAGGGTCTAGAGCCTCCATTTTTGCGCGCTGGTCGAAGTCTCGTGGCCCTCTGTCAGAATCCAGAGTTTCAAGAAAATCGGAGGGGGTCAAAATTTCGGCAAAAAACGACAGTGTTACCCCTTATGTTTTTTTTTTCAGGTCAAAACTTTGACATCCGATATCTCGGCTCTGGAAGGGTCTAGAGCCTCCATTTTTGCGTGCTGGTCGAAGTCTCGTGGCCCTCTGTCATAATCCAGAGTTTCAAGAAGATCGGAGGGGGTCAAAATTTCGGCCAAAACGACAGTGTTACCCCTTATGTTTTTTTTTCAAGTCAAAACTTTGACATCCGATATCTCGGCTCTGGAAGGGTCTAGAGTCTCCATTTTTGCGCGCTGGTCGAAGTCTCGTGGCCCTCTGTCAGAATCCAGAGTTTCAAGAAGATCGGAGGGGGTCAAAATTTCAGCCAAAAACGACAGTGTTACCCCTTATGTTTTTATTTTCAGGTCAAAACTTTGACATCCGATATCTCGGCTCTGGAAGGGTCTAGAGCCTCCATTTTTGCGCGCTGGTCGAAGTCTCGTGACCCTCTGTCAGAATCCAGAGTTTCAAGAAGATCGGAGGGGGTCAAAATTTCGGCCAAAAACGACAGTGTTACCCCTTATGTTTTTTTTTTTCAGGTCAAAATTTGACATCCGATATCTCGGCTCTGGAAGGGTCTAGAGCCTCCATTTTTGCGCGCTGGTCGAAGTCTCGTGGCCCTCTGTCAGAATCCAGAGTTTCAAGAAGATCGGAGGGGGTCAAAATTTCGGCCAAAAACGACAGTGTTACCCCTTATGTTTTTTTTCAGGTCAAAACTTTGACATCCGATATCTCGGCTCTGGAAGTGTCTAGAACCTCCATTTTTGCGCGCTGGTCGAAGTCTCGTGGCCTTCTGTCAGAATCCAGAGTTTCAAGAAGATCGGAGGGGGTCAAAATTTCGGCCAAAAACGACAGTGTTACCCCTTATGTTTTTTTTTCAGGTCAAAACTTTGACATCCGATATCTCGGCTCTGGAAGGGTCTAGAGCCTCCATTTTTGCGCGCTGGTCGAAGTCTCGTGGCCCTCTGTCAGAATCCAGAGTTTCAAGAAGATCGGAGGGGGTCAAAATTTCGGCCAAAAACGACAGTGTTACCCCTTATGTTTTTCTTTCGGGTCAAAACTTTGACATCCGATATCTCGGCTCTGGAAGGGTCTAGAGCCTCCAATTTTGCGCGCTGGTCGAAGTCTCGTGGCCCTCTGTCAGAATCCAGAGTTTCAAGAAGATCGGAGGGGGTCAAAATTTCGGCCAAAAACGACAGTGTTACCCCTTATGTTTTTTTTCAGGTCAAAATTTGACATCCGATATCTCGGCTCTGGAAGGGTCTAGAGCCTCCATTTTTGCGCGCTGGTCGAATTCTCGTGGCCCTCTGTCAGTATCCAGAGTTTCAAGAAGATCGGAGGGGGTCAAAATTTCGGCAAAAAACGACAGTGTTACCCCTTATGTTTTTTTTTCAGGTCAAAACTTTGACATGCGATATCTCGGCTCTGGAAGTGTCTAGAGCCTCCATTTTTGCGCGCTGGTCGAAGTCTCGTGGCCTTCTGTCAGAATCCAGAGTTTCAAGAAGATCGGAGGGGGTCAAAATTTCGGCCAAAAACGACAGTGTTACCCCTTATGGTTTTTTTTCAGGTCAAAACTTTGACATCCGATATCTCGGCTCTGGAAGGGTCTAGAGCCTCCATTTTTGCGCGCTGGTCGAAGTCTCGTGACCCTCTGTCAGAATCCAGAGTTTCAAGAAGATAGGAGGGGGTCAAAATTTCGGCCAAAAACGACAGTGTTACCCCTTATGTTTTTTTTTTCAGGTCAAAATTTGACATCCGATATCTCGGCTCTGGAAGGGTCTAGAGCCTCCATTTTTGCGCGCTGGTCGAAGTCTCGTGGCCCTCTGTCAGAATCCAGAGTTTCAAGAAGATCGGAGGGGGTCAAAATTTCGGCCAAAAACGACAGTGTTACCCCTTATGTTTTTTTTCAGGTCAAAACTTTGACATCCGATATCTCGGCTCTGGAAGTGTCTAGAACCTCCATTTTTGCGCGCTGGTCGAAGTCTCGTGGCCTTCTGTCAGAATCCAGAGTTTCAAGAAGATCGGAGGGGGTCAAAATTTCGGCCAAAAACGACAGTGTTACCCCTTATGTTTTTTTTTCAGGTCAAAACTTTGACATCCGATATCTCGGCTCTGGAAGGGTCTAGAGCCTCCATTTTTGCGCGCTGGTCGAAGTCTCGTGGCCCTCTGTCAGAATCCAGAGTTTCAAGAAGATCGGAGGGGGTCAAAATTTCGGCCAAAAACGACAGTGTTACCCCTTATGTTTTTCTTTCGGGTCAAAACTTTGACATCCGATATCTCGGCTCTGGAAGGGTCTAGAGCCTCCATTTTTGCGCGCTGGTCGAATTCTCGTGGCCCTCTGTCAGTATCCAGAGTTTCAAGAAGATCGGAGGGGGTCAAAATTTCGGCAAAAAACGACAGTGTTACCCCTTATGTTTTTTTTTCAGGTCAAAACTTTGACATCCGATATCTCGGCTCTGGAAGTGTCTAGAGCCTCCATTTTTGCGCGCTGGTCGAAGTCTCGTGGCCTTCTGTCAGAATCCAGAGTTTCAAGAAGATCGGAGGGGGTCAAAATTTCGGCCAAAAACGACAGTGTTACCCCTTATGGTTTTTTTTCAGGTCAAAACTTTGACATCCGATATCTCGGCTCTGGAAGGGTCTAGAGCCTCCATTTTTGCGCGCTGGTCGAAGTCTCGTGGCCCTCTGTCAGAATCCAGAGTTTCAAGAAGATCGGAGGGGGTCAAAATTTCGGCCAAAAACAGTGTTTTTTTTTTCAGGTCAAAAAATTGACATCCGATATCTCGGCTCTGGAAGGGTCTAGAGCCTCCATTTTTGCGCGCTGGTAGAAGTCTCGTGGCCCTCTGTCAGAATCCAGAGTTTCAAGAAGATCGGAGGGGGTCAAAATT
This sequence comes from Cyprinella venusta, assembly GCA_038021265.1. NCBI lineage: Eukaryota > Metazoa > Chordata > Actinopteri > Cypriniformes > Leuciscidae > Cyprinella > Cyprinella venusta. Next base: position 55,913,120 of record CM075863.1, on the reverse strand, counting down.
TCGGCCAAAAACGACAGTGTTACCCCTTATGTTTTTCTTTCGGGTCAAAACTTTGACATCCGATATCTCGGCTCTGGAAGGGTCTAGAGCCTCCATTTTTGCGCGCTGGTCGAAGTCTCGTGGCCCTCTGTCAGAATCCAGAGTTTCAAGAAGATCGGAGGGGGTCAAAATTTCGGCCAAAAACGACAGTGTTACCCCTTATGTTTTTTTTTCAGGTCAAAACTTTGATATCCGATGTCTCGGCTCTGGAAGGGTCTAGAGCTCCATTTTTGCGCGCTGGTCGAAGTCTCGTGGCCCTCTGTCAGAATCCAGAGTTTCAAGAAGATCGGAGGGGGTCAAAATTTCGGCCAAAAACGACAGTGTTACCCCTTATGTTTTTTTTTTCGGGTCAAAACTTTGACATCCGATATCTCGGCTCTGGAAGAGTCTAGAGCCTCCATTTTTGCGCGCTGGTCGAAGTCTCGTGGCCCTCTGTCAGAATCCAGAGTTCCAAGAAGATCGGAGGGGGTCAAAATTTCGGCCAAAAACGACAGTGTTACCCCTTATGTTTTTTTTTTTCAGGTCAAAACATTGACATCCGATATCTCGGCTCTGGAAGGGTCTAGAGCCTCCATTTTTGTGCGCTGGTCGAAGTCTCGTGGCCTTCTGTCAGAATCCAGAGTTTCAAGAAGATCGGAGGGGGTCAAAATTTCGGCCAAAAACGACAGTGTTACCCCTTATGTTTTTTTTTTCAGGTCAAAACTTTGACATCCAAAATCTCGGCTCTGGAAGGGTCTAGAGCCTCCATTTTTGCGCGCTGGTCGAAGTCTCGTGGCCCTCTGTCAGAATCCAGAGTTTCAAAAAGATCGGAGGGGGTCAAAATTTCGGCCAAAAACGACAGTGTTACCCCTTATGTTTTTTTTTCAGGTCAAAACTTTGACATCCGATATCTCGGCTCTGGAAGGGTCTAGAGCCTCCATTTTTGCGCGCTGGTCGAAGTCTCGTGGCCCTCTGTCAGAATCCAGAGCTTCAAGAAGATCGGAGGGGGTCAAAATTTCGGCCAAAAACGACAGTGTTACCCCTTATGTTTTTTTTTTCAGGTCAAAACTTTGACATCCGATATCTCGGCTCTGGAAGGGTCTAGAGCCTCCATTTTTGCGCGCTGGTCGAAGTCTCGTGGCCCTCTGTCAGAATCCAGAGTTTCAAGAAGATCGGAGGGGGTCAAAATTTCGGCCAAAAACGACAGTGTTACCCCTTATGTTTTTTTTTTCAGGTCAAAACTTTGACATCCGATATCTCGGCTCTGGAAGGGTCTAGACTCTCCATTTTTGCGCGCTGGTCGAAGTCTCGTGGCCCTCTGTCAGAATCCAGAGTTTCAAGAAGATCGGAGGGGGTCAAAATTTCGGCCAAAAACGACAGTGTTACCCCTTATGTTTTTTTTTCAGGTCAAAACTTTGACATCCGATATCTCGGCTCTGGAAGGGTCTAGAGCCTCCATTTTTGCGCGCTGGTCGAAGTCTCGTGGCCCTCTGTCAGAATCCAGAGTTTCAAGAAGATCGGAGGGGGTCAAAATTTCGGCCAAAAACGACAGTGTTACCCCTTATGTTTTTCTTTCGGGTCAAAACTTTGACATCCGATATCTCGGCTCTGGAAGGGTCTAGAGCCTCCATTTTTGCGCGCTGGTCGAAGTCTCGTGGCCCTCTGTCAGAATCCAGAGTTTCAAGAAGATCGGAGGGGGTCAAAATTTCGGCCAAAAACGACAGTGTTACCCCTTATGTTTTTTTTTTCAGGTCAAAACTTTGACACCCGATATCTCGGCTCTGGAAGGGTCTAGAGCCTCCATTTTTGCGCGCAGGTCGAAGTCTCGTGGCCCTCTGTCAGAATCCAGAGTTTCAAGAAGATCGGAGGGGGTCAAAATTTCGGCCAAAAACGACAGTGTTACCCCTTATGTTTTTTTTCAGGTCAAAACTTTGACATCCGATATCTCGGCTCTGGAAGGGTCTAGAGCCTCCATTTTTGCGCGCTGGTCGAAGTCTCGTGGCCCTCTGTCAGAATCCAGAGTTTCAAGAAGATCGGAGGGGGTCAAAATTTCGGCCAAAAACGACAGTGTTACCCCTTATGTTTTTTTTTCAGGTCAAAACTTTGACATCCGATATCTCGGCTCTGGAAGGGTCTAGAGCCTCCATTTTTGCGCGCTGGTCGAAGTCTCGTGGCCCTCTGTCAGAATCCAGAGTTTCAAGAAGATCGGAGGGGGTCAAAATTTCGGCCAAAAACGACAGTTGTTGGCGCTGCCATCTCAGTTAGAGCTAGGTAACCGGTAACATGACGAAGGAACTTACAACACAGACATGATCTGGCGTTTTGCCTGCACACGCTCTCAATAGAGCGGCGGCCACTTTATTAATGATTACACACCTGTGTATGTTACTCCGCCCACATCATGATCACAGTCAATTAGAGAACACATAATTACATAGATCAACACCCCCACTTGTTCCTAAATTGACAGAATTTAACACAATGCGTCATATACGTACATACATACATCTCTGTATATCAATTCATTTACATTCCAAACAAAAAACACATAAATTTATCAATTTTAGCTTTAGACACAGATTTTGTTAAAATGTCTGCCACCATATCAGCTGTAGGACAATAATCAAGAATTATCTGGCCATCATTCAGTACAGATCGAACAAAGTGATACCTTACGTCAATATGCTTACATCTTTGACGACACACTGGATTCTTTGAAAGCGCAATAGCACCCTGATTATCCCCAAAAATAGTCACTGGTGCATATTCAAGTACATTATCCATTCCATTGATTAGATTGGTCAGATACAAGCTTTCTTGTGCAGTAGCAGATAACGCCATGTATTCTGCTTCACATGTGGATAAGGCAACAGTTTGTTGTTTCTTAGACTTCCAAGAGACAACAGGCCCATTCTTAGACAAACTGAAACAACAGCCAGTAATACTACGCCTGTCATTTAAGTCTGCTGCCCAGTCTGCATCGCTATAAGCCACAAGTTTCAGATTTACACCACTTTTCTTATAACATAATTCCAAGTCTGCTGTACCTTTTAAATACCTCAAAACATGTTTCGCAGCCACCCAATGTTGTTCTTTTGGTTCCCTTAGATATTGTGACAATTTGCTAACAATGAAGCTTAAATCTGGGCGAGTACTTGTCATCATATAGATTAAACTGCCAATCACTTCACGATACCTCTTTAATTCAACAGGTTCACCTTCGTTGTCAAATTTGACTTTGATTTCACATGGAGTTGATCTTGGTTTGCAGTGAGTCATATCAAATCTCTCCAAAATTTTTAAAATGTATCTTTCCTGATTCATTTTTACTTTACCATGTTCTTGCGTAAAGTCAATGCCTAAGAAATGTCGAAGTTTTCCCAGATCTTTTACTTTGAATTTAATTCCCAACATTTCCTTCACATCTCTGAGAATTTGATCATTACTCGCTGCAATAATAAGATCGTCAACCCAAATAATCAGTATGATTCTGTCTTCATCAATTTGTTTACTATAAACACAATGATCTGCTGAGTTCTGAACAAAATCATTTTCAATTAAAAAATCATTCAACATCTTGTTCCAATTGCGTCCAGATTGTTTCAGACCATACAGTGATTTATTGAGCTTACATACCAATTCTTCTCCTGTTATTGACTTAACTTCAAATCCTTCAGGTTGCTTCATATAAATTTCACAATCTATAGGAGCATGCAAATATGCAGTTTTAACATCCATCTGATGTAACTCTAAATCATACTGTGCTGCAAGCTGCATTAGAACACGCACTGAAGTCATATCGGCAGTAGGTGAAAAGGTCTCATTATAGTCAATACCTGCCACTTGACTATAACCCTTTGCCACGTACCTGGCTTTATACAATTCCCCATCCGGATTTTCTTTTACAGCATAAACCCATCTTCCTTCTACTGCCCTTTTACCTTCAGGTAGTGTTGTTAATGTGAACGTATTATTCTCTTTTAGAGAATTGATCTCTTCCTCCATAGCCTCAACCCACTGCTCTGATTTTAAAGAGTCTAAAGCTTCATTCAGTGTCTGAGGTACATCACATGAAACACGATAGCAATAATCTATAGTCAATGGCTGATCTGCATCATCTTTAACCTCATAATCATAGTCTGCAAGGTACTGAGGGGGTCTTCTTTCTCTTTTTGGGTATCTAGTACCTAGACCATTCCCCTTTTCATCCTTTGTACTGACTTGATCCTCAACTTTCATTTCTTGTGGAATTATTTTAGCCTTATCTAGTTTTGGTACTAGGATTTCAACCTCTTTCCTATATTCTAACTCCACATCCTCCTCTGTCTGAGTATTTCTTTCTTTTGTACTTTTTGTGACAAACTTCACCAGTCTACTTTTGAGTACTCTCCCCGTGTCTGGATAGAAAACAAGATAAGCAGGGCTATTCTTGTCATAACCAACAAATATGGCCTTCTCACATCTTGCATCCAACTTTTTCTTGTCATACTTGTAAGCATAACACTCTAATCCAAATACTCTCATTTTGGATAGGTCAGGCTTCTTCCCAGTTACCAAAAAGTATGGAGTTTGTCCCAGACGGCTATTATAACATCTGTTTCTAATTATAGCTGCTGTCTGTACCGCATATGTCCACAACTCTTTTGGTAAATTACTGTCAATCAACATACACCTTGCCATTTCAAACAAAGTTCTCCAAGCTCTTTCAGCTGTCCCATTTTGATGAGGTGAGTAAGGTGCTGAGGTTTCATGTCTTATAGCATTTTTGCTGAGCAATGTCTGAAATACATTAGATGTAAACTCGGTTCCATTATCTGTTCGTATACATTTAATTTTACCATACGGTGCAACATCAGCAATGAATTTCTCGGTAGCTATGGCAGTGTCACTCTTGCTTTTCAAAAAATAGGTAAACACAGCTCCTGAAAAGTCATCAGTGAATGCTAAGGCAAATCTAAAACCATCTTTTCCTGCTGGTTCTATAGGACCAGCCAGATCTGCATGAACAAGTGCAAATACCTCTTCTGCTTTCTCATCTAGATCTCTATTTCTGTTCTGAGCAAATTTGCCTTGTACGCACACTTCACATTTCAGATTGGATCTGTCTATTTTACCTCTAATTTTCATCCCATCTGTAACACTCTCCAACTTTAACAAATCATCATAATTACAGTGACCCAGTATTTCATGCCATGTCTGGATATCGTAGCAAGCATTACACTCATCAATCTCATTGGCTACAGTACTCAAGTAAAACAATCTGTCATACATATGAATATCAAAAGTTGTACCATTTTTGTGAATGAGTCGGTTCTGTCCCTCTTTGAAGATTACTGTCGCTCCGTGTGCAATTGCCGCTTTGACGGAAAAAATGTCTTGAGAAAATGATGGCACATAAAGTGCCTCTGTCAACATCATGTCCACAATGCGGCCCTTGTTATTTCTCAAACGCAATTTTGCAGTACCTTTCTTCAATGCGATACCACTGGCCCGTTCTCCATCAGCCAGCTCCAGAATGTGGCTCTGAGGCTTGAAACTTGAGTCGAAATCCACGAACTTCTCAATGTCCGTAACGATGTGTTTAGTAGCTCCAGAATCCACCATGAGACCTTTCATTTCCACTCCATCAATCAAGACTTTATCCACCTGCTCCACCATAAACGCAAATGTGTGGTCATCCTCTTCATCCATCATTTGCTTCACTTTATCCCGCTTTCTTCGACGACAGTGCACGTCTTTGTGTGAGGTGCTTTTACAGAAACTACACCATTGTCTCCGTTCCCCGCGATCCTCAGCAACCACCGTGCACTCCGCGGCTTTGTGACCTTTCTGTCCACAGTTGTAACAGGTGAGTCTCATACTCCAATTGTCTCTTCCTTTAATTTTCATTACGCTGTCCACTACCGAACTAGCAGGCCCAAACTTCTCTGTGCTTTCATAGCTCCTCAGTTTTGCTTTAAAGTCGGCAAATGTTAGTTTCTCATCACTTTGCGTAATAAAAATAGAGAATGGTTTGAAAGTATCGGGTAAACCCTTTAGAATCATGGCAGTCAATAAATCATCGCTCAAAGTCTCTCCCGCATTCCGTAATGCTGTGATTGCGGTCTCCGCACGAATAATGTAATCCGTAACAGTTTCATTTTCACCTTTCTGAAGAGATGTCAACTCCGTATACAAACTTATCACACGTGGCTTCCCCTTTCCAGCGTAGTGATCTCTCAAAATCTGCAACGCCTTCTTGCCGTCATCAGCAGCCTCTCTCATCACAAGCGACAAACTCTTGTCATCTAATAATTGGATCAGCACTGCATATGCCTCTTCGTTCTTACGGTCTTCCTCCTCATCGTCCTCATCGCCCTCGGCAGAGGCTTCACCCAATATCGTGGATTTCAAACCCAGAAGACGCAACTGTGCCAGGAACTTCGTTTCCCACAGTTCGTAATTCTTTTCCTCTCCGTCGAAATATAAGCGACTCCATCGGATCCCATACTCTTTACTGGGCCCATAACCTGTTGGCGCTGCCATCTCAGTTAGAGCTAGGTAACCGGTAACATGACGAAGGAACTTACAACACAGACATGATCTGGCGTTTTGCCTGCACACGCTCTCAATAGAGCGGCGGCCACTTTATTAATGATTACACACCTGTGTATGTTACTCCGCCCACATCATGATCACAGTCAATTAGAGAACACATAATTACATAGATCAACAACAGTGTTACCCCTTATGTTTTTTTTTCAGGTCAAAACTTTGACATCCGATATCTCGGCTCTGGAAGGGTCTAGAGCCTCCATTTTTGCGCGCTGGTCGAAGTCTCGTGGCCCTCTGTCAGAATCCAGAGTTTCAAGAAGATCGGAGGGGGTCAAAATTTCGGCCAAAAACGACAGTGTTACCCCTTATGTTTTTTTTCAGGTCAAAACTTTGACATCCGATATCTCGGCTCTGGAAGGGTCTAGAGCCTCCATTTTTGCGCGCTGGTCGAAGTCTCGTGGCCCTCTGTCAGAATCCAGAGTTTCAAGAAGATCGGAGGGGGTCAAAATTTCGGCCAAAAACGGCAGTGTTACCCCTTATGTTTTTTTTTCAGGTCAAAACTTTGACATCCGATATCTTGGCTCTGGAAGGGTCTAGAGCCTCCATTTTTGCGCGCTGGTCGAAGTCTCGTGGCCCTCTGTCAGAATCCAGAGTTTCAAGAAGATCGGAGGGGGTCAAAATTTCGGCCAAAAACGACAGTGTTACCCCTTATGTTTTTTTTCAGGTCAAAACTTTGACATCCGATATCTCGGCTCTGGAAGGGTCTAGAGCCTCCATTTTTGCGCGCTGGTCGAAGTCTCGTGGCCCTCTGTCAGAATCCAGAGTTTCAAGAAGATCGGAGGGGGTCAAAATTTCGGCTAAAAACGACAGTGTTACCCCTTATGTTTTTTTTCAGGTCAAAACTTTGACATCCGATATCTCGGCTCTGGAAGGGTCTAGAGCCTCCATTTTTGCGCGCTGGTCGAAGTCTCGTGGCCCTCTGTCAGAATCCAGAGTTTCAAGAAGATCGGAGGGGGTCAAAATTTCGGCCAAAAACGACAGTGTTACCCCTTATGTTTTTTTTTCAGGTCAAAACTTTGACATCCGATATCTCGGCTCTGGAAGGGTCTAGAGCCTCCATTTTTGCGCGCTGGTCGAAGTCTCGTGGCCCTCTGTCAGAATCCAGAGTTTCAAGAAGATCGGAGGGGGTCAAAATTTCGGCCAAAAACGACAGTGTTACCCCTTATGTTTTTTTTCAGGTCAAAACTTTGACATCCGATATCTCGGCTCTGGAAGGGTCTAGAGCCTCCATTTTTGCGCGCTGGTCGAAGTCTCGTGGCCCTCTGTCAGAATCCAGAGTTTCAAGAAGATCGGAGGGGGTCAAAATTTCGGCCAAAAACGACAGTGTTACCCCTTATGTTTTTTTTTTCAGGTCAAAACTTTGACATCCGATATCTCGGCTCTGGAAGGGTCTAGAGCCTCCATTTTTGCGCGCTGGTCGAAGTCTTGTGGCCCTCTGTCAGAATCCAGAGTTTCAAGAAGATCGGAGGGGGTCAAAATTTCGGCCAAAAACGACAGTGTTACCCCTTATGTTTTTTTTCAGGTCAACACTTTGACATCCGATATCTCGGCTCTGGAAGGGTCTAGAGCCTCCATTTTTGCGCACTGGTCGAAGTCTCGTGGCCTTCTGTCAGAATCCAGAATTTCAAGAAGATCGGAGGGGGTCAAAATTTCGGCCAAAAACGACAGTGTTACCCCTTATGTTTTTTTTTCAGGTCAAAACTTTGACATCCGATTTCTCGGCTCTGGAAGGGTCTAGAGCCTCCATTTTTGCGCGCTGGTCGAAGTCTCGTGGCCCTCTGTCAGAATCCAGAGTTTCAAGAAGATCGGAGGGGGTCAAAATTTCGGCCAAAAACGACAGTGTTACCCCTTATGTTTTTTTTTTCAGGTCAAAACTTTGATATCCGATATCTCGGCTCTGGAAGGGTCTAGAGCCTCCATTTTTGCGCACTGGTCGAAGTCTCGTGGCCTTCTGTCAGAATCCAGAGTTTCAAGAAGATCGGAGGGGGTCAAAATTTCGGCCAAAAACGACAGTGTTACCCCTTATGTTTTTTTTTCAGGTCAAAACTTTGACATCCGATATCTCGGCTCTGGAAGGGTCTAGAGCCTCCATTTTTGCGCGCTGGTCGAAGTCTCGTGGCCCTCTGTCAGAATCCAGAGTTTCAAGAAGATCGGAGGGGGTCAAAATTTCGGCCAAAAACGACAGTGTTACCCCTTATGTTTTTTTTCAGGTCAAAACTTTGACATCCGATATCTCGGCTCTGGAAGGGTCTAGAGCCTCCATTTTTGCGCGCTGGTCGAAGTCTCGTGGCCCTCTGTCAGAATCCAGAGTTTCAAGAAGATCGGAGGGGGTCAAAATTTCGGCCAAAAACGACAGTGTTACCCCTTATGTTTTTTTTTTTCAGGTCAAAACTTTGACATCCGATATCTCGGCTCTGGAAGGGTCTAGACTCTCCATTTTTGCGCGCTGGTCGAAGTCTCGTGGCCCTCTGTCAGAATCCAGAGTTTCAAGAAGATCGGAGGGGGTCAAAATTTCGGCCAAAAACGACAGTGTTACCCCTTATGTTTTTTTTTCAGGTCAAAACTTTGACATCCGATATCTCGGCTCTGGAAGGGTCTAGAGCCTCCATTTTTGCGCGCTGGTCGAAGTCTCGTGGCCTTCTGTCAGAATCCAGAGTTTCAAGAAGATCGGAGGGGGTCAAAATTTCGGCCAAAAACGACAGTGTTACCCCTTATGTTTTTTTTTTCAGGTCAAAACTTTGACATCCGATATCTCGGCTCTGGAAGGGTCTAGAGCCTCCATTTTTGCGCGCTGGTCGAAGTCTCGTGGCCCTCTGTCAGAATCCAGAGTTTCAAGAAGATCGGAGGGGGTCAAAATTTCGGCCAAAAACGACAGTGTTACCCCTTATGTTTTTTTTTCAGGTCAAAACTTTGACATCCGATATCTCGGCTCTGGAAGGGTCTAGAGCCTCCATTTTTGCGCGCTGGTCGAAGTCTCGTGGCCCTCTGTCAGAATCCAGAGTTTCAAGAAGATCGGAGGGGGTCAAAATTTCGGCCAAAAACGACAGTGTTACCCCTTATGTTTTTCTTTCGGGTCAAAACTTTGACATCCGATATCTCGGCTCTGGAAGGGTCTAGAGCCTCCATTTTTGCGCGCTGGTCGAAGTCTCGTGGCCCTCTGTCAGAATCCAGAGTTTCAAGAAGATCGGAGGGGGTCAAAATTTCGGCCAAAAACGACAGTGTTACCCCTTATGTTTTTTTTTTCAGGTCAAAACTTTGACACCCGATATCTCGGCTCTGGAAGGGTCTAGAGCCTCCATTTTTGCGCGCAGGTCGAAGTCTCGTGGCCCTCTGTCAGAATCCAGAGTTTCAAGAAGATCGGAGGGGGTCAAAATTTCGGCCAAAAACGACAGTGTTACCCCTTATGTTTTTTTTCAGGTCAAAACTTTGACATCCGATATCTCGGCTCTGGAAGGGTCTAGAGCCTCCATTTTTGCGCGCTGGTCGAAGTCTCGTGGCCCTCTGTCAGAATCCAGAGTTTCAAGAAGATCGGAGGGGGTCAAAATTTCGGCCAAAAACGACAGTGTTACCCCTTATGTTTTTTTTTCAGGTCAAAACTTTGACATCCGATATCTCGGCTCTGGAAGGGTCTAGAGCCTCCATTTTTGCGCGCTGGTCGAAGTCTCGTGGCCCTCTGTCAGAATCCAGAGTTTCAAGAAGATCGGAGGGGGTCAAAATTTCGGCCAAAAACGACAGTGTTACCCCTTATGTTTTTTTTTCAGGTCAAAACTTTGACATCCGATATCTCGGCTCTGGAAGGGTCTAGAGCCTCCATTTTTGCGCGCTGGTCGAAGTCTCGTGGCCCTCTGTCAGAATCCAGAGTTTCAAGAAGATCGGAGGGGGTCAAAATTTCGGCCAAAAACGACAGTGTTACCCCTTATGTTTTTTTTCAGGTCAAAACTTTGACATCCGATATCTCGGCTCTGGAAGGGTCTAGAGCCTCCATTTTTGCGCGCTGGTCGAAGTCTCGTGGCCCTCTGTCAGAATCCAGAGTTTCAAGAAGATCGGAGGGGGTCAAAATTTCGGCCAAAAACGACAGTGTTACCCCTTATGTTTTTTTTTCAGGTCAAAACTTTGACATCCGATATCTCGGCTCTGGAAGGGTCTAGAGCCTCCATTTTTGCGCGCTGGTCGAAGTCTCGTGGCCCTCTGTCAGAATCCAGAGTTTCAAGAAGATCGGAGGGGGTCAAAATTTCGGCCAAAAACGACAGTGTTACCCCTTATGTTTTTTTTCAGGTCAAAACTTTGACATCCGATATCTCGGCTCTGGAAGGGTCTAGAGCCTCCATTTTTGCGCACTGGTCGAAGTCTCGTGGCCTTCTGTCAGAATCCAGAATTTCAAGAAGATCGGAGGGGGTCAAAATTTCGGCCAAAAACGACAGTGTTACCCCTTATGTTTTTTTTCAGGTCAAAACTTTGAAATCCGATATCTCGGCTCTGGAAGGGTCTAGAGCCTCCATTTTTGCGCGCTGGTCGAAGTCTCGTGGCCCTCTGTCAGAATCCAGAGTTTCAAGAAGATCGGAGGGGGTCAAAATTTCGGCCAAAAACGACAGTGTTACCCCTTATGTTTTTTTTCAGGTCAAAACTTTGACATCCGATATCTCGGCTCTGGAAGGGTCTAGAGCCTCCATTTTTGCGCGCTGGTCGAAGTCTCGTGGCCCTCTGTCAGAATCCAGAGTTTCAAGAAGATCGGAGGGGGTCAAAATTTCGGCCAAAAACGACAGTGTTACCCCTTATGTTTTTTTTTCAGGTCAAAACTTTGACATCCGATATCTCGGCTCTGGAAGGGTCTAGAGCCTCCATTTTTGCGCGCTGGTCGAAGTCTCGTGGCCCTCTGTCAGAATCCAGAGTTTCAAGAAGATCGGAGGGGGTCAAAATTTCGGCCAAAAACGACAGTGTTACCCCTTATGTTTTTTTTCAGGTCAAAACTTTGACATCCGATATCTCGGCTCTGGAAGGGTCTAGAGCCTCCATTTTTGCGCGCTGGTCGAAGTCTCGTGGCCCTCTGTCAGAATCCAGAGTTTCAAGAAGATCGGAGGGGGTCAAAATTTCGGCCAAAAACGACAGTGTTACCCCTTATGTTTTTTTTTCAGGTCAAAACTTTGACATCCGATATCTCGGCTCTGGAAGGGTCTAGAGCCTCCATTTTTGCGCGCTGGTCGAAGTCTTGTGGCCCTCTGTCAGAATCCAGAGTTTCAAGAAGATCGGAGGGGGTCAAAATTTCGGCCAAAAACGACAGTGTTACCCCTTATGTTTTTTTTCAGGTCAAAACTTTGACATCCGATATCTCGGCTCTGGAAGGGTCTAGAGCCTCCATTTTTGCGCACTGGTCGAAGTCTCGTGGCCTTCTGTCAGAATCCAGAATTTCAAGAAGATCGGAGGGGGTCAAAATTTCGGCCAAAAACGACAGTGTTACCCCTTATGTTTTTTTTTCAGGTCAAAACTTTGACATCCGATTTCTCGGCTCTGGAAGGGTCTAGAGCCTCCATTTTTGCGCGCTGGTCGAAGTCTCGTGGCCCTCTGTCAGAATCCAGAGTTTCAAGAAGATCGGAGGGGGTCAAAATTTCGGCCAAAAACGACAGTGTTACCCCTTATGTTTTTTTTTTCAGGTCAAAACTTTGATATCCGATATCTCGGCTCTGGAAGGGTCTAGAGCCTCCATTTTTGCGCACTGGTCGAAGTCTCGTGGCCTTCTGTCAGAATCCAGAGTTTCAAGAAGATCGGAGGGGGTCAAAATTTCGGCCAAAAACGACAGTGTTACCCCTTATGTTTTTTTTTCAGGTCAAAACTTTGACATCCGATATCTCGGCTCTGGAAGGGTCTAGAGCCTCCATTTTTGCGCGCTGGTCGAAGTCTCGTGGCCCTCTGTCAGAATCCAGAGTTTCAAGAAGATCGGAGGGGGTCAAAATTTCGGCCAAAAACGACAGTGTTACCCCTTATGTTTTTTTTTCAGGTCAAAACTTTGACATCCGATATCTCGGCTCTGGAAGGGTCTAGAGCCTCCATTTTTGCGCGCTGGTCGAAGTCTCGTGGCCCTCTGTCAGAATCCAGAGCTTCAAGAAGATCGGAGGGGGTCAAAATTTCGGCCAAAAACGACAGTGTTACCCCTTATGTTTTTTTTTTAGGTCAAAACTTTGACATCCGATATCTCGGCTCTGGAAGGGTCTAGAGCCTCCATTTTTGCGCGCTGGTCGAAGTCTCGTGGCCCTCTGTCAGAATCCAGAGTTTCAAGAAGATCGGAGGGGGTCAAAATTTCGGCCAAAAAACGACAGTGTTACCCCTTATGTTTTTTTTTTTCGGGTCAAAACTTTGACATCCGATATCTCGGCTCTGGAAGGGTCTAGAGCCTCCATTTTTGCGCGCTGGTCGAAGTCTCGTGGCCCTCTGTCAGAATCCAGAGTTTCAAGAAGATCGGAGGGGGTCAAAATTTCGGCCAAAAACGACAGTGTTACCCCTTATGTTTTTTTTTTCAAGTCAAAACTTTGACATCCGATATCTCGGCTCTGGAAGGGTCTAGAGCCTCCATTTTTGCGCGCTGGTCGAAGTCTCGTGGCCCTCTGTCAGAATCCAGAGTTTCAAGAAGATCGGAGGGGGTCAAAGTTTCGGCCAAAAACGACAGTGTTACCCCTTATGTTTTTTTTTCAGGTCAAAACTTTGATATCCGATATCTCGGCTCTGGAAGGGTCTAGAGCCTCCATTTTTGCGCGCTGGTCGAAGTCTCGTGGCCCTCTGTCAGAATCCAGAGTTTCAAGAAGATCGGAGGGGGTCAAAATTTCGGCCAAAAACGACAGTGTTACCCCTTATGTTTTTTTCTTCAGGTCAAAACTTTGATATCCGATATCTCGGCTCTGGAAGGGTCTAGAGCCTCCATTTTTGCGCGCTGGTCGAAGTCTCGTGGCCCTCTGTCAGAATCCAGAGTTTCAAGAAGATCGGAGGGGGTCAAAATTTCAGTCAAAAACGACAGTGTTACCCCTTATGTTTTTTTTTTTCAGGTCAAAACTTTGACATCCGATATCTCGGCTCTGGAAGGGTCTAGACTCTCCATTTTTGCGCGCTGGTCGAAGTCTCGTGGCCCTCTGTCAGAATCCAGAGTTTCAAGAAGATCGGAGGGGGTCAAAATTTCGGCCAAAAACGACAGTGGTACCCCTTATGTTTTTTTTTTCAGGTCAAAACTTTGACATCCGATATCTCGGCTCTGGAAGGGTCTAGAGCCTCCATTTTTGCGCGCTGGTCGAAGTCTCGTGGCCCTCTGTCAGAATCCAGAGTTTCAAGAAGATCGGAGGGGGTCAAAATTTCGGCCAAAAACGACAGTGTTACCCCTTATGTTTTTTTTCAGGTCAAAACTTTGACATCCGATATCTCGGCTCTGGAATGGTCTAGAGCCTCCATTTTTGCGCGCTGGTCGAAGTCTCGTGGCCCTCTGTCAGAATCCAGAGTTTCAAGAAGATCGGAGGGGGTCAAAATTTCGGCCAAAAACGACAGTGTTACCCCTTATGTTTTTTTTCAGGTCAAAACATTAACATCCGATATCTCGGCTCTGGAAGGGTCTAGAGCCTCCATTTTTGCGCGCTGGTCGAAGTCTCGTGGCCCTCTGTCAGAATCCAGAGTTTCAAGAAGATCGGAGGGGGTCAAAATTTCAGCCAAAAACGACAGTGTTACCCCTTATGTTTTTCTTTCGGGTCAAAACTTTGACATCCGATATCTCGGCTCTGGAAGGGTCTAGAGCCTCCATTTTTGCGCGCTGGTCGAAGTCTCGTGGCCTTCTGTCAGAATCCAGAGTTTCAAGAAGATCGGAGGGGGTCAAAATTTCGGCCAAAAACGACAGTGTTACCCCTTATGTTTTTTTTTTCAGGTCAAAACTTTGACATCCGATATCTCGGCTCTGGAAGGGTCTAGAGCCTCCATTTTTGCGCGCTGGTCGAAGTCTCGTGGCCCTCTGTCAGAATCCAGAGTTTCAAGAAGATCGGAGGGGGTCAAAATTTCGGCCAAAAACGACAGTGTTACCCCTTATGTTTTTTTTTCAGGTCAAAACTTTGACATCCGATATCTCGGCTCTGGAAGGGTCTAGAGCCTCCATTTTTGCGCGCTGGGCGAAGTCTCGTGGCCCTCTGTCAGAATCCAGAGCTTCAAGAAGATCGGAGGGGGTCAAAATTTCGGCCAAAAACGACAGTGTTACCCCTTATGTTTTTTTTTAGGTCAAAACTTTGACATCCGATATCTCGGCTCTGGAAGGGTCTAGAGCCTCCATTTTTGCGCGCTGGTCGAAGTCTCGTGGCCCTCTGTCAGAATCCAGAGTTTCAAGAAGATCGGAGGGGGTCAAAATTTCGGCCAAAAAACGACAGTGTTACCCCTTATGTTTTTTTTTCAGGTCTATACTTTGACATCCGATATCTCGGCTCTGGAAGGGTCTAGAGCCTCCATTTTTGCGCGCTGGTCGAAGTCTCGTGGCCCTCTGTCAGAATCCAGAGTTTCAAGAAGATCGGAGGGGGTCAAAGTTTCGGCCAAAAACGACAGTGTTACCCCTTATGTTTTTTTTTCAGGTCAAAACTTTGATATCCGATATCTCGGCTCTGGAAGGGTCTAGAGCCTCCATTTTTGCGCGCTGGTCGAAGTCTCGTGGCCCTCTGTCAGAATCCAGAGTTTCAAGAAGATCGGAGGGGGTCAAAATTTCGGCCAAAAACGACAGTGTTACCCCTTATGTTTTTTTCTTCAGGTCAAAACTTTGATATCCGATATCTCGGCTCTGGAAGGGTCTAGAGCCTCCATTTTTGCGCGCTGGTCGAAGTCTCGTGGCCCTCTGTCAGAATCCAGAGTTTCAAGAAGATCGGAGGGGGTCAAAATTTCAGTCAAAAACGACAGTGTTACCCCTTATGTTTTTTTTTTTCAGGTCAAAACTTTGACATCCGATATCTCGGCTCTGGAAGGGTCTAGACTCTCCATTTTTGCGCGCTGGTCGAAGTCTCGTGGCCCTCTGTCAGAATCCAGAGTTTCAAGAAGATCGGAGGGGGTCAAAATTTCGGCCAAAAACGACAGTGGTACCCCTTATGTTTTTTTTTTTCAGGTCAAAACTTTGACATCCGATATCTCGGCTCTGGAAGGGTCTAGAGCCTCCATTTTTGCGCGCTGGTCGAAGTCTCGTGGCCCTCTGTCAGAATCCAGAGTTTCAAGAAGATCGGAGGGGGTCAAAATTTCGGCCAAAAACGACAGTGTTACCCCTTATGTTTTTTTTCAGGTCAAAACTTTGACATCCGATATCTCGGCTCTGGAATGGTCTAGAGCCTCCATTTTTGCGCGCTGGTCGAAGTCTCGTGGCCCTCTGTCAGAATCCAGAGTTTCAAGAAGATCGGAGGGGGTCAAAATTTCGGCCAAAAACGACAGTGTTACCCCTTATGTTTTTTTTCAGGTCAAAACATTAACATCCGATATCTCGGCTCTGGAAGGGTCTAGAGCCTCCATTTTTGCGCGCTGGTCGAAGTCTCGTGGCCCTCTGTCAGAATCCAGAGTTTCAAGAAGATCGGAGGGGGTCAAAATTTCAGCCAAAAACGACAGTGTTACCCCTTATGTTTTTCTTTCGGGTCAAAACTTTGACATCCGATATCTCGGCTCTGGAAGGGTCTAGAGCCTCCATTTTTGCGCGCTGGTCGAAGTCTCGTGGCCTTCTGTCAGAATCCAGAGTTTCAAGAAGATCGGAGGGGGTCAAAATTTCGGCCAAAAACGACAGTGTTACCCCTTATGTTTTTTTTTTCAGGTCAAAACTTTGACATCCGATATCTCGGCTCTGGAAGGGTCTAGAGCCTCCATTTTTGCGCGCTGGTCGAAGTCTCGTGGCCCTCTGTCAGAATCCAGAGTTTCAAGAAGATCGGAGGGGGTCAAAATTTCGGCCAAAAACGACAGTGTTACCCCTTATGTTTTTTTTTCAGGTCAAAACTTTGACATCCGATATCTCGGCTCTGGAAGGGTCTAGAGCCTCCATTTTTGCGCGCTGGGCGAAGTCTCGTGGCCCTCTGTCAGAATCCAGAGCTTCAAGAAGATCGGAGGGGGTCAAAATTTCGGCCAAAAACGACAGTGTTACCCCTTATGTTTTTTTTTTAGGTCAAAACTTTGACATCCGATATCTCGGCTCTGGAAGGGTCTAGAGCCTCCATTTTTGCGCGCTGGTCGAAGTCTCGTGGCCCTCTGTCAGAATCCAGAGTTTCAAGAAGATCGGAGGGGGTCAAAATTTCGGCCAAAAAACGACAGTGTTACCCCTTATGTTTTTTTTTTTCGGGTCAAAACTTTGACATCCGATATCTCGGCTCTGGAAGGGTCTAGAGCCTCCATTTTTGCACGCTGGTCGAAGTCTCGTGGCCCTCTGTCAGAATCCAGAGTTTCAAGAAGATCGGAGGGGGTCAAAATTTCGGCCGAAAACGACAGTGTTACCCCTTATGTTTTTTTTTTCAGGTCAAAACTTTGATATCCGATATCTCGGCTCTGGAAGGGTCTAGAGCCTCCATTTTTGCGCGCTGGTCGAAGTCTCGTGGCCCTCTGTCAGAATCCAGAGTTTCAAGAAGATCGGAGGGGGTCAAAATTTTGGCCAAAAACGACAGTGTTACCCCTTATGTTTTTTTTTTCAGGTCAAAACTTTGACATCCGATATCTCGGCTCTGGAAGGGTCTAGAGCCTCCATTTTTGCGCGCTGGTCGAAGTCTCGTGGCCCTCTGTCAGAATCCAGAGTTTCAAGAAGATCGGAGGGGGTCAACATTTCGGCCAAAAACGACAGTGTTACCCCTTATGTTTTTTTTTTCAGGTCAAAACTTTGACATCCGATATCTCGGCTCTGGAAGGGTCTAGACTCTCCATTTTTGCGCGCTGGTCGAAGTCTCGTGGCCCTCTGTCAGAATCCAGAGTTTCAAGAAGATCGGAGGGGGTCAAAATTTCGGCCAAAAACGACAGTGTTACCCCTTATGTTTTTTTTTTCAGGTCAAAACTTTGACATCCGATATCTCGGCTCTGGAAGGGTCTAGAGCCTCCATTTTTGCGCGCTGGTCGAAGTCTCGTGGCCCTCTGTCAGAATCCAGAGTTTCAAGAAGATCGGAGGGGGTCAAAGTTTCGGCCAAAAACGACAGTGTTACCCCTTATGTTTTTTTTTCAGGTCAAAACTTTGATATCCGATATCTCGGCTCTAGAAGGGTCTAGAGCCTCCATTTTTGCGCGCTGGTCGAAGTCTCGTGGCCCTCTGTCAGAATCCAGAGTTTCAAGAAGATCGGAGGGGGTCAAAATTTCGGCCAAAAACGACAGTGTTACCCCTTATGTTTTTTTCTTCAGGTCAAAACTTTGATATCCGATATCTCGGCTCTGGAAGGGTCTAGAGCCTCCATTTTTGCGCGCTGGTCGAAGTCTCGTGGCCCTCTGTCAGAATCCAGAGTTTCAAGAAGATCGGAGGGGGTCAAAATTTTGGCCAAAAACGACAGTGTTACCCCTTATGTTTTTTTTTTCAGGTCAAAACTTTGACATCCGATATCTCGGCTCTGGAAGGGTCTAGAGCCTCCATTTTTGCGCGCTGGTCGAAGTCTCGTGGCCCTCTGTCAGAATCCAGAGTTTCAAGAAGATCGGAGGGAGTCAAAATTTCGGTCAAAAACGACAGTGTTACCCCTTATGTTTTTTTTTTCAGGTCAAAACTTTGACATCCGATATCTCGGCTCTGGAAGGGTCTAGACTCTCCATTTTTGCGCGCTGGTCGAAGTCTCGTGGCCCTCTGTCAGAATCCAGAGTTTCAAGAAGATCGGAGGGGGTCAAAATTTCGGCCAAAAACGACAGTGGTACCCCTTATGTTTTTTTTTTCAGGTCAAAACTTTGACATCCGATATCTCGGCTGTGGAAGGGTCTAGAGCCTCCATTTTTGCGCGCTGGTCGAAGTCTCGTGGCCCTCTCTCAGAATCCAGAGTTTCAAGAAGATCGGAGGGGGTCAAAATTTCGGCCAAAAACGACAGTGTTACCCCTTATGTTTTTTTTTCAGGTCTATACTTTGACATCCGATATCTCGGCTCTGGAAGGGTCTAGAGCCTCCATTTTTGCGCGCTGGTCGAAGTCTCGTGGCCCTCTGTCAGAATCCAGAGTTTCAAGAAGATCGGAGGGGGTCAAAATTTCGGCCAAAAACGACAGTGTTACCCCTTATGTTTTTTTTTCAGGTCAAAACTTTGACATCCGATATCTCGGCTCTGGAATGGTCTAGAGCCTCCATTTTTGCGCGCTGGTCGAAGTCTCGTGGCCCTCTGTCAGAATCCAGAGTTTCAAGAAGATCGGAGGGGGTCAAAATTTCGGCCAAAAACGACAGTGTTACCCCTTATGTTTTTTTTCAGGTCAAAACATTAACATCCGATATCTCGGCTCTGGAAGGGTCTAGAGCCTCCATTTTTGCGCACTGGTCGAAGTCTCGTGGCCCTCTGTCAGAATCCAGAGTTTCAAGAAGATCGGAGGGGGTCAAAATTTCAGCCAAAAACGACAGTGTTACCCCTTATGTTTTTCTTTCGGGTCAAAACTTTGACATCCGATATCTCGGCTCTGGAAGGGTCTAGAGCCTCCATTTTTGCGCGCTGGTCGAAGTCTCGTGGCCTTCTGTCAGAATCCAGAGTTTCAAGAAGATCGGAGGGGGTCAAAATTTCGGCCAAAAACGACAGTGTTACCCCTTATGTTTTTTTTTCAGGTCAAAACTTTGACATCCGATATCTCGGCTCTGGAAGGGTCTAGAGCCTCCATTTTTGCGCGCTGGTCGAAGTCTCGTGGCCCTCTGTCAGAATCCAGAGTTTCAAGAAGATTGGAGGGGGTCAAAATTTCGGCCAAAAACGACAGTGTTACCCCTTATGTTTTTTTTTCAGGTCAAAACTTTGACATCCGATATCTCGGCTCTGGAAGGGTCTAGAGCCTCCATTTTTGCGCGCTGGGCGAAGTCTCGTGGCCCTCTGTCAGAATCCAGAGCTTCAAGAAGATCGGAGGGGGTCAAAATTTCGGCCAAAAACGACAGTGTTACCCCTTATGTTTTTTTTAGGTCAAAACTTTGACATCCGATATCTCGGCTCTGGAAGGGTCTAGAGCCTCCATTTTTGCGCGCTGGTCGAAGTCTCGTGGCCCTCTGTCAGAATCCAGAGTTTCAAGAAGATCGGAGGGGGTCAAAATTTCGGCCGAAAACGACAGTGTTACCCCTTATGTTTTTTTTTTCAGGTCAAAACTTTGATATCCGATATCTCGGCTCTGGAAGGGTCTAGAGCCTCCATTTTTGCGCGCTGGTCGAAGTCTCGTGGCCTTCTGTCAGAATCCAGAGTTTCAAGAAGATCGGAGGGGGTCAAAATTTCGGCCAAAAACGACAGTGTTACCCCTTATGTTTTTTTTTTCAGGTCAAAACTTTGACATCCGATATCTCGGCTCTGGAAGGGTCTAGAGCCTCCATTTTTGCGCGCTGGTCGAAGTCTCGTGGCCCTCTCTCAGAATCCAGAGTTTCAAGAAGATCGGAGGGGGTCAAAATTTCGGCCAAAAACGACAGTGTTACCCCTTATGTTTTTTTTTCAGGTCTATACTTTGACATCCGATATCTCGGCTCTGGAAGGGTCTAGAGCCTCCATTTTTGCGCGCTGGTCGAAGTCTCGTGGCCCTCTGTCAGAATCCAGAGTTTCAAGAAGATCGGAGGGGGTCAAAATTTCGGCCAAAAACGACAGTGTTACCCCTTATGTTTTTTTTTCAGGTCAAAACTTTGACATCCGATATCTCGGCTCTGGAATGGTCTAGAGCCTCCATTTTTGCGCGCTGGTCGAAGTCTCGTGGCCCTCTGTCAGAATCCAGAGTTTCAAGAAGATCGGAGGGGGTCAAAATTTCGGCCAAAAACGACAGTGTTACCCCTTATGTTTTTTTTCAGGTCAAAACATTAACATCCGATATCTCGGCTCTGGAAGGGTCTAGAGCCTCCATTTTTGCGTGCTGGTCGAAGTCTCGTGGCCCTCTGTCAGAATCCAGAGTTTCAAGAAGATCGGAGGGGGTCAAAATTTCAGCCAAAAACGACAGTGTTACCCCTTATGTTTTCTTTCGGGTCAAAACTTTGACATCCGATATCTCGGCTCTGGAAGGGTCTAGAGCCTCCATTTTTGCGCGCTGGTCGAAGTCTCGTGGCCTTCTGTCAGAATCCAGAGTTTCAAGAAGATCGGAGGGGGTCAAAATTTCGGCCAAAAACGACAGTGTTACCCCTTATGTTTTTTTTTCAGGTCAAAACTTTGACATCCGATATCTCGGCTCTGGAAGGGTCTAGAGCCTCCATTTTTGCGCGCTGGTCGAAGTCTCGTGGCCCTCTGTCAGAATCCAGAGTTTCAAGAAGATCGGAGGGGGTCAAAATTTCGGCCAAAAAACGACAGTGTTACCCCTTATGTTTTTTTTTTTCGGGTCAAAACTTTGACATCCGATATCTCGGCTCTGGAAGGGTCTAGAGCCTCCATTTTTGCGCGCTGGTCGAAGTCTCGTGGCCCTCTGTCAGAATCCAGAGTTTCAAGAAGATCGGAGGGGGTCAAAATTTCGGCCGAAAACGACAGTGTTACCCCTTATGTTTTTTTTTTCAGGTCAAAACTTTGATATCCGATATCTCGGCTCTGGAAGGGTCTAGAGCCTCCATTTTTGCGCGCTGGTCGAAGTCTCGTGGCCCTCTGTCAGAATCCAGAGTTTCAAGAAGATCGGAGGGGGTCAAAATTTTGGCCAAAAACGACAGTGTTACCCCTTATGTTTTTTTTTTCAGGTCAAAACTTTGACATCCGATATCTCGGCTCTGGAAGGGTCTAGAGCCTCCATTTTTGCGCGCTGGTCGAAGTCTCGTGGCCCTCTGTCAGAATCCAGAGTTTCAAGAAGATCGGAGGGGGTCAAAATTTCGGCCAAAAACGACAGTGTTACCCCTTATGTTTTTTTTTTCAGGTCAAAACTTTGACATCCGATATCTCGGCTCTGGAAGGGTCTAGACTCTCCATTTTGCGCGCTGGTCGAACGTCTCGTGGCCCTCTGTCAGAATCCAGAGTTTCAAGAAGATCGGAGGGGGTCAAAATTTCGGCCAAAAACGACAGTGGTACCCCTTATGTTTTTTTTTTCAGGTCAAAACTTTGACATCCGATATCTCGGCTGTGGAAGGGTCTAGAGCCTCCATTTTTGCGCGCTGGTCGAAGTCTCGTGGCCCTCTCTCAGAATCCAGAGTTTCAAGAAGATCGGAGGGGGTCAAAATTTCGGCCAAAAACGACAGTGTTACCCCTTATGTTTTTTTTTCAGGTCTATACTTTGACATCCGATATCTCGGCTCTGGAAGGGTCTAGAGCCTCCATTTTTGCGCGCTGGTCGAAGTCTCGTGGCCCTCTGTCAGAATCCAGAGTATCAAGAAGATCGGAGGGGGTCAAAATTTCGGCCAAAAACGACAGTGTTACCCCTTATGTTTTTTTTTTCAGGTCAAAACTTTGACATCCGATATCTCGGCTCTGGAATGGTCTAGAGCCTCCATTTTTGCGCGCTGGTCGAAGTCTCGTGGCCCTCTGTCAGAATCCAGAGTTTCAAGAAGATCGGAGGGGGTCAAAATTTCGGCCAAAAACGACAGTGTTACCCCTTATGTTTTTTTCAGGTCAAAACATTAACATCCGATATCTCGGCTCTGGAAGGGTCTAGAGCCTCCATTTTTGCGCGCTGGTCGAAGTCTCGTGGCCCTCTGTCAGAATCCAGAGTTTCAAGAAGATCGGAGGGGGTCAAAATTTCAGCCAAAAAACGACAGTGTTACCCCTTATGTTTTCTTTCGGGTCAAAACTTTGACATCCGATATCTCGGCTCTGGAAGGGTCTAGAGCCTCCATTTTTGCGCGCTGGTCGAAGTCTCGTGGCCTTCTGTCAGAATCCAGAGTTTCAAGAAGATCGGAGGGGGTCAAAATTTCGGCCAAAAACGACAGTGTTACCCCTTATGTTTTTTTTTCAGGTCAAAACTTTGACATCCGATATCTCGGCTCTGGAAGGGTCTAGAGCCTCCATTTTTGCGCGCTGGTCGAAGTCTCGTGGCCCTCTGTCAGAATCCAGAGTTTCAAGAAGATCGGAGGGGGTCAAAATTTCGGCCAAAAACGACAGTGTTACCCCTTATGTTTTTTTTTTCAGGTCAAAACTTTGACATCCGATATCTCGGCTCTGGAAGGGTCTAGAGCCTCCATTTTTGCACGCTGGGCGAAGTCTCGTGGCCCTCTGTCAGAATCCAGAGCTTCAAGAAGATCGGAGGGGGTCAAAATTTCGGCCAAAAACGACAGTGTTACCCCTTATGTTTTTTTTTAGGTCAAAACTTTGACATCCGATATCTCGGCTCTGGAAGGGTCTAGAGCCTCCATTTTTGCGAGCTGGTCGAAGTCTCGTGGCCCTCTGTCAGAATCCAGAGTTTCAAGAAGATCGGAGGGGGTCAAAATTTCGGCCAAAAAACGACAGTGTTACCCCTTATGTTTTTTTTTACGGTCAAAACTTTGACATCCGATATCTCGGCTCTGGAAGGGTCTAGAGCCTCCATTTTTGCGCGCTGGTCGAAGTCTCGTGGCCCTCTGTCAGAATCCAGAGTTTCAAGAAGATCGGAGGGGGTCAAAATTTCGGCCGAAAACGACAGTGTTACCCCTTATGTTTTTTTTTTCAGGTCAAAACTTTGATATCCGATATCTCGGCTCTGGAAGGGTCTAGAGCCTCCATTTTTGCGCGCTGGTCGAAGTCTCGTGGCCCTCTGTCAGAATCCAGAGTTTCAAGAAGATCGGAGGGGGTCAAAATTTTGGCCAAAAACGACAGTGTTACCCCTTATGTTTTTTTTTCAGGTCAAAACTTTGACATCCGATATCTCGA